>BTHU01000015.1:9565000-9885000 GCA_036184795.1 Tokudaia tokunoshimensis | reverse complement strand
GCAGATCCTAGACAATTTTGGCTATATATACCAACTGTTCTCTATAGCAACTGCTCAATTCTGCTAATGTAGGGCAAAAATAGTCATAGAATATAAATAAAGAAATAAGTGTGGCAGTGCTCCAACAAAATTTTATTAAAAAAAAAAACAGATGAGAGACTATATTTAGCCTCCTGGCTATACTTTGCCAATTCTACTATATATCATAAAATTTTCAGAAAGACACATCCAAAACTGAAATGAAAATGCTATCTGTCTTGGTTACTATTCGGTTACTGTGAAGAGACAGTATGACCAAGATGACTTATAAAGGAAAGCATTTGATTGTTGGCTTGCTTACAGTTTCAGAAGGTGAGTACATGACTGTCATGGCAGGGAGCATGGCAGTAGGTTGCAGGCACAGTGCTGAAGCAGTAGCTGAAAGCATCTGATACAAAAGATAAAGGCAGAGAGAGAGAGAAAGAGAAAGAGAGAGAGAGAGAGAGAGAGAGACAGACAGACAGACAGACAGACAGAGACAGAGAGAGACAGAGAGATAGAGAGACAGAGAGACAGAGAGAGACAGAGAGACAGAGAGAGACAGAGAGACAGAGACAGAGAGAGACAGTGACAGAGAGAGAGAGACAGACAGACAGAGAGAGAGAGAGAGAAACTAAAGATAGTGTGGGCTTTTGAAACTTCAAAGCAAACCCTGAATGACACACATCCTCCACAAGGCCACATCTCCTAATCCTTCCCAAACAGTTCCACCAGCATCAAACTAAGTATTCAAACATATGAGCCTAAAGGAGCTGATAAAACATTAAGCTAACCTCTACTCTCTCATCTCTGGTGAGGAAAAATCCCAGAATGGAAAGGTGGATACACATCTGTGAACAGAAATAAACTGACAATGAGGGCACTGGGGGAAAGAAATGAGAGGGAGAGGAGGAAATCCTTCTTATTTAAACTAGCACAGTACCCTAACAGTCAAAATCAGTTTTAGAAATAGAAGAAGGAGAGAAAGAGGAGGAGGAAGGGGCAGAGGATGGAGGGGAGGGGAAAGGAGAAGGAAGAGGAATGGGAAGAAGTAGGAGGGAGAGGGAGGAAGAGAGATGAGGGAGATGAGGGGGGAATGAGGAGGAAGGGAAAGAGAAGAGGGGAGGAGGGAGGAGGAGGGAGGGGAGGGGAAGGAAAGTTGACTGTTACTTTCCTTTGCTGTTGCTCTGGTAGAATACTCTGACAAAAGAGAGTCAAGGGAGAAAACATTAATTTTTATTCATAGTGTATTCATATACAGCCCATTATGGTGGGAAAGTCAAGGTATCAGGAACCTGAAGCAGCTTATTGCATCATATAAACAATCAAGAAAGAGAGAAGAAAAAGTGCATGTGGTTTTTCAGTTCTTGTTCTCTATTTGTACAATCATGGAATACTGCCACATATAGTTATATGGGTGTTGCCACATCAATTAATAAAATAAAGATAATACCACACAGATGGGCCCAAAGTACCATCTACCATGGGATTTTAGATTCTTAACTGACAATCAACACTAACCATTATGATGACTGTTTAGTTAGGGTTTTATTGCTATGAAAAGACACTATGACAATGCCAACTCTTATAAAGGAAAACATTTAATTGGGGATGACTTATAGATTCTGAGGTTCAGTCCATTATCATAATGGCAAGAAGCATGGCAGTATGCAGCTAGAAATGGTACAGGAAGAATCCATAAATTCTACATCTTTATCTACAGGCAGCAGAAAGATACTGTGTACCACACTGGGCATATCTTGAGCATATATGACCTCAAAGCCTCCATCCATAACGGCACTCTTCCTCCAACAAGGTCATACCTCCTATTAGTGCCACTCCCTATGGCAAAGTATTCAAACACAGGCGTTTATAGGGTCAAAGCTATTCAAATCACCACACTGACTTTAGTTCATGCTGCCACAAAATCCTCAATACATTTCAAATTTTCAGTGAGACAGAAAAATAAAAATAAAAAACCCACAGAAATAAAGATAAAATTCAGCTTGTGGCGATTTGAATATGCTTGGCCCATAGGGAATGGCACTATTAGGAGATGTGGCCTTGTTGGAGGAAGTGCATCCCTGTGGGGATGGGTTTTGAAGCTCTGCCCAGTGCAAAAGAGAGTTTTCTCCTGTTTTCCTTTGGAACAAGATGTAGATGGTGTCCTTACAAGAGTTGCCTTGGTCATAGTGTCTGTTCACAGCAGTAAAACCCTAACCAAGACAGAAGTTGGTACCAGGAGTGGGGTGTTGCTATGATGGAACTGACCATGCTTTTGTTTGGAGGAATGTGGATATTGGGACTTTGGATTTAGAAGCAGTGGAATGCTTTAGGTGGGGCTTAATGGATCACCCTAGTAGGAACATGTAAGACATTGGTGTTGAGGGTGATTTAAATTGTGCAGACCTAGGCCAAGATGTCTCACTGGAGAACTTTAGTGTGTGACCTAGAGACTGTTCTTGTGATATTTTGGTGAAGAATGTGGCTGCTTTTTGGCTTTGTCTGAAACATTTACCTAGGACTAAGGTAAAAGGATTTCAATTAATTGCTTTGAAAAAGGAAGTCTCAAAACAGCCTGGTATAAATTCTATTGTGTGGTTATGAAATTCACTCTTCTGAAGAATGTTTTGATGAAAAAGGGCAAGCTTAGAAAGAAAAAATATAAAATCTATGGTTCCCATAATAAAAGGATACCAGGAACTGCAATGAAGCTAAGTCCTATATTCCAAGAGATAAACAGATTAAGGGAGTAGTAACTTTGGGGCAAGATCCCACCCAGCTAGCTTGTTGTTTATGCATTTGCCATTGAACAAGGAATAGTTATATCATGATAAGCATTATTTACTTAGTTATTGATTTTATTGGGATTTCTAATCTGGATTAACTACAATCCAGAAATGTAGGACACAGGCTTTTGATTGGAATATTGAGGAATAGTGGCCATGAAAAGCTTAGGTTCAGGCATGGTAGTGCATGTTTTTAATCCCAAGAGACAGAAGCAAGGAGATTTCTGAGTTCAAGGCCAACCTGATACAGAGCAAGTTCCAGGTAAAGAAAAGCTTAAATCCAGGCCTGGTGGTATATATCTTAATCCCAGCATTCAGGAAGCAGAGCCATGTAGATCTCTGAGGTCAGAGTCAATCTACAGAGCAAGTCCCAGGACAGCCAAGCTTAGGCAGTGAAGGAGTTGGAAAACAAAAAGCTGGTGGTAACATTATTAAAACAAGTGGGCCATGTTCCCATCTGAGCAAGCAGCAGAACTTGACAACATCAGCCAAATGACTCTGGCTTTATAGTCAAGAATAGAAGGGACTACTTGGACAATTGATGCTGGTTATCTGGAGCTAAGAAATAGTGGTGATTAAGAAAAAAACCAGTATCACTGAGGAGAGATCTCAGAAATGTTTTCTGAGAGCACAAGGAAGCTGTGCTCCAGAGATAATCAAGGTTGCTTCTCATGCTCCAGCTAAGCTTGGTAATGTGTAAGACTCATCCGAGTGATATTGGTTTTAAAGGCATGAAGGGGTCATGGAGAGCAGTTGAAACTTGGCACTATGAGAGGCCAAGGAAGGACACTGCTGAAGACTGAGCCTCAGTTGCAGGTGATGGCCCAGGACTGAAAGTGTCATGCAGAGAAGTTGAGGCTTGATACCATGAAGAGAGCCTATGTGAGACTATTGGTGAAGTCTAGTTGTAGCAAAAGACTCCAGTGAATTAGAGATGTCAATAGCATGGGATGATGACCAGGAACAGAAGCAGCAGTGGAGTTGAGTCAACCAGAGTCTAGAGTGCTACAGAGGGCAGAGTTAGAGAAGTGATCCAAACCCTTTGAAGGAGCCAAGATCCAGAAGATCATGGAACAAGAAGCTGTAACATTGAAGTTGTCTTGGAGACTCCAAGATGTTCCAGATGTCAGAGCCATGGGACACTTGCTGAGGAAAGCTGCTATGAGGGAGTGGAACCAGCAAAAAAAAAAAAAGGATTATGTTGTAGTCAACAAAGCAGAAAAGAGTTGGATAGCAGACATGGAAATATAGCGTTTGGAGTTTACCCAGCTGCCTTATCATATTCCTTTTGTCCAAGATTTACTTATAATGTCATTTTTGACATGGTATTGTATGTCCTGTAATGTTGGAGGTATGTGATCTGCTTATTGATTTTATATGATTGCAGTTAAGTGATTGGATGAATTCCAGAAGAGACTTTGAGCTTTGGATTTTGAACATTGTTGAGTCTGTGATAGACTGTGTGGACTTTTGAAGCTGAACTAAATGTATTTTGCTTTATACTATGGCTAGGTATGGCCACCATAGACTCATATGTTAGAATTAGCCTATAAGTGCCATGGATTCGAATGGGGTGATTTTAATATATTTGGTTCATGGGAAGTGACTCTATTAGGAGGTTCTGCCTTGTTGGGGTAGGTGTGGCCTCGTTGCAGTAAGTATATCACTGTCGGGGTAGGCTTTGAAGCTATCTCTAGTGCAGAAGAGAATTCTCTGCTTCTCCAGAGCCATGCTTGTCTAAATACTGTCATGCTTCTCACCATGATGATAATGAACTGAACCTCAAAACCTTTAACCCAACCACAATTAAATGTTGACCTTCATAAAATTTGCCTTGGTCATGGTGTCTGTTCACAGCAGTGAAACCCTAAGTGAGACACAGCTCTTTTAAGAAAATCAAGAAGATGTTCAAAATACTAACTAACTCAACTTTTTACAAAAGGGGAGTGTAAATATAAAATTTAGAAGTGATAGAATAAATAACCAAGAAACTAGAATAAAATTAAAACCTCTGAACTGAATTTGTACTCTGACAAATACATTTGAAAATTTTGAAGACTAAATATTCTAGAAATTATGACTTAGGAAAATTCACCTCAGTAAAGACAGAAAGTCTAGAAAAAAACAAATGCCACAGGGAAAAAATGGAACCCATAGGACCCTGGACCGAATGGTGGTCTTTCTCACCCCCAATGGCTAGCTCTAAGTGGCTGTCTGGCCCTGGTTCCTGTGACTGCCTTGCTAGGCTGACCAAACCATTTTTTCCCATGAAAACACCTGGAGCTACCACGTGCATTCCTCAGGCCATCCCCACAGCAGGCTCTGCTGCTGCCAAGGCTGCCACACAGTTGCACCCTCTCACTTGCCCACCTGAATCTTTGCAAATGGAAAACACCAGACAGTTCTAACATTTTAAAACCAGCCAGATTGCACAACTGCTGGGCAAAGAATATTCTGCCCCATTTTCCTTGGACTTTACAGGCTGCGGAGGCTGGGGACTATCAGTACCCTGAGAAAGCTACATGTCCCCAATTTTCCATCTACCCATGCCTGGTCCAACTCCTAATCCTTTCTCCTTGTCTTCCTGTCCTGGCCAGAAACTCCCACCTCTTTATCTTTGCCCAACGATTGGCTTCTACCGTCTTTATTAGCCAATCAACAATTAGGGGACTAATAAGGAAAAGAATCAGGGAAACACCCCCTACACTCCTCCAAGTTAGCTTTGCTTCCATTGTGTTCCCCAAAGTTCTCCAGAAGAATTCTGGAGTAACAATCTTCAAACACTAACATTCTCAGTCTTCAAGAGCACTGAGTGGTGAAGGAGTGACTTCTTCAAAGGTCACAGTGGCTGTAAGAAGCTCCATCAACTGAGGTAGAATTGACTTGCAGATCTGGATTTGAATCCTTATTCTTCCAGTGTGTACCTTCAAGACTTTGGGCAAGCTATTTATTTATTGCTTCTTGATGCTATATTCCCTGTCTCTAAGTGAGAATACAACAAATGCCTACTTTACTTAATTGTTATCAATAATTTAAGGCTATTTGGTGGGCACAACAGTGAACATGTGTTCATCACTATGCCTCATTTTCAAACATCCCTGCAATATGGGGAAATGTATTGTAAGAGAAGGAAAATGCAGATGAGTGGAGAGAGCAGAAGAAATAAAATAACATGCAATAAGATTTTTTTGAAGGTCTTGTGGTTTGGAATTTATCATGCCCTAAAATCCCAGGTGTTAAAGTCTTGACTGTTAGTCTGTGGTGTTGCTGGAAAGTGGTAGGACCTTTAAGAGGTAGAGTCTAGTGGGAAGAAGATAAGTTATTGGCAGATCAGACTTTAAAGGGATATTGGACCAGTACACACCATTCCTTTCATCCTGACCACCAGGAGGTAAGCAGACCTCCTTTATTGTGTACTGTCATGACATGCAATGACATACTACAATCTCATACAAGCAGTTCCAAGTAGCCAGGAGCTGAAATCTTAGAAACTGTGAGCCAAAATAAACCCTTCCACTTTTGAAGTTGACTTATCTTGGCTCTTTTGTTACCTGTACAGAAAGCAGACTGTTACAAACTTTATAAATCTTAAAACGCAAATGAGTGTGTACTAAGTTAATAGCGGGCTAAGAAAAGCTCTATCTTATCATCGTTGAAAATAAATTATTTAAAAAGCTCCAAATATTGCAAATTTTAATTCAAAGTCTGATGACCTGGTATTGCATAAAACTCTAGGTATGCTGTAGATAGGTTATAGATCTCATCTCTTATGTTACAGCAATCTAAGGATATCTAGCTTGCCCTCTACAGATGAAAACTGTGGTCTCTGGTCAGGACAAATCAGATTAGCCCTCAACTAGAGGTTGCAAAACTCAGTTCAGATAGAGTGAGGGAATGAAGTAAGAGAGGGTGAAGCCATTAGACTGCCACATAAAGTAACAGTTGGGAAGCCCAGCCCTCTAGAACAAATCTTGTGAGACAGTCAACTTGAAAGATAAATGTATACTTCTTATTAATGTAAGCACCAAAATAAAAATTAAAAAACCCTAAAAGTGGGAAGGAATTCTCAAATGGGCATGAGTTCTCAGCCTGTGGAGAACTACAGTCTGCTAAACTACATTCTCTCACCAATCACATTCTAAGTAGGAAGGAATGTTTGGAGAACCTAGTCTCTCCCTCCTGATTGTTCTGTAGTAATCAGTGTTCAGGAGCAGTCACAGACAAACAACTGGTAACAGTTAGTAAGGCAGTAACAGCCAGGGTGGGAATAGCACAAACAACAATGAAAAGAACTGTGCACATGAGTGTAGAGTTAGTCATTCATGAAAGTCTGACTTCCAAAACTAAACACAAGAAAGAGGCTTTAATTGAAGAAAGCACCACGCATCCATTACTAGAACTACAAAGAAACATTCTGGGTCAGAAGCCACATCGAGGTTCCCAGCCACAGGCAAGATCCACACAAGTCATGCACCTGAAGCATTAGGCTGTGTAGCCCATGCCATCTGGGCCATCCCTGACTCGGCTCTGTTCAATGTAACTCCATTGGAGAACCCTCTGAGACAAGCACCAAGCTAGGTTCACCCAGTGCAAAGGTCCAGGTGAAGTAATGATGAGTTTGCCTTTACCAACTAAATCTCAGGGTGATTTGTTAATCAGAGAAGGGGGAGTCTACACTAGATCCTTCATTTTACCAATTGGAAAGTACAATCTGAAGCAGGGTGGTTTCCCAGAGGTCTGTGAGGAGGATGCGGTGAGCCAAAAGACACTGAGCCTCCAGACCTTTAGCTCAGATCTGTTTCCTCCTCTCAGTTCTCCTTTTCTTCTCTTTCCTTCACCTCTTTTTTCTCTTCTTCCTCCTCCTTTTTGTTTTAACTGTTTACTTTGATATTTCAAAGTTTCAGGAGCTGTACAGGAAACTCCCAAAGCTTCTTTCTAAGATTCCCCGTCAATGACATTTCCCACCTTTGCCAATGTTCTCTTCAAGGGACACTTCCCACAGAATGAATTCTCACTGAGTGGTTAGTCACCTTCCCACTATCCCAGCAGGGAAGGAAGAAATAGTGGGTACCTGGAAACTGCTGTGTGGGAGGAAGAGCTACAGTAAGATGAGGAATGTTTAGAAAGAAGACCAGCCAGGGCTCCAGGAAGATCTCAGGAGCAATGCCCCAAACTAATTCACCTTGCTAACTCCATGGTGAGCTTGAAGTCTAAAAGACCCATTTTAAATTCTCACTAACTAAGTGATATTGAGAGTTTCTTTGATATCTCTGGTTCTTGATTTTACCCTTCTTTATAGGCAAGATGAAATTACCCAGTGTGTGTAAACAGACTTTGGGAATGTTTAAAGTTTAAAGAATTTCAATCATTTTTATCCTGAAGAATCACCTAGGGAGTTTAACAAAGCCCTCATGGTGTGGACCTGTGTTAGTTATTTTTCTGTTGCTGTGGTAAAATACCATGACTAGAGCAATTCATCAAGGAAAAGTTTATTTGGCTTCTAGTTCCAAAGGGTAAGAGTCTGTAATGATTGACACAGCATGGGAGCAGGTGGTTGACATGGCAACAGGAGAAGGAATTTGAGACCTCACATCTTGAACCAAAGCATGAAGTAGCAAGTGAACCAGAAATGGGACTTTTAAATAGGAAATCCTGCTCCTAGGACATACGTCTTCTTTCAAGACTGTACCAGTTAAGTCTCCTCTAATGGCATCATCAACTGAGTGTTCAAATGCCTGAGACATACATAGAAGACGTTTCATATTCTATCTACTACATTTCTACTCCCTGAATCCGTAGACCTGTGGTAATGACATAATTCAAAATGCATTTAGTCCAACTTCAAAAGACTCAGAATTTTTTAGAAGTCCAAATTTCAGTCTCTTCTTGGATTCAAGGAACCTTTTTAATTGCTACCAGTCCAAAAGTTAGGAATGAGGGCATAGTACAAAAATACTGGACCAAATCAAGGCCAAAACACAGCAGGACAAACAGAAAATCTTGTACCTACAGGTCTGGTGTCAAAAGACCTAGAATAACCTGCCCCTCTAGGCTTGCTGCCTCACAGTTGTGGTATCTCTAACATCTTGTGATCTCCAGTAGAACCTACACTTCATTTCCACAGCTTCACTCAATGACCTCACACAGCCTCTTGCAAGGTCTTCCTTGTCACACACTACATGGCTCAGTAGCTCTCTGAAACTGAGGTGGAAGAACTCATGACCCCTTTACTCTCACATCACATAAGCCCTTCCTTAATTAAGGTTACTACTGCTGTAATAAAACACCATGACCCGGGGCTGGAGGGATGGCTCAGAGGTTAAGAGACTGTTCTTCCAGAGGTCCTGAGTTTATTTTCCAGCAACCACAGGGTGGCTCACAACTACCTATAATGGGAACTGATACCTCTTCTAGTGTGTCTGAAGACAGCAACAGTGTACTCATACATAAAATAAATATATCTAAAAAAAACAAAACAAAAAGAACACCATGGACAAAAGCAAGTTGGGGAGGTAAGTATTTATTTGACTTACACTTCCAAATCATAGTCCATTCTTGAAGAAAGTCAGGATACTCCTGTTTGGGCAGGAACCTAGAGGCAGGAGCTGATACAGAGGCCATGGTAGGGTGCCGCTTACTGGCTTGCTCCACATGGCCTGCTCATCCTGTTTTCTTATAGAACCCAGGACCATCAGCCCAGGGATGACCCCACCCACAATGAATTGGGCCCTCCCACATCAGTCACTAATAGACATTTCCCTACATGTTCGCATACAGCTGGATCTTCTGCATTTTCTCAATTGAAGATACTCTCTGATGGCTCTAGTTTGTGTCAAATTGACATAAAACTAGCCAGCTCAACTCTAAAGCCAGCACTACATGAATGACACTTCCACATATGACTCCTGTCTTGGTGTTGAACCTGGTACCTTGAACTATTTTAGTAACAGAGCTTTTATTTTGTTGCTTTCAAGGAGCCATAAATGCTTTCTACTCTTCCATAAGCTTGAAGCTTAGATGGGTGAGGTTTTGCCCTGAGAGGTCCCTCCCTTTATTCTAGTGCTAAGCAGGACTCTCCTTAAAAACACTCGGTTCATTATCTTAGCAAAAGCCTGGGCTGCAACATTAAGTTTCATAGTGATCTTTTCCTCTTCAGATACTACAATTTGTATTTCTTTCTGCCCTACTTGTTCCTTCTCATTTCAGACCTGCTTAAGCGTTATTAGTAATAACCATGCTACAAATTCAATAAGATGCTGCTTTGAAATTGATTCCACCAAAGAAACTAATCTACTGCTTTTTACTTTAGCCTCGGGCAAGTGATTAGGACAACGGTAGGATGCTGCCAACTCTTTGCCAAAATATCACAAGAATAGCTTCTAGCTCAGTTGCTGATGTTGTTCTAGTCTGAAACTTCTTAAGCCGTCCTCCACCATCCATACAGATCTCAGAAGAACTAACTTCAAGGCTCCTACTAGCATGACCCTTTAATCTTTCTTTACAACACTGAATGGTTTTTCTAGTTCAAGGGTCCAGTTTTCCATATGCCTGCATAGTACAACATGGTCAGGTTCTTCACAGCAGCAAGACCCATCAGAAACTGTAGCTTAGACTGTCTAAAGTGAGGGCCAGGTATTGTTGTTGTTATAATTTCAAGTTCCTGGGTGATCTTTAAGAGACTTCAAGGTTGAGGACTACTGCCAAAGAAAATAATGCTGTCACACAGGGTCTGCTTAAACTCTCAACTTCTTCATTTCTTCCATTGCTTTCCTCTCAGAAATGAGACTCCTACTCTCCACTATGAGCTGGTGAGCTACCCACTCACTGAATTGTTTTATTTTTGCACTCTTGATTTCCATATTACCCTGCAATTTACATTGTAGATAGCTTATTGGATAGGCCATAGACAGTTTCAATCTCTCTATAACTAGCTGAACTTTAATTCTGCTGTGGTGGTTTGAATATGCTTGGCCCAGGGAGAGGCACTATTAGGAGGTGTGGACTTTTTGGAGGAAGTTCTTCTCCTGGTTCCCTTGGGTATAAGATATAAAACTCTCAGTTCCTTCAGTGCTATGTCTGCCTGGACACTGCCATGTTTCCTACCTTGATGATAATGGACTGAAACTCTGAACCTGTAAGCCAGCCCCAATTAAATGTCCCTTATAAGATATTGCCTTGAGTTGCATTGGTCATGGTGTCCATAGCACTTGTTAAGTAGTTAACAACCTTGCTGAGTAAAGCAGGTTTGTTAGACATATGCTTTCACAAGGATGAGAATGCTCATAACTTTTAGCCCCACTCTGACTATGAAAGTATCTCAAAAATTAGGTCAAAATTGTTACTGATGACCTTGGAAGAAAAAAACTGGGAGCTTTAAGCAATTCTTTGTCTCACTGAGGTTTAATGAAATGTCCCTGACCCGCAACAGAAAATGATTATCCACCTACACATGAGTACAGGCATCACTCACGTCTGGATACCTATGCTTCCAGGCATTGCTCTAGGCTCACCTGCTTCCTTGCGTTCATTTTCTGGCTTGACACATCACTTCTGGTATATCTATCCTTAGTTCTGTCATTGCTATAGTCATGCTGCTATAACTGTAACTCTGAAAGGAGCCATTTCTTCTTACTTTTGGAGTTCAGGCCCTGTGAATAGTTTGTCTAAATTAAGCTAGAGTGAGTGTGCTTTATTGGCTCACTGTGAGGGTGACAGGTGTCAGAAGGTGCTGAGGGCTAGAGTCCTAAAAATCCAAAAGCAACTTTAACCCCCAAGTAAGCTGACTACATCATTAGCTGTCTATTTTGAAGAAATCTCCAGGTTTGAAGATTTTTTAAAATGTGTTTACAGTATAAGTAAATCTCACTAGTGAAAGCATTTTCTAAGTTAATTTTCTTTGGTTAAAATGGGAACTGATATGGCTCACTATAGGTAAGGATTTGTGCTGTCAAGCCTGACAACTGGAGTTGCATCCCCAGGATCTGCATGATGGAAGGATAAAAATGATGGTTGCCCCTGGGTTTCTACATGTCCTATGTCACAAACAAAATCATTTTCTAATTAACTAATAAAAACTATAAAATGAAAATTAATTCAAGAGGCATCTTGAATGAAGAAAAAAACCAAAACAGCTTGAGGAATGTGGTTATTTTTCTCTTGTATCTGATGGAGGAAGACTTTGTATTAGCTCAGGGCAAGCTTTTTCCTTCAGAGTTCAGCATGCTTAGGAGAAAATCCTACAGCTAAAAGCCAGTTTCCACTTTAGCCACTTAGCCAGCCTTAATAACCTGATGAGATCACAGAAGGTGATGCCAAGTAGTGTTTGAACCTGTCATTTTATTTTACTGTTTGGAGGAGTCTGATATTTTCCACTTTAATGTGGCAAATTTTCAATCAGCTTAAATTATGCTTGTATTGAAGATCAGGACAGCAAGATGTCAGGAGCAATTCAACATTTTCCTCGAACTTGGGAGATCAAAAGTCAGCAAGACAAAAGAAGTTTAGGGGAGGATGTGCATGTGGAGGAAATGAGCAAGGAAGCAAGAAAACATGTCCCCAGTCCTTGGTATCTCTAGAGAATTTTCATTTGTCAGTGTTCCAGCAGTGTGGAACACATGAGTCTAATTTCCAGTGTCTGTCAAGTTTCTAGGGTTTCTATATGAAATCCCTAGTTCCTGCTCTGACTTCCTTCAATAATAAACAGTGAGGTGGACCTGTAAGGTGAAATACACCCTTTCTTCCCCAAGTTGCTTTGGTCATGGTGTTTTATCACAGCAATAGAAACCTGAGAAAGACAGAAATTGGTACCAAGTCATGCGGTATTTTTGTGACAGAATGGACCTGTGTTTTTGAGACAATAGTAGTGGCATTTTACCTTTAGTTTAGAAAAAAATCCATTGACAACTCAGAGCTCAGTGAGCTGTTCCATAAGAGCTCAGAAGACATGAATGCTGTGAGAAATGCAGATGCCAGTGGCCTGGCTTGTGTAATCTCAGAGGGAAGTAACGACTCTCCCAGGGCTGCTTGAACGATATTTTAAATTAAGAAGCTGTGGTTCTGGTCAGTTGGGTCTGAAGAACTGGCTCTGATTAACAAGAAACCAGCACCACTAAGGAAAATCTTTGCATCACTGAGGCAATTAAAGCCAGTTAGCAGGAGCTGGGAAATAAATGATGATTGAGATGAGACTGGTATCACTCAGGTGAAATCTTTTGGAAAATGTTTCCTCAGAAATAGACCACGCAGAAGTTGTAGTCCAGAGGGGCCAGGGCTGTACCTCAGACCGGCAGCTGACCTTAGTATTGTGTAGTAGTTTTCAAAATAGTACTAGTTTTGAGTCCATAAAGAAGTTATGGAAAGTAACTGGGGCTTGACACTCAACTATTAGAGAGCAGAAGAGACCACTAATGAAAGTGCAGCCACAGGAAAAGCCCCAGGACTGAGTCATAAGAGAAGTTGGAATTTGGCAGAATACTTTGGGTTTGAGCATTGACACTCAAGGGAGGCTATTGATGAAGGTACAGCTCAGTTGCAGTGAAGACCTGCGAATTGTGGAGTGCCAGTACCACGGAGGACCACCAAAGTTAAGAGATGCCTCAGAGTGGAATTGGACTGATCCTATGAGACAAGCTGTGAGTGCTGCCAGGGGTCAAGCTATACCTCTAATGATTTCTGGTTACTGGACCAAGAATGAACTATTTTGGGACAGAGGTTCTATATTTGTGTTGACAGGGAAGAAGAAAAGATTTTGGACTCCTTCCAGAGTGATATCAATCAGATATGACAAGAGAAGATCTCCTGAAGATCTCAAAAAAAAATTGAGAAAATCAAACAAGACAGGTAACTTGATCTGCCGATTCCTTGACATGGGAATATCCCACTATCAGGCATAGGCTTAAAAATGTCTCTAGCCAAAACTTCAGATAAAATGAGACAATAAGCCTTGTTGGTTATGGAATTCCTAAGATTACTTGTGCTCTCATTCACATGGTATGAATGAAGATTTATTACATTTGGTTATTGATAAAGTTAACTCAAAAAAGTTGTCTTTAACCTGCTCAAACAAGGAGCAAAATTTCACTCTTAACTGATCTGTGCACTATGCAAAATCCATACGAATATCTTAATGGCACTAAAATTTTGGTTGTGAGATTCATATATTACAGAATATACAAGATTCATCCTCAGAGATGCTGAACTGACCTGCTGTTTCAGTCTCCTACTTTCTGATGCTGTCCAGAGGCTTGCTTCCAGGATTCAGGAATTCCTGCTGATGCCCCATGATCTCGCCTCATCCAACCTTTCAAATGGTTCCTGTAAGGACTTCAGTCAAACCCTGAGCCTTCTAAGTATATAGAAATAGGATAATAAATGTTAAAGCTAGCTTTCTTAAGTCTAACCAATTTTTCTAATTTTCCTACACTTCCCCATCCCTTTAAAGAATTTCTCATTGCTCATATTCAGCAGAAAGAAACCATGAAGAGTCGTCAGCTCAATTCCCTAGGTTTGAGTGTCTGGTTGTGATTATTTTGCAAATTATAGATAGGTTGTCATCTTAAGGGATAATTTGGAAATTGTCATAATTTTGAACAGGGAAGAAATAGATGGGGTGGATGACTAAATTTTGTTCTTTAACAAAGCATTGTGTAACCATAATCTTACACTGATAGATATCTTTGCAATTGATGCAAAATTGAACTTAAAATTTCTTATGTTGGGCTCCAGTGGCCAGGTGGTTGGGACCGCCAGGCTCAGAGACAGACAGGCATGATATCACTTGGGTCTCAGGTAGCTTGTGTGTACCCTGTTCCCAAGAGCAGGGCAGGTCTGCAGTGATTGACACGCCAGCTCTGCTGTGGAACTTCTGCCATGCAGAGGGACCCCCCCCCCCCCCGCACTGGGCGGGAGCCTACCAGCTTCCCTGGCGACCTCTGTTCCGGTAGACTGCACTGAGGAGACAGGTACCCAGGTTCTCCCCAATATAACATCGCTTGGGACACAGTCTGTTGGAGCTTCCGTCTGCTCCCAAGAATGGGACAGCACTGTGGTTGTCTAGGCGCCAGCTCTGCTGTGGGCCTTCCCCTCTGAGGGGTGACCTGCGCCACCGAGAGAGTGCAGAGTGTACTCCCCCATCTTTGCTCCAGTGGCCAGGTAGTTGGGAACGTCAGGCTCGGAGACAGACAGGCATAATATCGGTTGGGTCTCCGGCGGCTTGTGTGTACCCTGCTCCCAAGAGCTGGGCAGATCTGCAGTATCCAGTGTGCCAGCTCTGATGTGGGACATCTGCCTTGCAGAGGGACACCCCTTCCCCGCCCTCTGGGAGAGATCACACACCCCTGCACAGGGCAGGAGCCTCCCAGCCTCCCTCTGGCGACCTCTGCTCCGGGAATGCACTACGCTGAGCCTTTGGATGGGCAGGGACTCCCCAATATAACATCACTTGAGGCAAGGCACATCAGGGCTCCAAAGTCACTCAGGAGCAGGGAAGACCCCCAGCAATCGGTGCCAGGGGAATCCTGGTAATCCAGGGGGGCCATAAATAGCTTTGCAGGCTCACAGGAGGTCCAACCAACAGCCAGTGACAGCAAGACCAACTAACATCAGAGGTAACCAGATGGCAAAAGGCAAACGTAGGAACGTTACTAATAGAAATCAAAGTAATATGGCACCATCCGAACCCAACTCTCCAACAGCAGCAAGTCCTGGATACCCCACCAAACCCGAAAGACAAGATCTGGATTTAAAATCACTTCTCATGATGCTATTAGAGGATCACAAGAAGAACACAAATAAATCTAATAAAGAAATACAGGAGACCATGAATCAACGGTTAGAAGCCCTTACAAAGGAAACACAAAAATCACTTAGAGAAATGCGGGAGAACATGGATCAAAAGATGGAGGCCCACAAGGAGACAACACAAAAATCGCTTAAAGAAATGAATCAACGTGTAGATGCACTTTTCAAAGGAATCACAAAAATTGCATAAAGAAATGCAGAAGAATATGGGTCAACAGACGGATGCCCATAGGGAGGCAACACAAAAATTGCTTAAAGAAATGAATCAACAGATAGATGCCCTTACAAAGGAAACACGAGAACTGTTTAAAGAAATGCAGGAGACGATGGATCAACAGATGGAAGCCCATGAGGAGGAAACACAAAAATCGCTTAGAGAAATGCAGGAGAACTTGGGTCAACAGGCAGAAATCCTGAAAGAGGTAATGCAAAAATACCTTAAAGAAATACAGGAAAATACAAACAAACAAGTGAAGGATCTCAGCAAATCCATCCAGGATCTAAAAAAGGAAGTAGAAACAACTAAGAAATCACAAAGGGAGACAACTTTGGAGATAGAAAATCTTGGGAAGAAATCAGGAGTCATAGATGCAAACATCAACAATAGAATACAAGAAATGGAAGAAAGAATCTCAGGTGCTGAAGATACCATAGAAAGCATCGATTCAACAGTCAAAGAAAATGCAAAATGCAAAAAACGTGTAACCCAAAACATCCAGGAAATCCAGGACACAATGAGGAGACCAAACCTAAGGATTATAGGTATAGATGAGAGTGAAGAATTGCAACTTAAAGGGCCAGTAAATATCTTCAACAAAATTTTGGAGGAAAACTTCCCTAACCTAAAGAGAGAGATGCTGATGAATGTACAAGAAGCCTACAGAACTCCAAACAGACTGGACCAGAACAGAAATACCTCCCGTCACATAATAATCAAAGCACCAAATGTACTAAACAAAGAAAGAATATTGAAAGCAGTGGGAGAAAAGGGCCAAGTAACATACAAAGGAAGACCTATCCAAATCACATCAGACTTCTCACCAGAGACTATGAAAGCCAGAAGATCCTGGGCAGATCTCATGCAGACACTAAGAGGGCACAAATGCCAGCCTAGACTACTATACCCAGCAAAACTCTCAATCACCATAGATGGAGAGACCAAGATGTTCCATGATAAAACCAAATTTTCACAATATCTTTCCACAAACCCAGCCCTGCAAAGGATAATAGGTGGAAACCACCAATATAGGGAGAGAAACAACACCCTGGAAAAAATGAGATAGTAACCTTCTTGCTTCAAACCCAAAAGTAGATAACCACTCAAACATAAAGATAGCATCAAGAATGGCAGGTGGCAATAATCACTATGCCTTAATCTCTCTTAATATCAATGGTCTCAATTCCCCAATTAAAAGACATAGACTAGCAGACTGGATACGTAAACAGGACCCAGCATTTTGCTGCATGCAGGAAACGCACCTCAGTGTCAAAGACAAATACTACCTCAGAGTAAAAGGCTGGAAAACTATTTTACAAGCAAATGGCATCAAGAAACGAGCAGGAGTAGCCATCCTAATATCAGATAAAATTGATTTTCAGCCTAAAGTCATCAAAAAAGACACAGAAGGACACTATATACTGATCAAGGGAAAAATCCACCAACAAGAACTCTCAATTCTGAATATCTATGCTCCAAATGCAAGGGCACCCTCATTCATAAAAGAAACTTTACTAAAGCTCAAAGCACACATCACACCTCACACAATAATAGTGGGAGACTTCAACACCCCGCTCTCTGAAATTGATCGTTCAGGAAAGCAGAAACTAAACAGGGACACAGTGAAACTAATTGAATCCTTGAACCAAATGGAACTAACAAATATATATAGAACATTTCATCCTAGAGCTAAAGAATACACCTTCTTCTCAGCTCCTCAAGGTACCTTCTCCAAAATTGACCATATAATTGGCCACAAATCAGACTCAACGGATATAAGAAGATTGAACTAATCCCATGCCTCCTATCAGATCACTATGGAATAAGGGTGGTCTTCAATAACAACAAAAACAACAGAAAACCCACATACACATGGAGGCTGAACAATGCTCCACTCAATGATAACTTGGTCACAGTGGAAATAAAGAAAGAAATCAAAGACTTTTTGAAAGTTAATGAAAATGAAGGCACAACGTACCCTAATTTATGGGACACAATGAAAGCAGTGCTAAGAGGAAAATTCATAGCCCTGAGTGCCGCCAAAAAGAAACGGGAGACAGCATACACTAACAGCTTAATGGTACATCTGAAAGCCCTGGAACAAAAAGAAGCAAATACACCCAAGAGGAGTAGAAGGCAGGAAATTATCAAACTCAGGGCTGAAATCAATCAAGTAGAAACAAATAAAACCATACAAAGAATCAACAAAATGAGGAGTTGGTTCTTTGAGAAAATCAACAAGATAGATAAGCCCTTAGCCAGACTAACCAGAGGGCACAGAGACAGTATCCAATTTAATAAAATCAGAAACGAAAAGGGAGAGATAACAACAGAAACTGAGGAAATTCAAAAAATCATCAGATCCTACTAGAAAAACCTGTATTCAACACAACTAGAAAATCTCGAGGAAATGGACAATTTCCTCGACAGATACCAAATACCAAAATTAAATCAGGATCAAATAGACCATCTAAACCATCCTATAATCCCTGAAGAAATAGAAGTTGTCATTGGAAGTCTTCCAACCAAAAAAAGCACAGGTCCAGATGGTTTTAGTGAAGAATTCTATCAGTCCTTCAAAGAAGACCTAACACCAATACTCTTCAAACTATTCCACAAAATAGAAGCAGAAGGAACACTACCCAACTCGTTCTATGAAGCCACAATTACACTAATACCAAAAGCACACAAAGATTCGACAAAGAAAGAGAATCTCAGGCCAATCTCTCTTATGTATATCGATGCAAATATACTCAATAAAATTCTTGCCAACCGAATCCAAGAACACATCAAAACGATCATTCACTACGATCAAGTAGGCTTCATCCCGGGGATGCAGGGATGGTTCAATATAAGGAAATCCATCAATGTAATCCACTATATAAACAATCTCAAAGAAAAAATCCACATGGTCATCTCATTAGATGCTGAGAAAGCATTTGACAAAATTCAGCAACCTTTCATGTTAAAGGTCTTGGAAAGATCAGGAATTCGAGGCCCATATCTAAACATAGTAAAAGCAATATACAGCAAACTGGTAGCCAGCATCAATCCAAATGGAGAGAAACTTGAAGCAATCCCACTAAAATCAGGGACTAGACAAGGCTGCCCTCTCTCTCCATATCTTTTCAATATAGTACTTGAAGTTCTAGCTAGAGCAATTAGACAACAAAAAGAGGTCAAAGGGATAAAAATTGGAAAGGAAGAAGTCAACCTATCACTATTTGCAGACGATATGATAGTATACTTAAGCAACCCAAAGAACTCCACCAGAGAACTCCTACAGCTGATAAACGACTTCAGCAAAGTGGCCGGATATAAAATCAACTCAAGCAAGTCAGTAGCCTTCCTATACTCAAAGGATAAGCAGGCTGAGAAAGAAGTAAGAGAAATAATACCCTTCACGATAGCCACAAACCATATAAAGTATCTTGGCGTGACTCTAACCAAACAAGTGAAAGATCTGTATGACAAGAACTTCAAGTCTCTGAAGAAAGAAATTGAAGAAGACCTCAGAAGATGGAAAAATCTGCCATGCTCATGGATTGGCAGGATTAATATAGTAAAAGTGACCATCTTGCCAAATGCAATATACAGATTCAATGCAATCCCCATCAACATCCCAACTCAATTCTTCATAGAGTTAGAAAGAGCAATTCAAAAATTCATCTGGAATAACAGAAAACCCAGGATAGCTAAAACTATTCTCAAGAGTAAAAGAACCTCTGGGGGAATCAGTATCCCAGACCTCAAGCTGTACTACAGAGCAATAGTGTTAAAAACCGCATGGTATTGGTACAGTGACAGGCATGTAGAACAATGGAACAGAATTGAAGACCCAGAAATGAATCCACACTCCTATGGTCACTTGATCTTTGACAAAGGAGCTAAAACCATCCAGTGGAAAAAAGATAGCCTTTTCAACAAATGGGGCTGGTTCAACTGGAGGTCAACATGCAGAAGAATGCAAATTGACCCATTCTTATCTCCTTGCACTAAGCTCAATTCCCAGTGGATCAAGGACCTCCACATAAAACCAGACACACTGAAACTAATAGAAAGGAAACTAAAGAAGAACCTTGAACATATGGGCACAGGGGAGAATTTTCTGAACAGAACACTAATAGCTTACGCTCTAAGATCAAGAATTGACAAATGGGACCTCATTAAATTACAAAGTTTTTGCAAGGCAAAAGACACTGTCAAAAAGACAAAGCGGCAACCAACTAACTGGGAAATGATCTTTACCAACCCTACATCTGACAGAGGGCTAATATCCAATATATACAAAGAACTCAAGAAGTTAAACTCCAGAGAGGCAAGTAACCCTATTAAAAATGGGGTACAGAACTAAACAAAGAATTCTCACCTGAAGAATATCTAATGGCTGAGAAGCACCTAAAGAGATGTTCATCATCCTTAGTCATTAGGGAAATGCAAATCAAAACAACCCTGAGATTCCATCTCACACCAGTCAGAATGGCTAAGATCAAAAACAGAAGAGACAGCAGTTGTTGGCGAAGATGTGGAGAAAGAGGAACACTCCTCCACTGCTGGTGGGATTGCAAGCTGGTACAACCACTCTGGAAAGTAGTCTGGCGGTTCCTCAGAAAACTGGGCATGACACTCCCGGAGGATCCGGCTATACCACTCCTGGGCATATACCCAGAGGCTTTACCTGTATGCAATAAGGACACGTGCTCCACTATGTTCTTAGCAGCCTTATTTATAATAGCCAGAAGCTGGAAAGAACCCAGATGTCCCTCAATGGAGGAATGGATTCAGAAGATGTGGTGTATTTACACAATAGAATACTATTCTGCAATTAAAACAATAAATTCACGAAATTCCTAGGCAAATGGTCAGAACTTGAAAATAGCATCCTTAGTGAGGTAACCCAATCACAAAAGAACACACATGGTATGCAGTCACTGATAAGGGGATATTAACCCACAATCTCGGAATACCCTAGACACAATTCGCATATCAATAGATTTCTAAGAAGATGGAAGGAGAGACCCCTGGTCCTGGAAAGACTGGATGTAGGGGAATGCCAGGACAGAGAAGCGAGAGTGGGTTGAATGGGGAAAAGAGGGAGGGAAGGGGGCTTATGGGACTTTCGGGGAGGGAGGAAACAGGAAAGGGGAAATGATTTTGAATGTAAATAAAAAAAATCTTAGAAAATAAAATTAAAAAAAATTTTCTTATATTGGCACAGAAATTATATATTGATATAGAATTAAGGTTTACATTGTTATAAGTCTGTACAAAAAATTTGAAATTAATAGTTACTCTTAGATAGGCATTGAGTCTATGCAATTCATTTAAGAATACAATGTTTTGACCCAGTCCTTCTAATAACTGCTATGACAAACTGTTTGATGATTAAGTAACACAAATTAAGGGCCACATAGTAAACTCATCGTTATGTTAAATTCTAATTTAATTAAAATAAAGTATATTCAATTTACTCAAATAGAAATGGCTAAGAACTGCTAAGGTTTAACAATTCAAATATACTTTACATAGTCTTCAAAATCATTGGAAATCCACAGAATATGACATTTAATGTTATTTCATTATTAATGATATTTGACAAGGAGACATGTCTGTTCCTGACAGCTTCTCCATTCTCCTTCAAAGAATAATTGAGAATCTTTGCCTCCAGGCAATGTTCTTTATCCTGGCAAGGTAGACATGTGGCAGAAATTGTCCCATCCATCTACAGACAAATACTGCCCAGAAAAGGACATGAAATGAGGGAGAGTTGACAGTTTCGTTCTGCCAAGACAGAACAAACTGGTCCTTCATAGTTCCTGCTCCATTTCAAGGTCTGTCAGATGGTTCTGGGTCAGAATGCTGAAAACTGATGTTCCAATAGTATAAGGAATAGGAGCTGGTAGTCAGCTGTCTCTACAATTGTTTAAGTTTTAGAAGCTATGTTTGGTGGTTCCTATATACTCAGATAATATTTAATTCATTCTTGGGTTTCTGACTGGGTTGAAGACTAATTATAGTCTCATAAGCAAACTTAAGTTGTTTAGCATTGAAAGATATGATATAGAAAACATGGTTTTCAGATGCTGTTACAGGCTAAAATAAAAGCAATTCAGGTATAGAATCATAAACTTTTTAAGTTTGGAATGATGGTAGAATATTTTATCTAATTGACAATATGATGGACTGAATGTTAATTGTATATCATACTCTGATTTACATAATTGTTGTGGTTGTACTCAATTATGTCTGAGAGAGGAGGTGTTTCATTTTAGACAGGAAAGGTGAGGTGTTGGAGATTGGTTCTAATGCTTTGATTCAATATGTAATCTGTGTGTCCAAAAACTGAAGGTTCTTGTCTCCAATTGGTTTTTGATCAATCAATGAAAATGCCAGCAACCAATGACTGGGCAAAGGGAGATGGGGCTAGACCCTTAGATTTGTTTGGGTTAGGACATAGTAAGGAGGAGTCGCTATGACTCAGGGGAGAGAAATGGATGAACATAGTAGCTGCAGGAGATAAAGCCAACCAGCCGTGTGTTATTTCAGAGAACTGGCCACTGGCTACTGGACCTGGAGTAACAGGGGAAGTTTTAGGAGTGCCCAGCCTTTGAGATAGCCAAGGCATTTTAACGTTAACTTGTGTGTGTTTGTCTTCCATTTGTGAATCCAAAGAATTCTTGGGCAGGTGGCTAGAAGTGTGCAACCCACTGGAAGCATAAAGCGGCGTAGCAAAAACTCACTACGACAATCCCCCAGACAGAGATCTGTAGGCAACGGTCAGACCGTGAAAGGCAGTCTATGTTCTGGTTGAGCTAGGTTTGAACCCCAGCGACCCAGTGAATTTAATCAATGAGGGATGGAATGCTGTTTGCCCATGCTCCTAGACGAGACTGTCACCACGAGGCCCTCAACTTGATAATTCTGTGGCCATCAGTCATGTAAGGCCACACCCCAAGACCCTAGTATTCTGATTGGACTCCACATCCACAGTTACCTGGCAGCAGCCAGACAGCTTGGCCCACTATAAAAGGGGATGCTTGACCCTTCCTCCCTCTCTTGCCCTCTTCTCTTCTCTCTTTCTCTTCCTCTCTTACCTTTCTCTTTCTCCATTCCCTTCCCCCTCTGTCCACATGAGCATGGCTGGCTTCTACCTCTCTGCCTCCCCTCTCTCACTCAACTCTTCTACAATAAAGCTGAAAAACCATGGGTGGTCTCCTTTTATCTAAAACTGCCATGCTGGAGCAATGGAACAGGCCTCTTAGTGTTTCCAGCCACCAGAATGGACCAAGGATGCCTAATTGGTTTCCCAGTACCAAATGGTCAGCATTGAGATCATATGCATGCAAGAAATGCTTAGCAGATTCAGTGGGTTGTATTTATATATTTCTGCATATATATGTAACAGTAATAATAAAAGGGGACAATTTGAGCGGTAGTAAGGGGGAGAAACAAGGTAAAAGATGGCAAGAACATGGGAGTTATTGGGTTGTTGAAGAAAAAAATGGGGAAAATGATTTATTACGTTTTAATTAAGAATTTAAAACTTAGAAAATAAATAAATGGTATAATATATCAGACTGTCATGTGTTTTATGAGTGCGGGAACATGGTCACTTTTCTGTGTCATTGCACTCTTTTTTTGGTGGAAAAAATTTGTCAGGTTTAAATTCACCATACAAAGGTGAATACTAGTGTGTCTGGATTCTAAAGTGATGCACTTGATTAACTCTTTGAATTTATGGCATATTTATGGTACCATGCGACAACCAAACTATGGTCAACATGAAGAAAGCACTGATCCCACATACAAGTATGGCATACACATAGCCCACTAGTGAATGAAAAGTACATTAGATAAGGACTATGCAGAAACCATTCAGTGTAGGCATAACGTTATTATGCATTGTAGAAAGAGTGTCCTTGTGCTTTTCAAATACTGATTTCTGTGTCACCATAGTTGGTTGCAATCCTTATTCTCCTGTCTCAATGTTGTGTCAACATTGCTCCCTAATTATCACCTGCATGGTCAATAAAGAAGCTGATCAGCCAATTACTGAGCAGAGGAGAGAATAGGGCTGGACTTCCTCCCAGCTAGGGAAGAGGGAAGAGGAGAAAAGAAGTGGGAATTCTCTGTCCAGGAAACACCACTATAAAACACCTGGAGCAGAGAATGCCATATCAGTACTAAAATACAAGCATCTCAGGGATTTTGGTGGGAGGTAGCCAAATTATTTTAGAGGATTAAACTAGATTAATACTGCGCAGCTGCTGTGCCAAAAACTCTTAAGTAAATCTAATAGTCCTGTCTCAATTATTTGGGAGCTAGCTGGGCTATTAGTTGACATGAGAAGACCTATGGAACTCATGGGCAAGACCATTGTTCATGTCAAGGATTCTGGATTGTATGAAATGGGAAAAACAAACTGAACACTAGCAAGCTTGTCTTCATCACTGCATTTCCTGATTGTGGAAGCAACATAATCAGCAGCTTCCTGCTCCTGTTGCCTTGCTTTCTTCATGCAATGGATTGCATGAGCTAAAATAACTCCTTTCTCCCTTAAGTTGTTTTGTCAGTATCCAAAGCAGTGAGAAAAGAAATTAGAACACTAACTGCAAGGACTTTGGGAACCAAGGACGATCTCAACTTTGGATGAATTTGTGCATATACTAACAGTAGGGTGAGCCTTTAGGTAGAAGAAACAGCTCAAACAAAGGCATGGAGATATACATCTACCAACTCTGCTGCAGCGACAGAGAGTAGGTTAATAAAAAGGCTGATGGTACAAGAAGAGGAAGTACCAAATAATGGAAATATGCAAGAAGAGAATACAATAAACCTCAATGGCTTGTGGGTTACTTGGAATGACAGAATAAAAGAATGGTAAATATTCAATAGGTGTAACAGCCACATTAGTCTTCTGATGCAGAGTGTATGTTTGTATTGCTCTAATATTTATATGCTAAAATCCTATGCGGGGGAATAGGTTAGGAGTCTGTGGATTACATGAACTTGTAGTGTCCTTAAAGAAGAAAGGGGTTGCTTGTTTAGTTTCACTGCTCTCTACCAGAGAATATAGTGAGAAGGCATCAAATGAGAAGCTGAAAAAAATAACACCCCCCAAATTGATCCCAGATATCCATCTGTTCTGATCTTGATGTTGGGTTTTCCAGATTTTGAGGGAGTTGTTAGAAATACATAATTCTTGTTTAAACTTCCTGGTCTATGGTCTTTATGATCTACCAATATGATCCAAGATAGCTACTTGGGCAGAGAGAATTGATTCAACTCTAAAGTCATAACGCCTTGCCAGGAACAATGACTATCAGAAGTGTGCAGATTCCTACTGAAGACTATTTTGATGCCAGTAATGTTGTGTGCTGGACACTAGGGGCAGAGATACAGAATCAACCTTCCTCATGTTAAAAAGTCTGCAGAAAACTAGCATAATATCAGACCAGACTTCCTTTCAGGATTCCAGTTCATATAACCAAGAAGTTAACACCAAGTCCACAAACAATATTGAATAAATCAAGATAGATAGATAGATGGCTTGATATTTTGAAAATTACTAGGAAGAGACTATGAACTCTCTTTATTGAGTATTTGCTAAACACACACACACACACATACATACATACACACACATATACCATACAAAAGCACAAACACCCTCCCACACAAACACATACTCCAAACAGAAGACAATAAATCAGTTGGGTTAGGAATCTGGATTCTAATCATGTACTTTATACCTTGTTTTCCTCACTATGAAATTAATGATGAGATTCAGTCTTTCTACTGAAAATGCAATGACAAATATTAAACTGTTATGCCAACCATGAATATTAAAGAATTGTCTTTAAAGTCTTTTTTGTTTTTGTTTTGTTTTTTTTTTTTTAGATCAAAATCTGTTGTAAAGTACCTGTAACAGGAGATGAAATAAGTTTCCATTCTCTTCCCACACTGTTCAGAAGCTCAAAACCTGGGCATTTGTGACTAGCCTATAAATTTGTAATGGACAACCTCCCAGAATAGTCATTAAGCTCCATGCTGATAGGAGCCATTCCTGCTACTCACAAATACCCACTCCATAAAACATAGACTATGCTCTAACATACAGCAGGCCTGATTAAAGAGTAGAATTGGATGGAATGCTGGCAGGGTTTCTGTCTTTGCTTGTGAGATGCCGAGTTTTACACTGAATCTGTTTTATTCATTCAATTATCGATTTGTATTTACACTGTTAAGTTTATATTATCTTTGCTTCCCATTTAAAAAAGAATGACTGTGTACTCTGTGCTGTTATTGTGTTAAACACGGAATAGGAAGTAAAAAGAAAAATGTCTTTGCCCTCTCCACCTTGAAACTATGTCCAGCTGCTGCACGGGTCCTGGCTTATGGTCGACATGGTACCAAAATTAAGCAGTAGTTGAGGCCTCAACCCTAAGCAAGACAATTGTCAACCCCCTCTATGGTTCAAAGAACATTGCCAAAAAGGAACCATTAAAAAAGAAAATGAAGGATATAGAGAAAGGCTAAAGTATGCAGTCCTCTAGGCATAGCACAGCCACTGGAATCATGACTGCATCACAGCTGCTGATACCTGATCTGTAAACAGTCAGCCCTGGATGTGGGAGGAGCACTTGGAACCCTGTGGCTTCCTGCCAAGCTATTGGCTATTCACAGATTTTGAGAGAGGGGCGTGGTCCTCTTCAGTGGTACACATACAGGTCAGCCCACTGTGCTCTGATGGATAGTTTCCAATTGTGATCACACACACAGTGGTGATTAAGCTCTCTAGGTCACAAAACAAAAAAGAGAGGCGTTAGGGAAAAGGACTTTCGGGAAGGAAAGGGGATGGTGGGAGGATAAAGGAGGAAGTAGTTCAGGGATAAGAGCAATCAAAGGTCATTATATACTGAAGGAAATTATCAAAGAACAAGCAAGTGATTTTAAAAAAAAAAAGTCCTTGTCCTAAGGACCGGCCTGAAGCTAAATCTAAAAGTAATTGACTAATTTCTTTGGTGGAAGAGAATTCCAGGCACCTTAATGTTGCCCCTGTGACATGGCTATTAGTAATCACTCTTATTCAGGTCTACAATAAAAGACTAAGTAGGGCAGAAAGAAACACAAAATGTATAGTCTGGAGCAGAAAGAGTGGGGACATGACAGCTGCTCTGATCTGATGGCACCGTGGTGCTGCCTGCCCCAAAATGAACTGCTCTATTCTAGTCATTAGAGTGTTCAGACTTGGGTAATAATTTACACAAGCTCCCAGTGATGACTAAAAATACTTAATATGGAGCCAGGCATCCCTTAAGGGTCATTGACCTTTTGCTCTGGAATATCTGGGAGCTCCTAGTGGCCTGTAGGTAAGATAAGAATAGGATAATGGGCTGTGAGGTATTAGCATCTCCCTTCACTTCTATAAAACCTGATCATCCCTATTGGGAAGGGATGGAGTGGTCTTTTTATTACTGTAGAGTAGGAAAGTAAGACGACTTTCCAATCCAGCAGTGATTCCTTGGGTAGTTGTAACACACACCTTTGAGATGTCTGCTTTTATACATCATCTTACCCCACTGCTGTTTGGCTCTAAGGCTGTTGTCCTGCTAGCAGTAAGAACAAATTTATTAATCTAAATTTGAATTGAGTCTGTCTTTGGTCTTTTGCTGTGAATTCAAATGTCGCAACAAAAGGACAGTGTCAAGGCTTGTGCTGGAAGAGAAGCTATAGCTGTTAAGAATATTAGAACCATTACTGAGAGGCCAAGAAATAAAGGAAAGGGATGCCTTCAGGACAAGACCCCACCCAACTAAGCTTCCAACTTGTGAAAAGATAATGGCCAAGATATCTTCTCCTGATAGACAGGAACAACAAACAGAAGCTGTTGCAAACAAGATTCTAGGAGGCCAATTTCTGTCTTTAGACAGTCTCAACCAGCCAGTTCTCAATGGCACAGAAAATATTATTAGTTGTTATAGCTCAGGCCTTAGCTTAGGCTATTTCCCAGCTAGCTCATATTCCTTAAATTAACCCATGTGTTCTATTGCACATTTGCCATGTGGCTGTTACCTCTAACTCAGCCATGTTATATCTGACTTCTTCTGTGCCTAGCTGGTGAATACACACACACACACACACACACACACACACACACACACACACACACACTCGCCCCTCCCAACCTCCCACTCCCACCCTCATTTCTTGACTCCCACCTCTCTATTCTTCTTATAGTTCCTTTCTTTACCTAGAAGTCCTGCCTTTCCCCTCCTGCCTCAGCTATAGGCTATCAGCTCTTTATTAAACCAATCAGAAGGTAATGGAGAAGAATGTTCACAAAATAGGCAGGTGATGATCCAACAAAAATAACAAGACCAAAATCTTCCCTGTACTCAATTCCCTATTGGAACAGAAATCAGCATTTAATTAATACAAAGACAACCTCTACACACACACAAAAGGATTATCCCAAAAAGGTTCCATCCTAAGCAGGTAGCTGAGCTTGGCAGTGTAGCCCACATGGTATGTTCTGCATGCTTTCGAGTCATGAAAGATGCGCAAGAAAAACTGTCATGGAACCTTCCTCTTTTGTTAAGGAACACCACTGAGACCAGGTGAATGGCAGAGGACTCCCTGCATGGAGATCCTGAGAGGATGTTATGAAAAGCTATAGAAATAAAGATTGAGCTGCCAGAGCTGTGGGATCTCTATCAAGAAGAGCTACACACAGAATCCAAGACAGAATGTAACCAGCCCAAGAAAGAAATATTACAGGGCAGAGCTGTCTAAGCCCTCCAACAAGGAGCATGGAGATAATGGATATGGAGTTTGTCCAGCTGAGTTTTGGTCCAGTATTTTCTCACTGTACCCTTCTCCTTCCCCTTGGGGATTATAACGCTTATTCTGTGATGGATATTGGGAGTACGCAATTTGGGATTTTTTTTTAATTTTACAGTGGGTTACAGTTAAGAGATTACCTTGAGGCTCAGAAGAGACTTTACATTTAAAGGGGTGTTGAGATTATAAAAGACTATCGGGACTTTTGAAGTTAGACTGATACATTTTGCAATGTGATATAGCCATCAGACTATAGGGCCAGAGAGTAACATGTGGTAGTTTGCATGAATGTCTTATACTCTCAGGCATCTATATACTTGATCCCCAGTTGGTGACACTGTTTGGGAAGGTTTAGGAGGTGTGGTCTTGATGGAGGAAGTATGTTATTGAGACAAATCTTGAAACTTCAAATGCTATAGTTTCTAGTACTGTTTCTAGTACATGTGCCTGGTGTCTGCCATCCCACTTCCCGCCTGTGATAGTGATGGACTCTCATTTATATGGAACACTAAGGGAAAATAAATATTTATATAAGAAAAAGTAGCAGTTTGCTTTAATGGGATATAGATTGTTTTATTATAGCCAACCCCATGGCTGCTATCTTTTACAAATCAATCCTCTACGTTTCTAGTTTTACTAAATAGAATTATGTTAATAAGATAATTTAAAACATTTAGAGATATCTAATTTTAAAATGCCATAAGAATTAATAACTAAAGGACTTTTAAATTACTAACAATTATCAATATGAATACTGTTGATGTCTTAAAGGATTATTTAAAATAAATTTCTGTTTCAGTATTTTCTGATGAATTTCAGCTATTAAGAGGCCTCAATGGTAAGGATAGCACAGAAATCTGCATTTTAGAAATTCACTTGTCTTCAAAATCCCATGAACTACCCAAAGTATGAAGACATACAGAGAATTCACTCACAGAATATTTATTTCTCAATTAAAAATTGGAGAAACCAAAGTTTTCACAAAACAGTAAGTGCATTTCAAAGAAAGTTATCAATCCATCCAATAATTTAAAACAAAAATTTGGATGGACACTGCTTGAAAGAATGTTTGCTTATAGGGGTGGATGTATGTATGTATGGATGGATGGATGGATGGGTAGATGGATGGATGAGTAGATAGGTGGGTGGATTTGGTTATGATTAATATTACAGAAAATGCAATCTGAAACGGTTTTAAATTGATTGAGGCTTTGCTAATCCAACATTAATCCAATAGTCTACAAACTTTATGTGAGTCAGAACTGGCAAGATTGTTTTATTGCATGTATATGGGTGTTTTGCCTGAATATATGTCTTTGCACCACATATGTGCCTAGTGTCCTCAGTGGCCAGAAAAGGACATTGGATCCTCCAGAAGTGGAGTTACAGATGGTTGATAGGTACCCTGTGGGTGCTGGAAGACAAATCTGGGTCCTCTGGAAGAACAACAGGCACTCCTAGCCAATGAAATCACTCACTAGCCCTTTGCTCTGGTCACTAATGTACTGTTTCATTGTCACTTCTCCCCATTTTTGAGCAGCTTGCATTTGTGGCTCGAATGTCACTTAACCAACTTTCCTGCATCAGTTTATTAGCTTTATACTCTATCATTCTAGCTTCCACTAAAAACTTCACATACACATTAATATTTATAAAGTAAATTGTCATTAATTATCTCAAACAAAGGAAATTAAAGTGCCTAAAGGCATTCATTCTGCTTGGTCATGCCAAACTTGCTCAAATTTTGTCTTGATATTTCTCTTACAATTAATATGTTTAATATCAGCTCTAAGTCCACTCTTTGTCTGGTACTCCCCCCACTGCCCCAACAACTCAGTCCTATGGTTTCTCTCTTTTTCTAAAGAAAACCACTCAGATGATCTTTTCATGAGAGCTTGTTGGAGGTAAATCCAATTTGTACTTGTTGAAAACATCTTAATTTCCCATCTGTTCTTGATTTCTCTACCTATAAGTCAAGTTGTTGAGGTTCAGAAGTGAACCGTCACTTCCGAAAGGTAACTTTTTTCTCAACTTACTTTAATGCTGTGTTTCTTTTCATGTAAACTAGTTGGGACTCACCCAGCCTTTTGAGTTTGAGTATCCTTCCATTTAGGAAGTATTTTGTCCACTCTTTTTGAATTTTAATATGGGCACTGAGGGATATATCTTTCATCTTTTGTGTATTTAGTTACTTAAATGGTCATCCTTTTATTATTTCTAGTATTTCTTTAAATTTTTCTTATGATTCAATAATTCTTCCTTTTGTGATATCTCTTTCACTATTAAACTACCCATTGACTTTTGATGGATTTTTAAACATTTTCAATAAATTGTTCTGTTTGGTCTAATTGCACAATCATCTTATTTCAATATCTGCTTTCTATATTAGGTATTTCAATTATGTTCATTTTTTATTGCATTTTGGGTAAACCTAATATCTGCCTCATTCATGAGTAAGATTCAGTACTTTGCTGGACTCATTCTCATACTTCAGTTAACTCATGTGGGTAACAGCTTCTAGCCCATGCTTCTTGGATATTCATCATAGACATCCTTGGAGGCCAGGATTTTAAAGGAGCATCAGGAGAATTCTACATTGCCTTCAAGCCATTAAGAGTACATCACACTATCAGCATTTCAGACTAGCTTCTTAGTTGGAGTGTTTTGTTTTGTCTCGTTTTTTTTAGTATCACATAAATAGGGTTGGTTCTGGCCTTCAACTCATCTGAACTTACCCATATTTGGGAACTATTGGGGGCAAGTACAATTTTCTTTCTGTTATAATTTTCTTCTTGTTCCCTGGTGAGTTACAGATAATCTCTGCAGGATGCTCCATCATTTCCTCCCTGAAGGCTGAGTTCCTCCCACAGGAGAATCATCATTACATGGTGGTCCAAATCTTAGTCCCACTGTGCTCAGGCCTGTACTTTGTCTCCAGGAACCAGACTCTGTGCCACCAATGATGAGAGGTCACACGAGGACAGTTCTATCCTCAAGGAGTCATGGGTTCTCACATGTCTGGCTTTATTTACTTTTGACAATGCTTTGCAAACGCCCTGGTTTGTTTGTCTATTTTAGATATCTGGGTTTTGTATTTTAACTGGTTCATGTCAGAAGAGGTTTGTCTTTTTATTTACATCTATTTTACCATCTTGTTCAATCTTTTCCTCAAAACTCCTTCCTTCACCATTTGTTCTCTTCTCTGCACACAAAGTAACAATAAAGGAAACATTAACATGTGTTTATTATGACACTACTTTGTTTTGTTCACCATTTGTTAGTAGGAAATGGTCTGTTTTATGTATGTTTTTAATTGATATTCTGTCCTAAGTTAATATACTTTTTGGTGTCCACTGGTGTGTGGTTTACCCTGCAAGCTGTTTTCTTTGGTAACCTCCCTGACTGAGTCCAGAGTGTGATGATGCCTTGTACCTTAAGGGATTTTCTGTTTAAGATGACTAATAATGTTTCATGAAAAATATGTAGTCTGGGGACACACACTGCCATAACGAATTCTAGCTCTAATTTTATGTCCCAATAATATTATGATGCTTTGTTTTTTGTCCTCCTTAGAAGGTTTAAGATACTAATTAGGCTTCACAAATGGAGGGGGGTTTATGAGGGGACCAACAAACACTCAAGGGATGATTTTCTCAGCAAGGAATCATACTTACGATGTGAGCATCAGAAAGGAACACCCTGAGCTATTCAGTAACCTGAAGGCATAAGAGTTACTAAGCATGGTGGCTAAAAATCTCTATTTAATTTTTAGCAATGGACTTAAGACTGTGCCCTAATCTCTTCTTGTAAGTGGCCTAATAGGACTGGTGAAAACAGTGTGCTATTACCCTTGACATAGAAAGTCTCACAAAATCTTGCAAATTTTCATGTTCACTTTGAGGACATTTGTGTGTTAGGTTCAAAATGGGACCCCAAAATGGCAGTGCTATCAAAGATGCCCTAAATGACAGGCTAGACTCAGCTCAGGCTGAACCCTGACCAGGTAAACAGATGGCTTTCTATCAGCAAAGAAAAACCTAACTCATCAGAAGTCTTGTGAAGCAAGTTTCTGTTTTTCAGAAAAAGGCATTATTGCCCTTATCCACCCCTGATGGTCAACTAGCTCTGGCAAAGAGCACCTAGTTCCTGATTAACACAGCATCTTGAAACAGATCAAAACCCCATTGTTAAAACGGAGGCTGCTCTAGCAGGCCCCTTTCCTTCTACTGCTTCCTGTCCCCTTAAAACGAATACGGCTTTTCCTAAGGCCTGATATTCTGATACCACATGCACACACACACACACACACACACACACACACACACACACACACACACACAAACGCACACGCATGCACACACACACGCACATGCACACGCACGCACACACACACACACACACACACACACCATATACAAAGCTCAAGACAGCCTAGCAGTGTGAGTCCCCAAATAAGCTGCAATTCTACCCACAGAGTGGTCTAGTTGATGACCCCAAAAGAGTGCTGAATATTTGCTGTACCTGCTTAAAAATGCAGAGAGTAAGGATGAACTTACGAGTTTGGATATAGATTCTATAGTCATTGAACATATCCAAATAAACAAAACACCTAAGATTTACTTTGATTTTACAGAGCTCATGGTATGATTATACCCATAAATGAGCTCCCTGGCACCATAGATATTATACTAGCCCTAAAAAAAACAAATTGTTCCTAAGCCAGAAGAGGAATGACAAAAGAAAATGACATCCAAGAGGAAACTGAAGAAACAGAAATTTATGACATGGGACTAAATTCAACAAAAAATAAATACAAATAAAAAATAAAAATAATAAAATATTTAATTAGAATGTATTTTTATTTTATTTATTACATACATAAAATAAAATAAATACAAATTTAATAAAAGAATGTGTTCTACATAACCTATAGGGTAACTTACTTATCAATGGAGAAGACTGATTCTTTCTCTTTCAACAGCTAGTAATTGCCTATAGATCTTCATCTAGGGTGGAGCCTTGTGAGATTTCCCCTATTCATGTTGATTTGTCAACTATTGTTGTCTTTACTCAAGTCTTGCTTCAGTGGCCATATTGTTGAAATTTAATGTGTTCAGCTTCTCTGTCATTTGTAGAAGACACTGTCTCATACAAACATCCTAGTCCTTTGGTCCTTACAATCTTTCCTCTCCCTCTTCAGAAATATTCTCTGCGCCTTACATGTAGTGATTGAATTGTAGATGTAACCATTGGAACTGAGCATCGCAAGATCATTTGTTCTCTGTATTTTAAAGAGCGGTAGTTTTCTAAAATGCTCTATGCCTCTTAAGAAAAAAAAGGCATTTTTGCTGAAGGATAAGAGTTACATTTATGTGTGGTATAAGGATAAGTATTTAGAATGCAGTTAGAAATTATACTGGTTTAAGAAAGTAGTAATAGGACCCCATCTACTGTGAGAATGAAGACCATTCTCAGCAATCAGGCTGTTGACATCCCAGAAAATGTCGACATCACTCTGAAGGGGTACACAGTCATTGTGAAGGGGCCCAGGGGAACTCTTCAGAGGGACTTCAATCAATGTAGAGCTGAGTCTTCTTGAAAAGAAAAAGAAAAGGCTCTGGAACTGGCCACTGTCAGAACCATCTGCAGTCATGTTCAGAACATGATCAAGGATGTTACACTGGGCTTCCGTTACAAGATGAGGTCTGTGTATGCTCACTTCCCCATCAATGTTGTTATTCAGGAGAATGGTGAAATTTCTTGGGTGAGAAATACATCCGCGCAGGGTTCGGATGAGGACAGGTGTTGCTTGTTCTGTCTCTCAAGCCCAGAAGGATGAATTAATCCTTGAAGGAAACGATATTGAACTTGTTTCAAATTCAGCAAGCTACAACAGTTAAAAACAAGACTATCAGGATGTTTTTGGATGGCATCTATGTATCTGAGAAGGGAACGGTGCAGCAGGCTGACGAGTGAGGCCTCAGTTTCCTAGTTCCAGAAGCAAGATCCTGATCACAAGCACAATTTGGGCTCTTTGAGGACAATAAAGAACTTATATGTTGAAAAAAGAAAGAAAGAAAGAAAGAAAGAAAGAAAGAAAGAAAGAAAGAAAGAAAGAAAGAAAGAAGAAAGGAAGGAAGGAAGGAAGGAAGGAAGGAAGGAAGGAAGGAAGAAAGTAGCAATAATAAGTTCTCATCTGAGATCTATGACCTCATCAGACCTGGGTAGCTAGCTAGTTTTAAAGGAACAGGTATGAATTTCCTTCTACTGAGGAGGCTTTACATTTAATTAGACAGCTATTGATTATCTCCAGGATGTAAGCGCCATGATTGCATCCTTAGAGATATCTTGCAGGGCTTATCATTGCTGTGGTTTATAAGCTTTACAGCTGGGTAGGTCTATTGACTGTTTCTCTCCCTAGTCAGGTTGTATAACCCCTCAGGTGTAAGAGCTTGGCCTTAGGGAGGAGGCTTCTAGGTCGACTCTCATTGAATTAGTGAAAGTCCTAAGTCTGACCTGGGAGGTGACATGCAGGGTTTGTCTTCCTAAACCTGAGTTATCTCACTTAGAATATTTTTTAGTTCCATCCATTTCCCTTCAAATACTATGATTCAATTTTCCTTTATACCTCAATACAATTCCATTGCGTAGACGTGCCATATTTTATTATCCATTTATCAGTTGAAGGACATCAAAAGAGGTCAGTTGTAAGAACATATAAATACTCAACAGTATATTTGCAACAAAAAATATTACTCAACAGGACATGGACACACACATACACATGCACACATACTCATCTTTCAATCTTTCTATACCCTTCTAGACACTGTCTAGGTATCTAGATTTCCCTGAGGATGCAATCTTTGATAATCGATAGTATGTGTCTGTATATATGTAGAGATATGTAAGAATAGTAATTAAAGAAGAAAAGTCAGTAATTTGAGAAGGAAAGAAAGTGCACAGGAGAAGTTGGAAGGGTAGAAGTGAGAAATATAGCACTAATAGATGAATTCCTAAGGAAAAAAAAGAAAGAAACCTTAAATGTTTGAAGAAGAATGTGTTCTATATACTGCTGTTTTTAGCTTTAGGGTAAGAGAATAATAGTTCCTGCATCTTACAAGGGAACATTTGTACTGATTTCATTATGAGGATTCAGTTACAGTTTATGAATATCAACATGCCATTTGGTTATTATAACATCATTAGCATTATAATATAAGCAGCACTAAGCCAACCCACTACAGAAAGAAACAAAGCCCTTGCATCCGTCGTTGTTCTATTGCTGTGAGGAGACACCATGAATGTGCAACTCTCATAAAAGAACTTTTAACTGGGGCGTGATTACAGTTTCCCATCATTAGCATGGTGGGAAGCATGGAAGACATGGTGCTGGGAAGGTAGCTGAGCCTTCTACATCTGAATCTGCAAGCAATAGGAAGAAGAGAGCACCACTAGGCCTGGCTTGAGCTTTGAAGCTATAAAGCCCACCCCCAGTGACACACTTCCTCCAAGAAGGCCACACCTCCTAATCCCACCCAAGTAATGAGATTCCCTAATGACCAAACATTGAAATACATGAGCTATTCCTATGTAAACCATCACATTCTCTGTCTCTGGCTGTAAAGAGAAGTTTGCTTCTCCTGCAGATAAAAGCAGCCAGCCCAATTGTCTTGACAGTATTAGAATGAACCATGAGTGGCAATCGTCTTCTTGGAAAGGTCCTCTTTCTTAAGTATTGGTGATTGTTTGCTTGCATTACGTGATGTGTTGTGTCCATTCTTTTATGCCTGACAGTCCCTTAGCAATCTCCAGTGGTGACATACATCACTGGTTGGATACTTTTTTGTGAAGGTGGAGTTTTTTTCTACCTTTTCGGTGTTGTACTATGCATTAGAAGAAAATTTTATTTTTAATTGTATTTCCTCAATGCTTCTAAGACCATTATACCTTATTATACATCATAGCCATGTCTGGATCTGTTGCTTTTTTCTCCACTCAACTCCAATGTCCTGATATGTTCCTGCTCACTCATCAAGGTCTGTGTTAGCAATGCCACACAGAGGGTACAGGCCCTTCCTCTCACCCTTGAGGTCTTGCTCTCATAGGTAAAGATGGATTTTGAGCTGATAAGCAAGGGCAAAAAGTGGATGGGATGACATTTTCAGATTATTTCTCATTACTGGTTTCTAAAAGAAGATTCACTAGTCTTCCAGTTTCTTGTCAGTGTACTACAACCAAAATGTGACTCAATCTACAGACCTACTAATTCATAAACCTAATGTTTTCTTTATTTATTCATTCTGCTATTCATAAGGCCATATTCTTGTAACATGCATGAATAGTATACTCAGTTAAGCAGATAACCACCAGCTTTATTATTTCTTTAGACTTATGCAGTGATTTTCCCCATGATCAAATCTATTCGCATGCATTGTCAAAACTGAGTGTCACAGACATCCTACAGGCCAAGTGGACACTTTTGTGCCTGTGTTTTAGTCAAGTCTACAGTTTTCAAGAGAATCAATTTTTCCAGCATAAACAGTGAGTTAATATTATAACAAAGTGTGCTTGGTCAAGCACAACTCTGAGTTGATTACAAAAGACTCCTGGTTTCCAATTCTTTAAAAATTAGAGGCTTACTAATGAATGTATGTGTGTCTCCTTAATGACAGATTTGAAGAATGGAAAGTCCCAGGACATTTTGGCTGCTGACAACAGGAAGCTTTGCCTCTGCTGATGAATAATAACAGAATTAGCAGTGGCAAGCTGGGATCTAAAGTGACACGCTCATCAAAGTGACCTGAACACCCAGGAAGAGGTTAAGAATCTTCAGAAAGATCTGTAAGTCAAAGAGGAGATTTCTTCAGAATCTGCTATCCAAGTTTGTTTTGCTGGGATTTCAGAAAGTTGATAATCAGGATGTGTTACAGACCTTTGGACCTGGGCTGGTCACAGCTGCTGACCTGGCAGTGGAAAATGCTACTGTTAGAGTCTTCCAAAAACGAAGACAAACTCTAGGTTGGTTCATGGTCTTCTTCAGGACAAAATTATTCCTCTTCAGATAAAGTTAATTATCCACATCTGAGAAAATTACCATCTATATGATGATCTGCCTGAAGCCTTTGTGAACTGCCTCCCCAAACTTTCTAGTCTTAGTTGTCCTTATTATTTGGGAGAGCTCAAAGAACTATATTGTATGGAAGACCCAGGTTTAAGATAATAGTTTTCTTCCTACATGTATGTCTTAACTTCTGTGTTAAGCTGATGATCCTCTGATACTGGACAGGAGAGTAGACTGTTGATTGTCTGAATCAAGGAGGTATGTTTTTCCAATTAAAAATTGCCCTAGTGATTAACTATAAAAAAACTTACTTATGAAGGAATCATGAAAGTTGAACAAGAAAAAAAATCTACTCTATGAGCAAAGGCCACTTGGACTTACTGAGTCTCATTGTCAACTTGACAAACTGAGTCAGTTAGAAAGAGAGAAACTTAGTTGAGGTATTGCCTGTATTAGATTGGCTGGTGGGCTTGTTTGTAGGGCATCTTCTTAATTGCTAATACAGGAGGGCTCAACCCACTGTAGGTGGTACCATTCCTGGTCAGATGGACCTGCGCTCTATAAGAAAAGCAGCTAAGCAAACCTTCCTCTGTGGTTCCTATGTTGAGTTCCTACTCTGACTTTCCCCAGTGAAAGATTGAAACCTGAGAACTGTAAGATGAAATAAATCCTTTCTCACCTTAAGTTGGTTTGGTCAGTGTGGTACTACAGCAACAGAGAAGTAAACAATAATACTGAATAATCTGGGCCTTCTTTACTTCTGCATACAGGACTCTTGTTTTGATGCACAATAAAGCTCAATCTCTGTTCACTTTGGAATAACCATTGACCTGTCGAAGTGCTTATGGAGGTTGGAGTAAGACACACAGAACATAGAAAGAAGCCAATAACAAGGCCGGGATTTGGGTTCTGATTATCTCTCTGTTGCTGAATCGACTGCTCTGCCACCGTTCTGTATTTCTCCAAGGCAAGGCTCTTGGAGAAACGTGGGGCTCTGCCTATTCTCAGACTGTGACTTGGGCAGTGTCAGTCATGAGTTCTAGAGATGACTGGAGAGTCACAGTACAAGAACAGAGTAGGGCAGATCTTTGGAGCAGTGTGGAAGTTGCAAACATGAATGTTCCCGCCCACTTAAACCAACTCCTTCGGAATCCCTTTGCTCAAAGTTTGGAAACAGGAGAGTTTGATTTAATGATGACACTATCTGTATCCTCATGTGAAATCGTGGCAGTCATCTGCTTATTTTTCTTCGTATTCAATTTGTGCTAATAGTGGAAGACTCATACCCCAGCACAGCACTTTGTTGTGATACCTGCTTCCCTGGAAAAACTACCAAGAGCCCCCAAATTCTCTGTAACTACCTTGGTCATGGAACACAAGGGAGCCTATAATCACTGTGAGTATAGTGTACCCATTAGAAGTGAGATATTAAGCAGCTCTGTGATGCTTGGCCTTCAGTAACATGATGATGAGAGATGGGGAAGAAGCTCAGGAGGATGTAAGACACACGTAGCCAGTAAACACAAGGCACAGTCTAACGCAGTGAGTACCATGAGAAACGTGCAATGGAACTACTGTGAGGCAGTGACAGAGAGAGACAGTAGCGCTGAAGTCCTTAGGGGATGTCATATTTCAGCTAGGCTTTAGATGATGGGAAGAATTCGGACAAGTAGCTTTCTGCGAGAGAGAGAGACAAGGGGATTCCAGACAGAGACGAGAAAGAGTCAAATCACTGGGGTGCGAAAGCACCGACTTTGCTCTGACATAAGCAAGCGGTTGCATTAGGCTGGAACATATGTCGGATGAGAGGGGATGTTGAGAGACAAGATTTATCCACCAGAGGAAAGCAATCAGGGCTTCTCTGGGATAAAACGGAAGCCGCATACTGGCGGCAGGGCAGTCTTTTCAGCCCCAGAGAGATAATCAGAGCCTACTAAGGTGCTTACAGCATCTTACCAGCAAGGTTTTTCACCAGTCTCTTTGTTTACAAAAAGCAGAGTCTGTGATTAAGCTTTTCTCATTTCAGGTGGAAAAGAAAGAAGATAACCTTTGAGCATGGAACATTAGTTGCCAGTTAATTATCAGAGCTGGGCTTAGCGGCAAGCAGCTCTCAGCAACCTAATTCCAATTTCTACCCTGTTCTTAACAGCTGTGTGGCTCTCTTTTTTAGATATTAGGTCATATAGCCAATCACAGAGTTCTTACATCAATAGCACTAAGATTAAAATTCTCTTTAAATTTAGAGCAAGTTCAACTTATTCCATCGTATTTACTAGTATTTTATAAAACATAATACAAGTTGTCTGTCTTCCAGCATGTGGTTACACAAAATAATCATTCCATCTTAAAGCCAAGGTTATATTGTACATACATGGGGGACATAAGCAAGAATAGCCAAGTCTGTATTGCACACGTAGGAGGGATTCAAGTTACAGTCAGTGCCAGGACACAGTAAAGCTTCTTAGTTTTTGAAGGTAACTACTAAAGCTACATCATTTGTATTTCCAGAAATTAAATACCTTGATGTCCTAGGTTCTTGTCCTCCCCTTCCCTTGTAATCCCCAATCAACGACAACTGCAAGAGAACCTTATTTATCACCTGTCACTGGTATACATGCCTCTTCCTGGTCATTCCCACCCATAGTCAATCTCAGACCAAAAGGGATGTTTTAAACCACCCCTTCTTAATTATCCAGGGCTTAAACAGACATGAGCGTTCTAGGTTCTCTTAGTAAAGTTTTCTCTTCTACAGACATTTGCTTTGTTTAAAGGTTTTCCCCCTGTGCAGTCACATTTTCTATTGTCTGTCTTTCCCTTCTCACTGACTTTTCTATGAAGAGGCTAAAGACACTAGATGGTCAGGCATTGTGTATGTCCTCCCAACTGAGCCAATAAAGTTCCTGTCAACACAGGAATGAGGTCTGTTTTGTTGGGCTTCCCTGTGACATAGTTCCATGCCATGGATGTTACCTCTGGCACCTGAACCCTGTTGGACTTATGGGAACAAAAAATGTTCAGTGAACCTTTCTGGGAACTCCTTCATAGACACACCCAGAGATCTGTCTCCATGGTGATTATAATCTCATTGAGATGAGAATGAAAGATTCTCATCTTCTGTTACAAAATGTGTAGTCTTTATGTTTGTTTTCTTTAAGAGATGTTTGCAATTTCCTTGAAGTGTAATAGAAATCTAATAAATATATTTAACGCAAGAGACCAGACAATATTGGGCACATACCTAGTAGCTGTATCTCAGTTAACAGAGATTTTCATTAACTCCTGAGAGTTTCTTCATATCAATTTGTAATATATTTATGTTTCCTTATTTCTATGATTCAATGACTTTTTTTATTTTGTCTTGGTAGATTGGTTTGCATACCTCGTGATCCTTGGGTGACCAAGAACCTGAGACCAGATATCTCAGGGACCTGGGAGAAAGCCAAACTTAAAAAAAAATAAGGAAGTGATAAAATGAGTCCTAATGATACTCTATTATACTCATAGGTCAGTGCCTTCCTTGGTCAGCCATCATCAGAGAAACTTCCTCCTGCAGTAGACAGAGACAGATGGAGAGACCCACAGCCAAACATTACACAGAGAAAGATTTTGAACGTTCATCCCTAAATTAGATGTTTCCATCCAATCCCACCCCTCAGAGTTCAGGGAATCCCATGGAAGAAGAGGAAGAAAGAATATAAAAGCCAAAGGGATTTGAGAACACTAGGAGAACAGGACACTCCGAGTTAACTGAGCAACGCTTATGTGAACTCAGAGACAGAAGCAGTGTGCACAGAGTACATACAGGTTTATCCTAGGTCCTCTGGTAGATCGATTATGGCTTCCAGTTTGGTGTTTTTCTAGGATCCCTGAGTGTGTGAACGACTGAGTCTCTGACTCTTGTGCCTGCTCTTGGGCTCTTTTATTTCTTTTTGGTTTGTCTTGTGTAACTCCATAGTGATTGTTTTTGTTCTATAATATTAAATTTTATTTTGTTATTTTTGAATGAATGAATGAATGAATGAATGAAAGCATAGTCACTAGGATAAAAGTTAACAACTGAACGGTCACTTAGACCTGCTAGGAGAGCAAAAGTCAGTTTTTTTCAACCACTCCAGGACAGGCCTCACGGTCAGGAGTAGTGGGGAAACATATCATGCACTCCACAGCATTTTGTGTGGATTTTTATTTTGTTATAGTTTGGCAGGTTTTGAGGGGAAGGTATTGTTTTCTTGTTTTGGGGGGTGTTTAATTATATTGGGGTTTTGTTTGTTTTTTGAGAAAGAATTTAAAGTTGGTAGGTAGGGATGAGAAGAGGATCAGGAGGGACCTGGGAGAGGGGAAAATATGATCAAACATATTTGCACTTAAAAATTATTTTCAGTAATAAAAATATAATATAATTAAAATCAAATGGAAAAAGCCTAATACAATGGGATTGCAGGATATGGACTTTTCTATTTTTTTGAACTGACTTCCAATAATCAATATAATTATTTTGAGATTTGCTCAAGCATCAATATTCTGTTCCTTTTTATTGTCAAACAGCATTGCACATGTGGCTTTCAGTCTTTCAACTTTAACTCTGTTCTTAGCTGTGTTTTTTCATAGATGTTATGAGGTGACATTCTTCTCTGGTTATTGGAAGTTTTCATTTATCGTGAGTGGACACTGAATTCTTTCATTTTCTCATGCTTACTGAGATCATTGCTGGGTTTTCATTTTTAGTTTAATGAAATGATAAATTCTATTGATTGGTTTTCAACTGTTAAAGGAGACCTGTACCTGTAATAAACCTCAATCTGCAAATGCTCACTAATTTCTATATTATTAAGCTTGGTTAGATAAAATTTTATTATGGATTTTGAGTTTGTGTCCAGGAGCCATGTTGGTTTGCAGTTTCCATTTTTATTCAATATCTTTGTCCATTTTGAATATTAAAAGCAATGCTAGCTTCATAGAGTATATGAAATGACTTTGTGCTGCTGTTTTCTGAGAGAGAAAATATGGATATTAGTATTCATTGATCTAAAATTATCAGTCTATTTTAATCTATGTTGTCTATACTGATCTAATTAAGTGAATATTAGTATAACAATCTTCAGCATATATTGAGAGAATCTACCAGTTGATTGATGACCATGAGCTTGGTCATGTTTTGAACAACTGTCAACAATTATTAAATAATTGTTAATAACAATTGTTAATCTTGGATATGAGGGTATTCTGATTGTTTTTATATGTGCATATGAGCTTTGATGTCTTCTGTGTTTTAAGATGTTTTTCACCTGAAAGACTATATAGAATTCTTTGGTTCACAAGTGTTCATAATATTTATATATTATATTTATTTTGTCATTTTAAGGATTATAGGCTGGACAATGGTGCCCTTTCTTTCCTGATGTTAGTCATCTCAAATCACCGATCTTCTTCCTTATTTTCCCATTTCTATCTCATTTACTTCCACTTTGATCTTTGTCATATGATCTCCTTTCCTGGACTCATGTCTCCCTCAGTCTAGTGTTTAAGTTATTTGCGGTGTGCAAATGTAGTTAGGTCTGTGTCACTCTGTCAGGACCTGAAAAGACAAGAGTCCCTGTGCAGACTCGCACTGAGGTCAAACTGAGGTGGTACCGAGGTCACCATCTCTGCTGCCTCTATCTTTACACTTACTGGGGTTTTCATAGCAATATTAACTAAGGCTGAATCTTCAGGTACATTCATATGTGACAGAACTACTCTGTGTTTGTGGTGGAGTTGAGCAGAAGAACACAGGGGAAGCGAAGAGGTGAATAAAATTCCTCATTTAGAAAAGGCAAGACTCATGGAGGGACATGGATGTCCTACTTATGTGAATAAACACCCCAGAATGAGAGTAGCAGAACTGGGGTATCTGAGAACTGCAAGAAAGGCAGATTTCCATGTCAAATTTAAAGTTCAAAGCAGAGTGATTTCTGGATGGACATAAGATTCTACCTGGAACAAACTAGAGAGAAGAAACATTAGAATTCTTACCAACTGTAGAATCTCTATCTCTGAAATTAGGCTCCACTGTCCACACAGTTTTGTGACCCCTTGGCCAGTTATTTAACCCCATCCAACTTTCTCATCCCTGGATAGATGGTAGTGATAAACATACCTACTGCATAGGGCAGTGGCGATTAACTAATATATAAATTTACTTAGCATGGTATCTAATACACAGTATAATCTCTAAATCCATTCATTAATAACACATCATGCCCGTCACTGTCATGTAATGAAGTCATACGCGCACATCACTTGGAGCAGATGGGCCCTTTAGGCAATTTAGACAAGGCCATTATCTCATGGATGGGGAGTGGAAAAGGAGAAGCTCATTGCTCAGCGTCATGGTTTGCCATCCAATAAAATGAGCTCTAAAGGCTCATTTTAATGAGTTTCTGTGGTTCACTGATCATCGCATCTCTACATCATCCTGGAAAGGGGGGCTCAGAACACAGGAAGCCTCATTTTCTGCTGGGTTTACCATTGATTTTTATAATCCTAAGTCCTCTCCTTGATATTTTGTCTCATAATACTTTGTTTGAGAAGGGTCTTTTAACCTCTCTTCTTCTGTTTATATATTATGTTTTCTGATTTTGTGTTTCAATGGTGTGTGTGTGTGTGTGTGTGTGTGTGGTGTATCTATGTGTGTTGGTGTTCCTCCTGCTCTTTCTTTCTTTCTTCCTTTCCTTCTTTCTTACTTACTTTCTTTCTCTTTTCTGTTTTATTCTGGATTTTGTTTGTTTGTTTGTTTGCTTGCTTGCCTGTTTATTTTCTGATGAAAGAGGTGGAAGGGAGGTGGAGTTGCAGAGGTGGAGAGAATCTAAGAGGAAGGCTAAAGGAGGGGAAACCCTGATCAGAATGTATTATATGAAAAATATGATTTCAATAAAAACAAGGAAACAAAGAAACAATAAATAATCAGGCCTCTCTTCTCTACAGGTCTCAATCTCTTCATCCATAGAACAGTAATGAGGCAATGTGTCTAAAGCCTTTCTTGGCTTTCTGTGCGTTGAGAGGGAACGGCGGCTGCTGGGGGAGGGGCGGGGGTTGCACTGAATTGGTTTCCTAGAACAGGCACTTCTATTTCTTTGCTCTTAGTGTCAAAAAATAAATAAATAAACCTTTTTTGTTTATGTTCCGTTTTAAAAAATGAAATCATTCGTTTCTAACTTGGTGTGCAGCTGTGTTGAGTTAAATAGCACGCCAAGCTTAACACAGCCCCCAAGCAGCTTCTCAAGAAAGCAGCTTGTGCCTTTATTCTCCTTATCTCCCTTCCCAGTGCTGATAAGGCAGCCTGCCTCAGCCTGTCTCCAGCCCTGTGGCTGTCTAGGACTTAGCAATTCACAGTAACCAGACTGTTCCCACTCCTGTGGTCCTCACCAGGTATTTGGGGATTATCATGAGCTCTACCCGTTCCACAATTGTGGGGTGTTCCACAGTGGCCTAATTAGAGAATGTCTGGACCTCAAGGAAAGAGAGGACACATTCATTAACATGTCTTCCCCCACAGCCTTCTTTAGGTTGATTGAGAGAGAAATCTTCCCTTTCCCAAGTAGTGCTCATTTGTAAGTTCTTCTTTGTTTGTTTATCCCTGAATATACACAGAGCTAAGGATACACGATGATTCCTTCCAGAATGTATTGAGAGCCAGTGTATGATAAGTACTCTCCCAGGCACTTGTCTCATGCCCTCAAGTAACTAGTAAGCAGGTTCAGAAAGAAATTAAGAACTTGAGGTCAGTATTCAAATGAAAAATAAACTGAGAACTAAAAGAACATGGCACACCCTCACTAATCCTTTCCTCCATTGTCCCTTCCCTTGTCCTCAGAGAAGGGAAAGGCCCCCTTGGAAACCAGCCTGTCCTGGGAAATCAAGTCACTGCAGGACTAAGTATATGCTCTCCCACTGAGGCCCAAGCAGAAAGTCCAGCTAAGGGATGGGGATCCAACGGCAGACAACACAGTCAGAGACAGCCCCGGCTCTAATTGTTAGGGGACCCACATGAAGACCAAGCTGCACATCTGCTACAAACGTGTAGGGGGCCTAGGTCCAGCCCCTGAATGTTCTTTGGTTCGTGATTCTGTCTCTCTGAGCCCCATAGGCATAGGTTGGTTGACTCTGTGGCATCCTGGTATCCTTGACCCCTCCAGCTCACTCAATCCTATCTCCCACTCTTCCACAAGACTCCTCCAGCTTCACCTGATGTTTGGCTGTGGTCCTCTGCATCTCTTTCCATCCCCTGCAGGATGAAGCCTCTCTGGAGACAGTTTTGCTAGTGCCAACACTTCTATAGGTACCAGGACAGCTCAGTGATCCAGAACAGCAGGATGCTGGCCAGTGTTGCTTGCTTTCCAAGAAACAAACAGTCACATTAAGAGAAATAAAGTTCCAGGAAGTGGTAAGCTCTGTAAGTGAAACAAAGCAGCAGTCTCACAGGAAGTGCCTCCTGATAGGAAACTACTCCCTCAAATGTTTCTGAGATGGCAATCGAGATGAACCTAGGTGATGTAGGAGTCATCTGTGTACAGCCTAAAGAAGAAATGATCCAAGCAAAGATGGCAAGCTGTGTAGGAGCTCCAAGAGGGGAAGAAACTCCTTGTGTGTGGTACATGGTGAGTCACGGGGAGGCTGTACCAACAGATGAAACCTGAGGTATAGACAGTGAGTAGTAGTTCCTATAGGGTTGTGGAGACCACCTAAAAATGGTTGAGCATGCCGGGCGGTGGTGGTGCATGCCTTTAATCCTAGCACTTGGGAGGCAGAGGCAGGTGGATTTCTGAGTTCGAGGCCAGCCTGGTCTACAGAGCGAGTTCCAGGACAGCCAGGGCTATACAGAGAAACCCTGTCTCGAAAAACCAAAAATAAATAAATAAATAAATAAATAAATAAATAAATAAATAAATAAAAGGTTGAGCATTATTTTCACTGCACAGGATACCCTTGGAGAGTTTGAAACCAGAAGGTAATAGTGGAATTTATCTTTATAAAGATATAGCCTATAGCCATGGAGGTAAGAGATTTCAAGGGGGCTAAGATCAGGAGTTGGAAACTAAGGGATGAGGCAGACACAGTAAACCAGGGGAGAAGTGGGAATAGTTTGGCCTAGACAAAGGGGAATGGGGGTAGAGAGAGAGAAGTAGACTGAATCTGTTAGGAGTGGAGTTTTGCTGATGAACTAGGTATGAGGGCAGACAGGGAAGGTTGAAGGGTGGTGCTCAGGCACTGGAACTAGAGAACTGAGTGGCTCATCTCGACTTTTTGTTAGCAGAGAAAAGCAGATGTGGACAATATATATAGTAGCTTAAGGTAAGTTTAACTTTTTTCCAGCTAGACAATTCAATTGTATATTAGAATTAAATACTGTGTTAGTTTTATTCCTTCTGGAGATTTCAAGCTACCCCTCCTGCTTGCCCAGCCCACACACATCACTGATGCATGCACAAAAAGCTGTAACGAAAACAAACTCAAGAGACAATGTCATTGCAAGACATCAAAGTGGTTTCCAAACTATGCCACACATGAATAGTCTCACAACTGACAAACAACTACGGACTTTGGAAAATCATATTAGATGGGGACTTGTCAATGGGAGGTTTTGCTATCAGGAAGTCTAATGAGGCTTAAAGAAAACTGATAATTCATTAGCATTCTTGAACATGCCCTCCCTTGGCTGTGTGGTAATTATTGAGTAGCTATAGAGCAGCTTAGAAATGTAGTGACAAGACAGACAGTTGCATCCATCAAACCCCAACAGCTATAATCATCTAATGAAAGCTACATGAAGCAAACAGTGGAAAATAGTAATAAAGTCTTCCCTCTCCCATTGGGTTTAAGCAAAAACTTATATTAGATACATTTACTGAAAAGTTTGGCTTCTCCTTAGAAGCCATGCGATGATGTTTCCTCCCTTCTCCTTAGACACAAGGAAAATGGAGTAAACAAGAAAGAAAGGGTCCTTTTCACTTTAAAAAAAATGCTGAGTAGAGAGCAGTTTTCAGCTACATCCTGGAATGCAGCCATGGCTCCTACAGGTAGTTTAGACTTTCCTAGATTCCAAGAAAAGAATGAATTTTGCCAATGATAGAGAGACATTTCTGGAAGCTTTAATCTCATCGTACAACACATTGGTTCAAGACATGTGGACAAGAGATGGATACGGAGTCTGGGTGTTAAGGAGACAGGAACATATCATGGATCAAATGGATGTAGTTATGAACAAATATCTGGGGAAAACTTCATTTTTTTATAGTTGTAAGTTGGGGGTAGTAAAATATACTTTGTACTTCTAAGCTGTTTTAATTATAAAGCTACAAAATATCTTAGAATATTCAGGTCCTACCTACTACTATCATTTTGCTAAGAGGACATGGAACTGAACTGCCTGCTGAATCCTTCTCTTATGTTCACAGATTAGTACAGCTCTCAGCCTTCTTTTTGCAGGGGATCATGACTAATATGGAAACTGACAGCTGACAGAGAAGAAAAGGACCTGAAGTGTTTAGACCTAAACATCAGGATATCTAATATCACCTCTTATGTCCACACACACACACACACACATACACACACACACACACACACACATGTGTGTGTGTGCAGTTCATGGAACATCATGGAAGAGAAGACAGAATGACGTGAGACCCAGAAGTTAGGGAGTACTGGTGTAAAACGGTCTCTGGACAAGGCATATGTGATGTATTCATGAACTCACTGAAGCTTTAGTGACCTGCACAAGATTTGCATAAAGCTAGACATTGAACATTTGGTTATGGAAAGGGGAAGGGCTCATGATGTCCCACCTCTTACCGAAGCATTGACAATGGTGACTGAGGGAAAGGGTGTCACTTTCTTCAGCGACATGACCACAGATAGATAAATTGCCCATTTTCCAGGAAATAACCTCCCATAGTCATGTGGTGACCCTATATATTCAGTGGGTGGCACATATGACATGGAAGTAGGAGGGACTTGTTGGGAAGATGAGGCGTAAGGCAGGGTGTTAGGGGGTGAGCGGAACAAATTTCTCTACATATTTGTATGAGAGCACTAGAAGAAGAAAATAGGAGGAGGAGGAGGAGCAGGAAGAGGAGGAGGAGGAGAAGAAGAAGAAATATATGTAAAAAGGGGAGAGAAATTGTTATTTAAATAAGGATAATTTAGAAAAGATGTACCAGTGAGCCAGAACAAGGTCATGAAAGCTTTTCATTTTCACCCCTTACTTTACCTTCTTTTTCCTCATCACATAAGCATTGAGATCCAGAACTCAATATCATCCTCGAAAATATATGACACTTGAGTTTAGAACTCATAAACCTGAATAAGAGTATGCTAAAGCAAGTACATTGCTGACTAGGGGTGACAGACTGACCTGATTTATAACACTCTGCTTTGACAGAGATGGACTTCTCATAGAACTTGGCAGCCTACCCAGAAGACAATGATGGAAAGAGGCTGGATAGCAGGTCAGAAGGATGTTCTCTTTCTTCCTGAGACAGAGCAAATGTTCTTCATTGATCTTCAGTTGTATATAAATGGATAGCAGAGGTGTTCAAAGAATGAGCCCCAGCCCATTTCTTAGGTTTGATAGTCAGCCAAGCCTATATCTGTGGACCCTGGGGACCCTTGCCCAGCAGGCTCCCTCACCCAAGCTGCAGTTGTTACTTGCTTCCTGCGTGTTTTCTTAGCTAATCTAAATAGGCATATATGCACCAAATTCCTCCTGAGGGTGTGGAATAATTTGAATGTGTATAAAGCCTGTCTGTATTTTGTTAGTCTCTTCTTTTTGAATCGCTGGATTTTATTTCTTGTCTTCTCCTAATTAGTCCTAAAGTTCTATTGGAAGAGCTTGTTCACCTGGACTGTGTTCTGTTGCTATGCTTATAGAATCTATGCAAGCACTGCCTGGACACTCCTGCTGCATGCCTCATAGGCTTGACTGGAATTTTGTGTAGAAATGCAGAAGCAGTTAAGTTTGCACACTTCCCTGGACTTGGCAAGTTGATCTTTGCAAGTTGCAGCCTCCAGCTTGCAAGTCAGGAAAGTTTTCACAGTCCTGTCTCAACTGTGTCTACTGTACTTTCTCATAGCCTGAGATTTCCAAAGAGCCTGTCAAAATCTTGGTTTGGGAGAACCATCTGCTTTCACAACTTTTCCTAAGAATCAATTCTGAGAAATGCTACGCAAATAAATGACCCTTGTTACTTTAGGTCTGCAATCCTTCCAAAAGAAGATGAAATATCTTGGCTTTCTCAGTCCACATATCTGTGCTCCTTTTTCCTAAGAATGGAAAAATCTAAATCTGAAAGGCAATTCAATGCCTTTTTTTATTCTGATACATACCACCATCTTTGCTCAAGACACATGCCTTATACTTAAAATAGGTAGTGAATGCCAGTTTGATTTTAGTCGATCCATTTATTGGATTGAGCTAAGCAATTTAGTGAGTCTAACATTGCTAAAAATATTCTTCAAAGTACTAGACAATAGCAAAGGCATCAGCTAAGAGTACAGAGGATTATAGTGTCATTTGAACTAATGCCTTGGAGATGAGGAGCGACTCTACAGAGCATTCAAGTGGAAGATGTACCCAGTGATTGCAGCAGCAAGCACTGCTTAAATCTCCATGGGGAGCAGGAAGAATTACGATTCAGATGTTAATGATTGCTCCCTTTGTGTGGAATACAGCAATCCAGTTAAGCCCATTGACCATTAAGCTTTGTGGTATTCAATTTTTCACTTGTTAGACAAGATGATTATCACAGCTCGAGAAAATGTCCTGTGACCAAGGCACAACCCTGCTCTTCACCCTCCTGGCACCACAGTTTATTTAAACATCAAAGGAAGACATTGGGCACTGTGCTCTCAAGATTCCTACTCTAAGTTTTCCTTCCTCCTTTCCTTTGTTCCTTTCATCCACCCACTCATCTTTCTTTCTTTGTTTTTCTTTGTTCTTTCTTTCTTTTTCTTTGACTTGAGAGTCAAGAATCCATGAGACAGTCACTTGATTCCTAACTAGAGTTGGTCATTACTCTGGATGAAGATACATCTTCATATTATATATTCTTGCTGACAAGCTTCTCAAGTTCTAAATTCTTTATCTCCAAAAGTATCCAAACTCTTAACAAATATAAGATTCTAAGTCTGTTGCATTTATTAGAAAATGACTTTGGAATTGAATATAATTTTCATCTCACATACATTTGTTTGGTGTTCTAAGACTTACACAACTCCTTCCATCACAGAAAACCCTTTCAACATGAACACAATACTCCAGAGAGAACATCAATAGAACAGAGCCCCATTGGACACTCAAACTCTTGCCTAAAATCTTGGATTGCTGAAAGAAATGGCTGAACTATATGATATAGAAAAACCCATCTTCCAGTGGGTCCAGAGACATCCAGTGCTAGATCATTGATAGAATGCAATTGAATGTTAGGTCAGACTGAGAACTATATCTATGCTGTATTTGTTATCAACTCATTTAAATATTTCATACCTCATTATTCTCATTAATATTATGGTGATAGTAACTGACAATTTTGTACATATTTATGAGAATTTATTCTAACAAATGAAAATGACCATGAAGGGGAGTGCTCAGTGAGTCTACTGGCTGAAGGCATGTGTTTTTATGGCAGTGGATTGGGACCAGCGTATCCCACTTCATTGCCTGGTGGGAGACTTTCTTTTATAGATGCAGAATGAAGAGCTAAGGAAAACCATGATAGTGTTTTGGATGTCAGAAATGTTCTTCTTGAGATGAAAGGTGTTTTAAAAGGTGAGACCAGTCACTAGACTTTGTTACATACAAACAGTCAGAGCATAAGTAGGCTACCAAATTGTAATTGTTAAAGTTGCAGGAAGAGGCAAGAGGCTCTTCTTACAGAACTACTTGCAAAATGCCTAAGAGCCGGGATAAAAGGACTAGAGGGTCCTAGACTGTCCCTGGTAAAGGGAAGTAGGAAGCAATGTGCTGGACAGGCAGCACATGGTGATGTCATCAGTCTTCAAGTTTTGGAGCTCAGCTATAGAATTGGAGGAAGGAAATAGAGAGATGTTCTACCTTCTGTCTAAAGGACTGCAAAGCCTCCAGACTTTACATAGATGCTCCAATAGAAAATTTCTTCTATTACTCTGTAACTTAAACATGGGTCCTGCCACAGAGCAGACACTATCTGTCTTAGAGTTGGAAGAATGTATTGAAAGTAGTGAAAGGGTAAGGGACCCCTATTTGTGTAGTCTTGAAATATAATGAGATTTAACTTTAGGGGATTTGTCATTCTATAGCTACTGCTCTTCCTTAGGCCAAGCTAAGAGAAACCAGTGTATTGTCCAGAAAGTCTGACCAGGGACTAAGGAAGAGGCTGAACTTCCCAGACAAATGATGGAGGTGGGTCTTGTTAAGAATATCAAGGCAAAGGGCTGGAGAGGTGGCTCATCAGTTATGAGCACTGGCTGCTTGTCCAGAGAACCAAGGTTTGATTCTTAGTATCACATGGTGACTCAGAACTTCTTCATAATTCCAGATACAGGGAATCCATTGCCTTCTTATGGCCTCCATGGGCACCAGGCACACATAGTATACAGACATACATCCAGACAAAGCACCAAGACACATCAAATAAATATATTTTAAAAGTTAGAAATAATAATATCTAGGCAAAACCTACACGTTTAGAGATTATGAATCTAAACAGAACCAGCAACCAGGTTGTATTGATATCAAGTACCTGCTACTTCTGGCCACAGAAACTCTAAATGACCCATGATGGTGGCAGGATTGGTATCTGGGACAGATATGAACTCAAGTGTGTGTGTGGGGGGGGTGTTATTTCTTTGAATAGAGTATGGGTAAAGGAGAACAGCTATCAGGATTGGAAAAGTGCAGGGGCCCAGGTAGCCAATGCAATGAGTTCAAATCCTATTGTCCTATAATCATAACCTATCATGACTATGTATGTGTCCATCCTTCTGGGCACAGAATATTGAAGGCAAAGATACTGAGTGTCAGTGGTAAATAGCATGCATATATAGCATAAACCAAATTCCAGTCCTAACTCTCATTGGCTGTGACTCTAAGGTAAGTTTCTTCACCTGTGTTTCCCTTCCTCATCTGTGATATGAGGACTACTCTTATGGTTAGATAAATAAAAAAATGAATAAATAAATTACAAGTGATTAGGTGGTGCTGAGCATACAATGAACACTGCATAAATGTTTGCTAAATAAGCAAACCTCTGTTTACCTCTGTCATGAGCCCTTGGCAGAGGGCTGGCTCTCAGTGTTTCATGAGTGATTGCTACTGTGAAAATTAAATGGAGCGGCTAGGCCTACTTGATTGACTAGCAGTTGCAATTCAATAACCTTGCTTTGAACCAAGACACCAGCACCAAATGGTGGGTGGTTCCAGGGCTCAGCCACTGGGGTAGCAGGGATGCCACTATGTATTAAGAGGACACAACAGACATCAGCTGTGCTTCTTGTAAATTACTCTAAACCAGTGGGCTTCCAAGAGAGACAACGGCTGCTCGTCTTCTACTTCCTGTCTTGCCGGCCTCCTTTTATCAGGAGGTACGAGTGCAGGTGAAATCCCAAAGGCTCTGGGAGAAGAGCATCTGCAGCATGCAGCCTCGTTGGCACATAGTAGGCCCACAACAAGGTGAATATCTGGAAAGGAGGAAAGACAACAGCAGAAGCTTGAAGCCAAAGGAAACCTCACTCTTTACTGCTTTAAGTCAGATGTCGTTTTGCTTTTGAGAATTGCCCTTTGAGAAAACACTTGGGTCCTCCATCTCTTGCCTTACTGTCCCTCCTGACCAATATAGTACCCACTGACCCTACCATGCTGCTACCAGCACCGCGCTTCACTGATTGGACCAAGATCCCATAGACAGTGCCTCAGCTTCTCTTGCATAGCTAATGGTTCCATTTCTTTTTAAACAAACATGCCTACAACGGAAAGACAGCATCTTCCCAGTCTCCATGAAGTCTGATTCTGAATGTAACATCACAAAGCAGGGAGTTGCATAGAATTCCAGTGTAGTCAGCAAGCCCGAGTAGCCTGGGCTTAAGGTCATTTACAAGTGTTGATTACTATTCTTACTTTGTATCCTTCATATATGGGGTATTGTTGAAGTCAGGGTATGGGTGCTAGTTGGTGAATGTGTTTCATAAACTGGAGTACAACTTATGCATTTTAGAGATGATTGACAATGCCTTAGTAAATTAGTGATTGTGGTTTGAATAGACTTGGCCCAGGGAGTGCCACTATTAGGAGGTGTGGCCTTGTTGGAGGAAGTGTGTCATAGTAGGGGTGGGCTTTGAGATCTTCCTCTTAGCCCATTGGAAGTCAATCTTCTTCTGTTTGCCTTTGAAACAAGATGAAGAGCTCTCAGTTCCTTCAGTGCCATGCTTGTCTAGATGATGCCATATTTCCTGATAATGAACTGAACCTCTCAATCTGTAAGCTTGAGCCAATTAAATGTCCTTTATAAGAGTTGCCTTGGTCATTGTGTCTTTTCACAGCAATAGAAATCCTATCAAATACAGTGATAGAGACTATGACCAAAACTAACTTAGGGCTTTAAGGTTTTAAAAGGGCACGCCATTACCAGTATTTTCTCCTTCTCCCCTGCCTCTCTGCCTTGTTCTTGTGGGTTAGATATAAGCTACTGCCTTGTCCCTGACCATGATGGTCATGTTAATGCAAGCTGGTACAACCATTCTGGAAAGCAGTCTGGCGGTTCCTCAGAAAACTGGGCATGACACTCCCGGAGGATCCGGCTATACCACTCCTGGGCATATACCCAGAGGCTTCCCCTGCATGCAATAAGGACACATGCTCCACTATGTTCATAGCAGCCTTATTTATAATAGCCAGAAGCTGGAAAGAACCCAGATGTCCCTCAATGGAGGAATGGATTCAGAAGATGTGGTATATTTACACAATGGAATACTACTCTGCAATTAAAAACAATGAATTCCTAGGCAAGTGGTCAGAACTTGAAAATATCATCCTTAGTGAGGTAACCCAATCCCAAAAGAACACACATGGTATGCAAGCACTGATAAGGGGATATTAACCCAGAATCTCGGAATACCCAAGACACAATTCGCATATCAATAGATTTCCAAGAAGATGGAAGGAGAGACCCCTGGTCCTGGAAAGACTGGATGTAGGGGAACGCCAGGACAGAGAAGCGAAAGGGGGTTGAATGGGGAACAGAGGGAGGAAAGGGGGCTTATGGGACTTTCGGGGAGGGAGGATACAGGAAAGGGGAAATTATTTGGAATGTAAATTAAAAAACTTAGAAAATAAAAAAAAGAGAGAGAGAAAAAAAACAGTGCTTCTCAACCTACAGGTCATGACCCCTTTGGTAAGCCTCTATCTCCAAAAATGTTTACATTATGATTCATAACTAGAAAAATTAAAGTTATGAAGTAGTAGTAAAAATGATTTTATGGGTCGGGCTCACCACGACATAAACAACTGTATTAAGAGTTGTAGTATTAAGAAGGTTGAAAACCACTGCTCTAGAACCATGAGCTCCCAAATGAAATGTTTTCTCCTAAGTCTCCTTGGGTGTGGTGTTTTGTCACAACAACAAAAAGTAACAAAGACAAACAGTCGATGTAAATTCAGTTTTGAAAGAAAATAAGGATAATTATTAATCAGTTGTGGGTTGGATGTAAACTAGAATTATTACCCAGAAAAATAATCTTGGTCCCAGTTTTTCCCTAATTGGAGGAAATTTTCCCTGTAGATTAAAACCATTATTCCCTTTGAGATTTTTTTCCATGTATGTCATGTATTCAGAATAGCTGTAAGGTAAGAGAAATTAAGGTTCAGGAAGCTATGTGGAACAAGGGAAGTCTTCTGAAACTAGGCCTCTACAGTAACTATGGTTTTAGAATGTACCAGAGCTGGGGTGCACCCCACAGAAGGGATTTCCTTCCTCTGCCCCAATTGGAGAATCAAGCATGTAACTTTACTTTTATCCTCAGATGAATCAGGTTGGTGATACTTCTGATAGACTGGCTTTCTGGAAAAGCCCGTGTTTCCTGTCCTGTCTAGGCAGATTCCCTGACTAAAACCTCTAATAAACAGAGCACAGAGAGCTGCTTTCCTGTAGCAACTGCATAGGCCAGTCCCCCAGGGCATCTTCTCTGCCCTTTGGTTGCTGAATTTACTACCAGCTAGCTCATCTGGGAGCACTACCCAGAATGCAAATGTTTGGCATGTGCTGCCTCCAGGGGGCGCACTGCAGGCCAGATGGACTGGCTATACAGGCACAATGTGGATTGAAGAAAACCACCAGGAAATAAGTCTGTTTATAAGTCTGTCACCATCTTACCTTTCAGATTGTCCTGCATTCCCTTAAATCACATCTCTCTACCTGCGCTCCCTGAGTCCCAAGGCATTCCCCCAGAAGAACTGTGTTTAAATCTTGCCTCTTCACATTACCTACTCCATAGCCATGGACAATTTTCCTAACTTTTCCAAGGCTCAAATCTTCACTCTCAAAATGTCAGTTCTGAAGATTAAAAATGAACACATAGTAAAAACTGCTGACCCATGGTGGGAACTCAATAAAGCCTCGGCAACAATGGAAGCATAATCCTACAGAATCCTATCATCAGAGTTTAACAACCATCTTCACATACAGAAATAGCAGGAGAGTAGTCCACCCACAGGAGACAGATGATGCAGCATCAGCCCTTTGCAAACAGACTGATCGATGGAACCAGTGATCAGGAAAATTGAATTCCGCTGAATACACACTGCTGTCTGCCTGGCATCATCTGATTTCAATGAAGCCAAAATTGTAAATAGTGGGAGGCACTTCTGATAAGTTATGTGTTTAGGAATAAGGGCTTTGAAATGTCATTTTGAGCTCAAATTAATCAAATTTTGAATAACAGAATTTGAAGAAACAATCCAATACCATCTAAGTGGTTGTTGAATGAGAGTTTAGTCTGAGCAAAAACAGTCCCCAGCAATGTTTTGGAGCTTTCTCGACCTAAGAAGAAAACAGTCTATAGTATATTCCTCCTTATGTTGAACAATGAAGAACATCCCATGTATCCAGAAGTATGCAAGATACTAGGAAAAGTCAGATTGTAGAGGCTGGTCCTGGTTCAGACAGCTCAAAGTAAGAAGGCACAAACGATGCTGAAATGAGAACCAGATGTTAGATGAGGTTGATAACCATATCTGATGACCCACATTGCCCCAAGACTTCCCTAAGACTGTTACTGTGTCAGGTCCTGCTTTCTTTCTCTTCCTCCTACACTAAAATTTGTGCGGTTTTCATTCTTTCATTGTCCTAGACACAGACACTAACAGTGCCCATGAAACCAGTTGTTACATATTTCATAAGATTTTTGCATACTTAACTCAGAATCATAGTGCAGACATATTATGGACAGAATGATCTTTCTTCTCTCTGGAGTCAGAAGCCAAGATTCTTCAATTTTGAGCAAAGAGGGTGTATTTTTTTTTTGTCCATCACTTCTATCATAGATTTGTATATTTTATACCATGTAGAACAACAAGTGACATGAGCTAGATTAGTGGCATTTCAAGCTGAGCCAGTGCTGTGTTTGAATGCTGTCTACACAGATTTCCTGAAAGCCTTAGATCAATACTTTGGAACAGGGTTTGTTTGTGGTTCATAGATGAAGAAAACAAAAATCTGAGATGTTAAATAACCCACTCAGAGTCATGGAACTGGTGAGTAGTAAAACCAGCCCTCAGGACTGATGTGCTGATACCCTGGGCTACATAGTGAACCCCATTTAAAAAAAACAAGCGAGAACAAAAGCCAATCGTCAAGCTATCGCCTGACTCCAAGCCACAGCTGTGCGCTCGTGATCGTGAACTTGAGCTTTGTGGCCAGTAAGCATGAAGGTCTTTCAGGAGAGCATGGTTTGTTCTACTCCTGCATTTGCTTTACTATAACAGTCTCTGGTTTTAATGCCACATTTGTGCCACAATGTGTATGTATAAGGCACATTTACATCTACTCTGGTGTAGCTTGGATCTGGGCAGAGTTTACTGAGGACTTGCCAAAGATGGAAGGGGACAGCTCCCAAGTAATTTGGATTTTCTGAAACTCATCTCTGCCTGCAGCTAAGCACAGCCAGAGGTCTGTGTCCAATTGAAAACAACACATTTTTCATAAATTTATATGGCAGCCCAAGGCATGTCAGCAGATGCTCTGATACTCTTGTTTGAACCTGGGGCTGCTTCTTGCAATCAAAATTCACTTTGCTTCATTCTTGATCTTGTGTCACTGAATCTTTATGGAAAGCTAATGTGCCTGTACCACTTGCTGTCTAGGCTCTTGCTTAGCCTTTCCCTTTCCCTTTTCCCATTTCTCTTTTCCATTCTCTCTCTCTCTCTCTCTCTCTCTCTCTCTCTCTCTCTCTCTCTCTCTCTCTCTCTCTCAGAACAAAGATCCTATCTCTCATGCTGAGCCCTTTCTCCACACTCTGTCTGCCTACTTGTCCCCATTTCTACAGGTGCCTAAATGATATGTTTTTTGACTCTGGCTGATGTGGTGAGGTAGAAAGAACCCCTATGAGAGCTATTCTTGGTTGTCAGCTTGACAGCATCTAAAATGAACTAACACCCAAGTGATTAGGCACATCTGTGAGGGATTTTTCTTAATTAAATGTTTTGAAGTAGGAAGACCCACTTCTAATCCAGATCTTTGAGGTGGGGAGATCCACCTTTAATCTGAGCCATATATTCTGCTGGCAGTCTATATAAAGGATGTGGAAGAACCTTGCTCTTTCTCTATTTTATCTTTCTCTCTGGCAAGTTCATTTCTTCACTGGAATTAGAACCCACTCTTTTGGGATTCCTGTGTACACTGAAGATCAGCTGAGACATCCAACTGCATGGACTAAACAACTGCTGAATTCTTGGAGCTTCTATTGGTAAAAAGCCATTGTTGTACTAGCTTATAAGCCATTCTAATAACTCCAATAGATAGATAGATAGATAGATAGATAGATAGATAGATAGATAGATAGATAGATAGATATGATGGACAGATGATAGATAAATAGATGATAGATAGATAGATATAGATTCATTCTATCAGTTCTGTTTCTCTAGAGAACCCTGACTAATATAACCCCAGTCATAAAATGAGAGAATATAGTCAACAGAGCTGTCTTGTATTGTATTGACCACTTTGTTCATTTGTTTATTTTTTTCTACAAATCAGAGTACAATTCACCATATTCTCCAGGTGCAATTACTTTCCTTCTCAAGTGACCAAAGATGTGGATGACACCACTCTATTTCTGACTAACTTCTCAGCAACGTTTCTTGTTGATAATCCTCTCAGAGGAGAGAATGGGATTGCTCCTTTAACAGACTCCCAGGTCTCAGGTCATTGTGCCAAAACCTTGGCACAATGGGCCCCATGATAGGAATCCAATACACAGGCAATACCACAGATCTAATCCATTAAAGCCCATAGTTCTGAGAAATTCCTAACCTTGCCTTTTGGCTTCCGTAGTTCTGCTTCTGGCTAACTGTCCTTGCTTACTGAGCTGTGTCGGACCAAGATGCAACTTGTATGCTGTGGCTTCTTGCTGTTAGTGTTTCCTCAGTGTGGCGCTGGCTCCTGTGGTTGATGCTGTTTCTGTAGGACTCCTCTGTGGATTCCCAACCGCTCTGCTTCTGCCCCTGGCATTTCTGCAGCTTGGCCTGTAGCCTGCTCTACACTGTCCTTGCCAATGTCTCTTCTTTCTTCACACTGCTGGATCAACCCACTCTACTAGCAATGGACTCAATAAAACTCAGTTTGGGAATTAGGAGCCATGGAAGGAGTTGGATGGAGGGGACTTGAGAGGAAGGAGCTGAAGGGAGGAAGAAAGTCGTTTAATTCTACTTTCGTTGAAAATAAGTTTTAAAAACTGTAGTCAAAAAAAGACCGGCTGAGAGATGGCTTTCATTAAGCCTAATATTAGATCACTAAAAGAGGCCACACAGGTGAGTGTCTGCCAGGCAGCTGCCTAAGGGAGCCCAGGAGCTCCTTAGAGAGCCACAAAGTGGGCCAATTTCAGCAAACCTTCCTGAAAGCAAAGTATGTGCTTATACCAATCATGGCATTGAACTTCATGCTGCAGTACAACAGTCCCTGTACTAAGCAACCAGGGGAAAAGCAGCCCTCTGGTCTATTTAGAAAAGCTATAAAGTTGTCTAAGGGTCTATGATAGTAAGGGTGGGGATAAGGGTGGGAAAATCCTCAATAAGGTGCAAATTGTTTGAAGTGGCTATGGCTAAAAGTTCACCTCCAGGAGACTCTCCTGCTACAACTGCAGGTGTCACTGCCTTGTAGCTTCCTGGGGACCCTTGTAAGGAACAAAGTAACAGGTCCTACTGAGGTAGTCAGACTAACAATCCTGTGCTCGAGGCAGCCAGCATACCAGCAAAGTGTCCCAGAGCCGTCAATTAGTGAGTCTGTTCATCTCACTCCTGATAATTTTGCTCATTCAGGAAAATAAACATCCAGAGTGCTGGCAATAAGAACCCATGAACGAGAATATTGGTTTCAACAATATTCAACAAACAGTGCATTTATCAATATTCAACTCCTGCCTGGTGCTGCAGGAAGAAGGGACTGCCCTCTTCCCACACTCTGATAGAGGCAAAGGATGAAGGAGAGCATTCTGTCCAGCTATTCCCACCTTCTGAGATAGTTTGAATGAGAGTGGCCCCTATAGGCTCACAGATTTGAATACTTGTGTCACCAGGAAATGGAACTATTAGGGAGTGTGGCCTTGCTGAAGAAAACACATCACTGGAGATGGGTTTGGGGGCTTTCAGAAGCCCAAGCCAGGTCTAGCGTTTCTCCCTCTTCCAGTTGCCTGTGGATATGGGTGTAGACCTCTCTGCTACATCATGTCTGCCTGCACACCACCATGCTCCCACCATGACAATAATAGACTACGTTTCTGAACTTGTAAGCCAGCCCCAGTTAGATGTTTTCCTTTAAAAGTTGCCATGGTCATGGTGTCTCTTCAAGCACTCTCCAAACTTAGTTATTGTCCAAGACAGGACATTAGTTGAGCCTCGTTTTCTTTACCTGGGTTACTGTAGGTGTTCAAGCAGAAGCCACACAGGATGATCTGTGCCCCATTCTTGTCATCTGAAACCCAGGCTAAGTCTGGCTCCAGATTAGATTGACTAGCTTGGGCAGTTTTTACCTTATAGTCACGGCTAATTAAACAACTTTGTTGTTCTCATGCCTGGTCATACTCTCTAAATTAGCTTTTACCAAACAATACTTATCAGAAATGATCAGACTCTGGCCTCAAAGGCAAAGACTTATTTGATTCACAAGCTGTTGTGGGATAGCGTATGTCGCAACATTGAAAACTCCTATGCTGCAGCCAGGAATCAGCTATTCTGGTGTGTACAGACCACACACTATCATCATGTAGCCAAAGCGTCCTCCTTTCTATCTGTGTGCACATGTTTTATTCCTCCAAGCCCTCAAGTTCCAATGTATATACGGATTCTAAACTCTAATTCTTTCTTAATCTTTCCTGTGTCCAGCTCCCTGGGCAGTGCCACACAAAGTCAGACCTCATATATTTTATGAGTTTTAAATGTCGTTTAAACCCTCTAGAAACTTCAGTGAGTACAGCACACACACACACAATGCACATGCACATACATGTACATATACACAAATGCACATGCACACACACATGACACACACAAATACACACACAAATGTACATGCATACACACATACACAAATGTACATGCATATACATACACACACATACACACAAATGCACATGCACACACATGCACACACATATACACATGCACACACAAATTTACATGCATGCACACACATACACGCACATAAATACACATGCACAAACACAAATACACACACATCATCAAAGGCCAAAACAAACTGCTAAAAGAATCTGGTGCCTGTGCTGTTGTTTCTTAACTGGATGGTTTTGGTTGATTAAAATCACGAGGAGTCCAAAAATGGAAGAATTCGTCATGTTTGACGTTGGCACATTTTAACCAATTTAAGAAATTGCTTCCGCATCAGCAACAAGGCCAATTTACATGTACTTAGATAATGAGGAAGAAAAGATGCAGACACTGAGAGTGAGCAGGAGAATAACCAAGAGGGGGCGGAGGAGGGACCATGCCCAAACAAGGAGATGAAAGGGAGAGAAAATGACGACATTGATACCCGGAGTCCTCCTCATCCAGGGCGGCCAAGGAACATTAGATGCCAGAGTTTGAAGGATGAAGTCTCTAGGGCATCAGAGATGGACTGCATCCTCTGAGTGACAGGAGTAGCTCCCAGAATCTCACTTGTGCCCTGTTGGCTTTCCTTTTCCCTCATTGTGATCAATTTTCCACAAATAGTGGCTAATGAACAGTAAGAGCTGTGGAGCAAATAAAGAACACAGACAATGTCACACGCTGACATCTCTGACATCATTTGTATTACACTGGAATAATGAGTTTTAGATCTCAAAGGGGAAATTTTAAATGTTTGTGGGTCCCACTCCACAGAACCTTACAGACACTGACAGACCATCAAAACCTTTCTACTTCTTGAGGCCTCTCCGTCATTCATTATTTTTATATTTTTGTTATATTTACATTTTGGAGGTGGTCACCTTTTAAATTGTAGAAGCCATCCTCTCTCTCTCTCTCTCTCTCTCTCTCTCTCTCCTCCTCCTCCTCCTCCTCCTCCTCCCCCTCCTCCTCCTCCTCCTCCTCCCCCTCCTCCTCCTCCTCCTCTCTCTCCATGTACCAATTTTTTTTTCATTCTAGATTATGACAAAGCACCAGACTTGGGAGTTTATAGAAGGCTTGCCTTGTCTCCTCTGGAATTCTAAGTTCTGTGTTGAAAGGGAAACTTCCCATATAGCCATTCCACACAGATACTTCAAATGAAAAGGAGAGGCCAACTGTAGATGAGATGGTATCTACAGCTCACACTTCCTATTAGTGTGTTTCCAGGATTGACTTCTCTCTGTCTTGTAGCCAAAGTGTGTGATGTGTTCAATCATATGGTCTTACCACTGCAACCAAGACTGATGACAATTGCCTGTGTTATTTTGGGGGCCTCTCTGACCAACAACTTATAGGGATATTTTCCTTTAATAATCCATGCCTTTGGGTAACAGCATTGTCCACCCATGTAGGGCATCTCCATTCATATTCCTTTACATATTTAATTATATTTTGTAATTAGATAACAAGCTTGTGGTCTCTATAAAGCTTTTCCATTCATCTTGGTTTTGGCTAACCCACTCTATAGCCCTCTTCTTTCCCCATGCCCACTTTTGACCTCTAGTATACCCCTTTCTTCTTTTAAATCTTATGTGTTCTACAATCTTCTCTTATATTTGTAAGTGAATTGCAGAACTCTTCAGATGGGGGCTTTATAAGGTATACACACAGCAGAGGAAAATGAATCTACATCTAGATAGAAATGAAAGATCTATCAGAGAGAAAGAGAAATTACCCACGAGGAGACAAGAGTTATACTAACAACAAACTTGTTAGCCATCCTGGGAACCTGAAGACAGCAGACTTTGTCTTTATTCTGCTAAAGTTATAAGAAATGAGAAGAAAAATAAGCAAGCTTCAAACCTCAGTCTAAATCCAAGTAAACAAAACTGCTTTTTAAATTGTTAAATGGAGGGGGTGGGTAGATGACACAGCAGTAAAGAACACGTGTCCTTGCAGTGGGCCTGGACCCACATGTGTCTCTCAACCCTTTGTGACTCTAGCTCCCCCTGAATACTTTCTTCTGCTCTCCATGGACACCAGGAACATGTACATGATGCATGTACAATAGGTACACACAGGCAAATATTCATATACATAAAATTAATGTAGTAAATAACTGGGGTGTTTAGGAGAGGTAGAGCAGAAAAGCCAACAATCAAAGGCATGTGATATTGGAGGCAAGAGTTAATGAACAATTATCAGCCTGCCCCTGATGAGTAGAGTTCAGTGAGATGGAAATCTCTGTTAACATTCCGTAGTTCTGTTAACATGTCCAGGCAACACTTAGAAGAAGAAAGATAGAAGATAAAATTCAAGAGGTTAGAGACGAAAAAAAGGATAAAGTTCAAGAAATCCAATTGAAGATGACTCCTCCAGATGTATACAAATTAACATTTCTAACCAAAAGGGACAGCACAGAGCATCTGATGTGACTGCATGAGTACTGTGGCCTCTGGTGGATCTTAATGTTAGATTATGGAGAGAGAAAGAGCACAGTCCAAACTAATATCTATATTAACATGATGGAAGCTTAAGGAAACCTCGTGGTCTAATGTAGGATTTACGGTTTCAAAGCTATTTTGCAGGCCAGAGGTTTGGCTCAGGTCCAGAGCATTTTCTAAACCATGCAAGGCTTAGTTCGGTTCAATCACAGCAAAAACAAAGACATTTTAAAAGACACTCTCCTGCAGTTCTGTAGGAAAGCATCACTCAGCAGCAGGTCAGCAAGCAGGCTCTGCGCTGCTTGGCATGGAGCCTTCCTTGGCCTTCACAGTCCTGTGTGATGGCCTCCAGGCCGCAGAAACTATATAATTAAAGCAAGTAGCCCCTTAGTCGCTGTGCACATTATCATGGCTTTCTCTGCTTTGTTGTTAACAGAACCCCAGCATAGAGGTCATCTAATCAAAACCTCTTATTTCACGAAGGCAACACTGAAGCTGGGGAAGGGCAGCCTTTCCCAGAATCCTGTTGGAATTCAAGAGAACACAGCGCTTCTGAGCCCCAGCTGAGACGTTTTCCATGAACTCTGAGATTCTCTCTGCCTCTCAGTGGTAGTCAGAGGACAAAGGGGAGAATGTCCACAGTGGGGAAGGTACTGGAATAGATGAGGCAACCTATTAGCACCACACATCTCTAAATGAGACCCAATATCATCCTCTATTAAGTCATGCTGAGAAGTTGAATACAGAGGGTATTTTAAATGTCAGCACCGTGCAATTATGAATAGGGTTGATTAATAAATAAGCAAACAAATAAAAGGAAATCAGGCTTGCGTTAATGCCTCAAATCCACAACAACACCCTGTTAACACGAACTTCAAGTATTAACACTAATAAGTACACTAATCAGAGGTTTGAAAACTCCAAATTAACTCAACCGCTGCTCAATAGGCCGTCACTGCGTCATCCGCTGCCTGTGACTTTCCTATCTGCTCAGATCTCCGTACAGTAATTAAATCCATTAACATGTAAAACTGGCTTTTGTTCTCCAGGGGAAGAAGAAAGGGGGGGACCTGAATAACATTCTTAGCAACAGAACTCCATTTCTCAGAACTTCATTATGTCCACATATTTGGCCTTTTCTGTCTGCAGTAGTGGCTGGCTCTCCTGCTGGGGGGAGCTGTGCTTCGGGCTGTACAATGGAATGACTTCAGAAGGGAATGTAAACACTCAAGCAGAGCTGGGCAGTCTGATCCTATCCCTGACTCATACTGGGGATAGCTGTAGATCCTTGTTGTTGCTTTCACAGCCTATGTCTCACCATGTATAAAACAAGGATGAAGGCTGCTTTCCTGGCCTCCTCACAGGATCTAGAAGATCAATACAAAAAACACACCTCTCACCTCAAAGGCAACAAGAGATGGTTTATCCTAGAGCCAAATTTGAGTGCCCATAGCCCAGGAACATGGAGCTAAGTTATAACAGGTCCCATGGTCCAATGCAATTTCTTGACATTGTGTATTAGCAGAAGAAAGTCATAAATCCAGGCAATTTTAAAACACATTGGTGGAAATATAAGGTGTGTAGTTCTAGAAAGCTGATAAATCTCAACTACAGGCTTCAGATGATATCTGATAGCATTCTTAACACTTCCATTGCTGGAGAATAGGGTTTTAGGAAGTTTATCAGGATGTCAGGTCTGATACAGAGATGAGCAAAGAATGGCTAAAGATGGCTTCAAAGAAGTGCTAATTAGACTGTTGTATGAGCAACATTTCAAAATCTGCACAGTTGGTGAAGCTTTGACCAGTCCATCAGCTTATGTAGACAGCTTCTTTCATATGCTTTGAGAACATGGTGGTGTTTCACTCAGAAGTGTAGGTGAGGACGCAGTGAAAGCATTGAGCTAGACTGCTGTCGATGAAAAGAAAGTTTTATTGGAGATTAAACTGCCAAGGCTATGTCTCAGGGCATAGAGGTAAGTAAAATGGCAGAAAAGCAAGTGGATTTTATGATAGTCCTCATGGTGGGGGCCTTTAAGCTGACAGAGGCTATTAGAAGCCCTTGCCAGAAACAGTAAACATCTTTGGCATAGATTAAAGGAGGTTTCTGAGGAATTCTAAAACTTTTGGAGATTCCTGAGGCATTATGAATTCAGGCTTCTGTTTACCCAATACCAATCCTTTGTTTATCTGGTCAGTGTACTTCTCTTTAGGAAACTGTCACTAGCACTGGCATTTTGGGGGTTGGGAGGTCCACTTTAGACCTATAATGAAGCTCATGGGAATCTTAAATTTATTCATTGAGGAAAGTGTCGGTAGAAAGATAAGGATTATGAATTATTTACTTTGAAAGCCAGTGTAAGGATACATAGTAGAAAAGAACCTAATGAAGGTATAAAGTGAGTACATTGCTAAAGAATTTGTTAACCCCTCAATAACCAAGAAACTGGTAGATGGCACAGTGATCTCAAAGGCCACACACTTTTGATGAAATACCAAACACTGAATTAGAAACAGTGGCAAAGGTGTCACAACTGCAGGATAATAATCAGTTGTGTTCTATCAAAATTCAATTTTCATGGGCAAAATTAACTCACAGTGTTATTTACTCTGTATGTTTGTATCTGTCTGAAGAGAGTTAAAAATGACTGAGTCAAAAGCAAGAGAAGCATTAAACTAGGTCAGTGAGCTAGCCAGGAAATGCCATAGCTGTTCATATGTTTTCCTAATAGGCACTCAATTAGAGGAATCCCAGCCCTACCCAATGTTATATCCTGAATCCTGGTTTTATTTATAAGCAAACATAGAAAGTTTATCCATCTTCCTGCCAAGACATTTCTCTGGATTCCAACATATACTTAAGACCAGCTAAGACATCCATCCTCGTGGACAGAACCACTACTGGATTCTTAGCCTTTCAGTCAGGAAACAGCCATTATTGGATTGACCAAACAACAGCCTTTAAGCCATTATAATAAATCCCATCTCTGATAGAATGATAGAGAAAAATGAGATAAATAGTTTTGTTCCTCTAGAACAGTGGTTCTCAACCTTCAGCTAGCGACTCCTCCGAGGGTTGCATATCAGATATTCTGTGTATTACCTATTTATATTACAATTCATAACAGTAGCAAACTTACGTTATGAAGTAGCAGCAAAATAATTTTATGATTGGGGCACGACATGAGGAACTGTATGAAAGGGTTGTAGCATTAGGAAGATTGAGAACCACAGCTCTAATGAATCCCGACTAATATAATAGTCACGAGTCAAATCCTTTTACTTAATGTTTTGCGAGTGTGTGTGTGTGTGTGTGTGTGTGTGTGTGTGTGTGTGTGTGTATGTTTTGGGAGACCCTGGAATTGAACATAGGGTTTTGTCATGCTACAAAAGCAGAAAATTATTCTACTAGTGTTGTAGCCCCAACCTGACTACTTGAAAAAGGGTATTACTATGTAGTTCTAGCTGGTCTTGAACTTGTGATCCTCCTGTTTCTACTTCCTGAGTGCTTAGATTACAGGCATGCACTACCATGCCCAATGCCTTAACCATTATTATAAATATTGCATGTATGTATACATATCCATTCTGATTCTATAAAAAACCCTGACTAACATATGCCATCCCCCACATAGGAGGCAAACAGACAATCACGGGCAGATTTCACTGTACTCAAGGCTGTCATGGAGCTTCTAGAAGGCATTTTTTCAGCAAATATTCAGGACTCAGACTTTGTGAAGGAGCAATGATCCCAGAGGAGTCTGTCCTTGCCATCAAAGAGCCTCTTCTTAAAACCATCACCTGCACCACACCAGGACTCACAACAAGAGACACTGTGGGTTTCTTGATGAATGTATTTTGAGGATGTTGAAGACTACAGAGCAAGAAGGGAGCATGTACCTGAGCTGCAAACATCCCAGAAGAAGCTACAGGCACCTAGCGTGAGCTTTAGTCTTCCTTTGCTGAAATGCACAACGCAGGTGTAGCAACAACAACAATAAACCATACACACACACACACACACACACACACACACACACACACCACTGCAATGTCAACTCCTGAATGCTGCCATTGTGCCAGGAACTGTATGTACCAAGTTCACTTTATGCCCATCTGCATTATATACTTGTGTATAGCCATGACAAAAATACTTGAAAAAATAGCTTAAAGGGAGAAATAATTTGTTTTTATCTCTATTTGGGGAGATTTCCATCCATAGCTCTTGGCCATGTTGATTCTGGACCCAAAGAGAGGCAGAACATCATGGTGGTAGGCAGTAGAAGAGACTGCTCACTTGGTGGCAGGCAGGAAACAGTAAGAAAGGAACAGGATTGTATATGACCTGCAAAGGCATACCCCACGGGCTACTTCTTCCAGCTAGATTGCAACCCTTATAGTTCCCACAAAGTACTGAAAGAATGATAACAGTTGGGTTCTAAGCATTCATCTTGTGAGCCTATGGGCATCTTGTGAGCATTTCATACTCAAACCATGACTTAATTATGACAACACCTGTAAGCATCATCCCTATCAAGTGGATATGGAAGCTGGCTTTTATAAGGGAACCTAATCTGCCCTGAAGTGCCCAGCTTCCAAGAAAGGAATTCTAAAGAAAGAGACCTGCCAAAGGTCAAACACCTAGAGTAATTTAAGGTCAGTTACTGACCACTCACCCTGTGAGTTGGGGGTCAAGAAGGAAGATGGTAGAAGGTTAAGGAAGGGGCCACATAGACAAGGCTACTGCCTGAGGATGTCTTGGCTAGACATCCTTGGTGAGAGAACGTTATTGTCTCTTCCTTCCGGAGACTAGCTGCTGCTCATTTGTGAAACACTAGTTGCCAGCAACATGTCAAGTCCTCCTAATTAAAGCTGATTACAGTCAACAAAAGAAGTGGCTTTGGTTGCCTGGATCCAGCCCTTGAGGGTCTACCTACTCCAATACCACCCAGAGCAGTATAGCTCATGTTAGTTTTGGCTAAGACTTAAATTCCATTGTATAGAGTTTAGTAGCCAATCATTCAAGGCCACATTACCATATGCCAATTTTTTTTGCAGGAGCTACTTGGAGGTGCTGAGTACTGTATAAGATAGGGAATAGATTATAAAACAAGCATTCCCTGAAACAGAATCTGGTTTGAAGAAAGGTATGGATCTAGTTGCCAGCAGGATGAGTTATAGACCATCAGCTCTGCCACCTCAAAGCTATGTCACCTTGGGCAGGAGGCTTACAGTTTTGAGATGTTACTGTAGACCTATCAGGACTACCTAATAGAGGTGTGCATGTGAGTCACTTTTAATACTTTAAAGCTCTAGTCAGCAAACATTTTTTTTTCTGTGTAGAAGGCCAGAGAATAGAACTGTGACCTCTGGGGAGTCACTCAGCACCTGCTGCAGCTGTCCACCTCTGCCTTTGTAATGTACAATCAGCCTCAGACAATCTATGACCAATGGTGCCAGACAGTTCTCCTGCTGACCCAGTGTCTAGTTCAAGAGAGACAGAGTATGCTGGGAGTGCAGCATCTGCTTGTCTGTCTGTTTATTTGCCCACTTATTTATCCTGAGAAAGGGCCCTGCGATTTAGCTGCTTGGCCTCAAACTTGTCAGGAAATGTCAGTCAGCCTCAGCTTGCAGGCCTCCTGCCTCTGCTTTCTTGGTGCTGGGATTACAGAGGTGTTCTAAAGCAATCTACAGGGATCATCCTCTTGAGGAAAGGAGGAACTGGTTATAACACTGTGGACTCTGTCCCAGCGCCCCTCCTCGTTACAGAAACAGAAATGCCCTTCAATATGTTGGCCCAAGATTTGTGTTCCCTGGGCCATAAAATGAGAGCTGGGATTCTTCCTTCAGGAATTCTTAACAGCTGGGCAAGGAAAAGTTGCACAGATAAAACTCCATCTCCCTGGCAGCTTTCCTGAGCTGAGGAGATTGACTTATAAGGAGGCTTAGGCTTCTGCTGTCCCTTGGCACTGTAGGTAATTGAGTCCACTTCCTACAATGATCCATGCATATGCTGTGCCTCCAAATTCAGACAGACCAGTGACTAGTGTACAGCCAATCTTCTTCACAAGTGTGCCTAGCTGTGACCCGGTAAAACTTGATTTATAGGCTCTGAGATTCAAATTCCCACGTGATGTTCATGTTTCCTGAAATATTATTTATCATTTGATTTAATTGGTTAAATGATTACAAAGAAACCTCTTAAAGCATAAAAAAAATATTTTTAGCATTATACATATAAAAAGAAAAAGCAAGCAAACTCTGGCCAGCGGACCCATTTCTGGCCCAAAGTAGTTTAAATGCAGAAAACAGACTAGGGGAAAGAAATTTTGCAAAAATGGAATGAGCACTGCAAATTTTTGGTAGAAATGTGAAGTTTTAAACATGAATGAGTAGAGCCCAAGCAGCAGGATCAAAGAAGAAACTGAGGAAAAAGAAGGCCGTAGAGTGAACAATGGCATCTTCCTGGTTGTCACAGAGAAGACTGGTAGCAATGGGGCTGTCACGACTCCAACCCTAAGCTCCTGCCCACTTTGGGGGTTGAGATATAGATGTGGGGAGGGGGTGTGAATGAGCACACTTCCCAGAGTATATGAATGAACAGAAAATACTGGAAGCACCCTTTTGTAGGACAGTTTACCTCACAGAGAGACAGGATATATGGAGAATGTTATTTGACACTACTTCAACAGTTGACATTAGGTATTAAATACTCAGCAGATATTAAATTGTTTAGGACATAATAGCCTTCTTAGAAAGTCTAGATGTCCCCATTAGCCTCACTTTGTAAACAATAAACTGAGAAAAGGTGAGAAATTATCAGTAGAATGAACAATCAACACGGATGATAAGCACATAAAACATTTCCTGGTCTCTGAAGACTCAAAGAAACATGAAGGTAGGTGTAAGTGTAGTACACTAATGCCAGAGCCACCTGGACAAGGCAACAGGAAACACATCTCAGGAGGGGCAGCCCGCATCCTGGGAGATGGATGGCACAGTGCTGGTCCACACAGATGACTCAACAGTCCTGAAGGGGGCCATAGCGGACACCATTCAACTGTTAGTGAGCCTAGAGCCATCCACAGGAATGATTACAAATGCCTGGTGAGAATTGCATACTCTGGAAGGGGCCACAGCAGCACTGATGTGGGGGTTAGGAATAATTAAACAACATTTCAGCTTTCCTGAGAGCCATTGGACTAAACAAAGGAACAGGTGAGAAGAGGAAATTGAAGGCTATTTGCATTTTGCTAATGGATCTTTAATCAGCAGAGCCCCCCAACTCTTCTACCACCAGCAGCCTATGCTTGCAATCTGGGGAGACTGTTTCTTCACAAAGCACCCATTCACGAGGCATGGAGGCTGGCACAATGCAGCAATCAGGCAGAGATTCTTCTCTTCAGGGTTACACCTGCACCTGCTACCAGGCAGGAACTACTTTATCAGCCCTTAGAAAGTTACCAAAGAGAGGAGGCCGTCTTTCATCAGCTCTTTTCCCAGCATTTAGGAATATGCATATATAAACCATCAGCAAGGCTAAGCAGTCAGTTTCTCTGGAGAACCAGGACGTGCAGGGTCTCTGAACAGGCCTGGGTCTATCATGTGACTCCATGACCCCATTGCTCAAACTGTGCACTAACTCTCATTCCAGGATTGGGAATACGGGTGGGATTGGAGATTGTGCCTGGGGAAGCTACATTAGCATCCATACCACCACTGAGGGAGAATGAATGCATGAGCAGGCTTGTCAGGTGCGGAAAGAGGCTGAATGCTTTTTTGATTGCTATAATTGCGGTAAATTGGACTCTCGCAAGTGCCTGTTTCACAAGATCTCATGGATGAGACTTTGGGAAGACGCTCCTCTTCAGCGCCCTCTCCTTTGTCCCATGTGGATGAGATAATTCTGCAACCATCAAAGATTGTGAATAGGCTGCTAATTTTAGTTGTGCAAGCCAAACAAAGACCCTGGTTGGTAGATCCAGAGAGTGATTCTTGTGATATGATGTTTGCACAATGGAACCTAAGGGTCTTGACAGGAACCCCTGACTATTCCAAACTTTCCCTCCAAAGACTTGAGTGATAAGTTAAATGGCTGTCTCAGCCACACAACCTAACCTAGACTCTAATGCCTTCCTTTGTGCTTAGAGTCCTGCTTCTGTCTCCAATAGTCCCAAGTACTCTGTGGGTATCCTCTTCAAATGTGACAAGAGTCAGGGGCCAGCAGTGACTCAAAGTCACAGGGCATGGAAACTCAGCATAAACCCAAAGCCAGTGGTGCCTGGCAGCATTGGGGAAGCTGCAAGAGTTAAAGAGGATGTCAGAGCTGAGTGGAAAGGCTAGACTGTTGAGCATGCCCTGGTTCAACCACTGGGTATTTCTAAGTAGAGACTTGGACCTGAACTGAGAACCAGAGAATCCATGTCTTTTTTTACATGAGTTGATCATCATGGCCAAGATGAGCATTCCACCTGATTCCGAACCTGGTTTTGTTCACTTCCTGTGCACCATTTACTATGGGCCATCTGCTTTGGTAAGACTTGGCAACAGTCATGGTGGGTTTGACAAGTCTTTACTTCCTCATCCAGCGTAAACAATAGAAACACAGCAACCTGGAAAACTTAGTCCTGAACATGCTGGGCTGGCTGGGCTCCCTGCTGGCCCATGTGGCTGTCACCTGGGGAGTGAGTGGCTAGATTATTTCCTAGTGCTCTGATAGCAACCACATGCATGTGGAGGTTGGTGCATTCCTCACTTACTTTCCTGTCTTATTGGCCCCAAATGCTGACCTCGTTGCTACTGGGACCTGCTGTGCTCCTTTGCACTGCCTTCACCTTTGCTGTTCTTCTGGAATTTCCCTTTCTACTTCTCTTGCCAACAGATCATAGCTCCTTCTTCAAGGCCCTTAGTTGCATATTTATGCCTATAATGAGCAAACAGAACTGCAGCTGGTAAGAGACTTGGCCAATTGCATCCATTGGTGAGTGGCAGAAATGGAATTTCATTTCTTGATCTCCTCCAGGGTCTGCATTGGCTCCAGGAGCACTCTGATTTTTCTGCACATACATCCTCTATGGCACTTGCTCCACTGCCCTGGACATGTGTTATACTCTCATCTTCCATGACAGACCGTAACCTCCTTGAGAAGAGTCCTTTCTCATTCCACATCTTGAGTATCTCTTCCAGTGCCAGAACATGTTACACATTCAGTAATTACCTGACAGGTAATCTACTGGCATTTAGTTAGAGGAGAGCAGAACAGAACGAGTAGGGGCCACTGAACTCTGGAAATAGCATAAGCCCAGTGAGGGATTGGGAACCTGAGGCCCAAAGACCTATTACAGAGTATGCTGGAAGCTATCTGAATTCTCAGAGTATAATAGAAATGGAATTGTTACTCACAGGCACTTTGGAGAGCAAGCCACCCCACATTGTCTTAGGCCAAGATGTTGAACTATTCACTCTTATCCCATCAATCTCTGTGGGGATTAATCCCTATGTCTGTGCACATGAAAGACCACCCCAGAGGGAGTCAGAATTGATATAGTCCTGAGAAATAGACAATGAAGATTTCTGGGTTAATGTAAGAATGGATGCAGCTCTTGAAAGATGTTCTTAGAGAAGCTCAGGTGCACTGTTGCTTGAAAAGACTAAAAATCTAGCATCTTCAAAATCCCATTTATCTAAGAGGACGTTTTCAATAAGAAATATCAGGAAAGCTCAACTTGAGTTGTCTTGCCCTTGGGAAACTGACTGACTCAGTCAATGGGTCATAAGCTTGAAGCCAGCATCAGACTCAGACTCTACTTTGCTGTTAATGGTGTCTACTTCATGCCACAACTGATTCCTCTGCTGTTTGCTGCCATTTTCTGCCAGTGCTACAGTGCCATCTACTAACTAAGAGCAAAGGAGATTGATGTTTTCCCACCACCAACTCGAAGTCTTGATTTTCATAGTCTTCCCACCACAGTCCTGCTGCCCAGGCAGTGCCATGGGCCAAGAGGCTTGGATCTGAAAGCCTTGGAACAACTACTGCAGTGAAAAATTAAGTTAGCTTGATTTCTTTAGATGGACATTGGAGAAAATGGAAGAACCCTTTCTATAATGACAGCAAAGAGCCTTGGTGGAAACCACCCTTATGCTCTGCTTCGTCAGGTAACTTCAAGGGATAAGAGGACAGAAAAACTTGGATGTCAGGAATGACTATGGGATCACAGGTAATGAGCACCTAGCATTACTCTGACAGTCCACCCTCATGAGCTCTTCCCTAAAACACTGTTTTGTCTCTCTTAAAGCACTTGTGTCTTTGGCCTTTGCTTGTGATCACCAACACTGTTGCTGGTACTGTGGTCAGTTGAGGAACAGTTGCTGGCCCTCAGAGAATGTGAACCTACCATCTCCTTGGACTTTCTATTTTTTAAGGGATCCCACTTAAGGTATACATAGTAACCAAGGCTTCTATCACAGAAACAGAAAAGCATAGACTCAGCCCTTCTCCCTCTTCCACCATAAGGTAGGCATGTGACCTCCTATGAGGGTCTTACCATCTGTGCTGTAGTTTATTGGTATATATTTAGAGAAATTGATGATGTGGTGTCTTGAGACTGTAACAACTAAGAACCCAGAATCAATGTCACTCTCTGTCTATTGGCTCAGGGAATAGTGGTTATGGTAGCATCTCAGGTTTATGCTAGGACCTCTCTTTCAATTTTCTTTACTCCTGGGCCAAAAATAATTCTATGGGCTTTTAAATCATTGCAGAATACTGACACAGTCAAATAAGGTGGTTTTGTTTTGTTTTGTTTCTGTTTTAGGAGTGTAATATGACTGACTTATCTGGCCACTAGATGCCCTGATATGGTCTGCTAAGGTTTTTTTGGAAGACCATGGAATTCAGTTCAGGGAAACATGAAATGGGGCTTTTCAGGCTATGAGTGTCATGGGTGTTTGCCCAATGTATATATCCTTTTAGTGCTGTTCAGGTTCCATGGCCAGCATTTGCTTATGAATCCCTGGAGAAGAGAGATATGAGCAGAGGGAGCAGAAGAGACCTGGGACAGCTGAGAAGACTCTTCAGAGACAGCTTCAGTATGGAAGCTTTTTTAATGGGGGGACCAAAGTTACCTAACCCTTTGGGGGATGGGTGGGGCTTTCAGATGAAGGTACATTTTTCCCTGAGGCCAGAACACAGGAGATGCCTCATTTGTATAAGACGAAATTCCAGGTGCTGCTAAACATGACCTTATAAGGGGAGAGGAAATTAACCTAGCTTCCAGGATATATGACCTCTTCCAGGAAACAAAGGTTGAGGTACAGGGTTTTGTGTACCAGGAAATGCAGGCCTAGGGCAGGGGTAGGGTTGTGATCCTACTCCTGTCAATCTCAGGACAATATTTCCAGGCTTTGAACATGTCGCAACCCCACTCTTGCTTCAGACCAGCTCCCCCCAGTCCCATGGCTCCCCAGCCCCACAGTTTAGCACATTAGGAAATAAAGTCTGCACTTCCATAACAGAGCATCTCAAATCTTGGTCTAAGAGCTGTTACCAGTAAGGTAAACTGGACAACTGGTCACAGAACAAATTCCCTCAACTCTGCATACTTTTAAGTTTTTCCATGTATTGCTGAAATTCAGAAACCACTCACTGCTCCCTGAAAACAATAGGAAAACTAAAAAATTAATGAATAAACAGCTTGTGCCTGCATCAGAAGAAAGAAAATAGAAATGCACAGTCTCAGGGTCTTCTTCCTAGTTCTGTGAGTTAATGGGAGGGCTGTGCTGCCATCACCCGTTTGTATTCAAGGTGATTCCATGTGAATTGATGACATTAAGGATCTTTGCTTTTTCTGCTCCTCCCAGAAGTGCCTCTGGAAACAGTTTGAGAGGTGTCTTGGTGAGACAGGTTGCCATCCCTGGAGACATCCGAAGATAACATCTGAAGGTAAGGCAGTACCATTTCCATCCTCTGTGGCCAGCCTCTGACCATCACCTCCCCTGAATGGTTAATCAGAAGTGTCTCTCTGACCTTTACAAGCTTTTGCTTCATTTCTCCTCTCCAGTGAAGTTAGATCTCCACTGTACAATGACCAGATGTGCAGAGGTTCTCCCTGGTGACCCTGCCTGTTAGCAGCCTCTGGGGCCAGCTTGCAGAAGCAGGGCAGCCTGTAGGCTGCACAAATTGGACTAGACGAGGGCAAGGCCAGATGATGAAAAACCCCCTTTAGGCAGCTCTTGGGCATCATTAGACGCCACGGAGGCTGGTAATGAGGTCTCTACTTGCAGTCAGGCGGGCCTAGGGCATAAGCACTTGTGACTAGAGAAACATTTGTCCCCTCAAGGTCTGAAAGAGCTGATGTGGGTGGAGGCTGCATCTGTGTGCACAGGGTGCTCCACTTCACTCTCTGCTGGGAGCTTTACTACCACCAAGGTCACATGACAAACCTAAGCTACTATTTGTTTTGTTTATTTTTTTATTTTTTTAGATAGTTTAATTTTTATTTTTACTTATGTGTATATATGTACTTGTAAACCTCCCCCCCCAGAAGCCAGAAGACAACCTCTAGATCTGTGAGCTGCCTGCCTACCTGGGTGCTAGGAATCCACTCGGGAGCCTCCAGAAGAGCAGCCTTCGCCATTAAGCTAGCACTCCAGGCCCAGAAAGAATCATTTTTTAACCACTACATTTATTTATTTATTTATTTTCATTTTATTTTATGCTTATGCGTGTTTTGCCAGCATATATATCTGTGTACAATGTGTATGTGGTCGGAGAAGGTTGGATATCCCAGAGCTGGATAAACAGATAGCTGTGAGCTGTAGTTCACCGTGCAGGTGCTGAGAATCAAAGTTGCATCCTCTAGAAGAGGAGCTTAACTGCTCTTAACTGCTGAGACATTGATCCAGACCCCCTGTCATTTCTTAAAAGTGCTTTAATTTTCTTGGAAGTGAATTGGGGGTGGGGGGCAACCAGGTACCAAGAACTCTGTGACAGCATGTTTCTGTGTTGCTGTTTAATTCTCACAATGCCCTCTAAAACATATCATCAGCCACATTGCACAGATAAGGAACTGAGCCTCTGGTTGAATTGTGTTCCCAGGGTCTTATAATGTAGTGAAAGAGAAGTTCTCTTTAACTTAAAAACATACCCAAAACAACTTGAAAGGGAAGCTTGTTCAAAGGGTTACTGGAATGTGGGGTGATACAGTAAGTACACTGGTATTAACAAGAACAACTTTGTGATCAACTCTTAAGAACAAAATTCCATTTCCATCAGATTTTTTCTCTCTTTTAAAAAATGTAAAATCACCATTTACAGTGTAAGTTTTCATTATGGAATTTTCAAACAAAATTTATTTTTGTTGATCCAACATACTTTGTCATTTCAAGATTATTTATAAAACCTAAATGGAATAGTATATAAACAGTTTATTATATGATATTATTAGGGAATCATGACAAGAAAAATATTCTGCCCATACTCACTGAAAATTTAATTTTTCTTTATTAGAGCATTTTCTACCTACTTATAGGGTCATAATCCATAAATACAGAGGGCAGACCTCTTCTACAAATGCAAATTCTACATCTATTTCATGGAAGATGTTTCAGTAGAGAGAGTCAAAGATATTACTACATAATCAAACATATTTTCTCTTACTAGACAGGCTGAATTCTGTAATTGACAATCTTCTCAAAACACTGTAATATTGGAGATGAATCAAGTGACAGTTTTGCTAGGAGTATTTATTGATTCTCTCATTAGATTTGAGATGGACAGTTTAAATAATGTGGATGTGTTTATTTTAGGATCCAGATCCTAAAATATGTAGCCAAATATTTTTGGAAACTCACAAGAAATTAAATGCCAGATACCATGCCATTCTAGTTCCAAGTAGGCATATCTAAGGAGCTTCTTTGGGCCTACTTCAAACTCAAACCTGAAACCTCTTGTTGACCATCTTTGATGGTTAGTGCTAATTTTCAACTTAACCGAATCTTGAATCACTTGGAAGAAGAATCCCTAAACATGTCTGTGAGTTATTTTCTTACGTTAATTGAGAACTTAAGATCTGCCCACTGTGAGTGGAAGCATTCCCCTAGGCTAGGTATTTTGGGATGTGTAAGAACAAAGAAAGAAAGCTGAACAGCAGACATTCATTTATTTGTTCTGTTTCTGATTATGGGTACAATGTAACCAATTGCTTCAATCTCCTGCTACTTTGACTTCCTTGTCAATTAAGGACTATAACCTGGAACTTCCTTAATAAATTGTTTTCTAATTATTATAGTGTGTGTGTGTGTGTGTGTGTGTGTGTGTGTGTGTGTGTGTGTGCATTCAATGGAAGGCTGAATGTATAGGTTAGAGGACAATTGCCAAAGTCAGCTCTTTGCTTCCACTATGTGAATGCCAAAAAATCAAGCTAAGGTTGTCAGGCTTGGTCAGTACTTTTATTCACTGAAATATCTCACCAGTTGTTAACTTGTTTTTGTTAGAGTATTGTATCATAGTAACAAGAAAACCATCAAAAGGAATGAATGATCATCCTGTCACAGAGTTCACTTCAAGGACGATAAAAATGAAAGGATTTTCCTTGCATAGGGTTACTGATTGTCTTAGGGTTACCATTGTTGTGATGAAATACCATGACCAAAGAAAGTTGGGAAAGAAAAAGGATTATTTAGTTTACATTTCCATACCACAGTTCATCATCAAAGGATGTCAGGACGGAAAATCAAGCAGGGCAGAGACCTGGAAGCAGGAACTATTACAGAAGCCATGGAAGGGTGTGGTCACTGGCTCATTCCTCATTGCTTTCTTATAGAACTCAGGACCACCAGACCAGGAATGGCACCACTCACAAATGGACTCTGCCCTCCCAGATCAATGACTAAGAAAATGCCCTATAGGCTTGCCTATAGCCGAATCTTATAAACTCATTTTCTTAATTGAGATTCCTTGTTGGGGGAAATATTTTAAAAATATGCAATCCACACTATGCCAGCAGGCTCCATTGGGCAGTGGCAGGCATGGCTGACCTGCTCCCATCTCATGGAGACTCTGACTCAAGGGCTCCAAAATCTCTCCCCCCAGCGTGATAAGTTCCCACTGGCGGGTGGCTACCACACCAACCCCATGCTTCAAAATTCCCACGGTCCTTTGGGGTACACTTCTTGGAAACCCACACTTTGATGCAATACCCTACTCTCTGGTGAAGGAAAACACCACAAGAACTTAGTTCAGAATCAATGGTAACTCAATCGCTGGGTGAAACAACTAACATCCTAATTATAAACCTCTCTAATTTAAATCCAGGTGGATCCAAAGAGATCCACCACCTGAAACGGGGCCACTAGTAGCTACATTTTGTCCTCCCACTGTCCCTATCCAAAAGCCCGTGTCTTTCTTCCCCTCTTCTTCTCAGTCTGGAAGTCCAGCCTATACTCTCAGTGATTGGTTTCTTTATTCATTTATTTATTTAGTCACATGAAGTCCTAAGTACACTCCTCATCCCAGACAGCCCCTCTTAAAGAAATTGAATTAACATCAAAATACAAACAACTCCAGGGCTATCCACAACAGTTCCTCCCTCTCAAAAGACTTTAGCTTGTGTCAAGTTGACATAAAACTCTCAAGCACACCCAAGTGTTGGAAGCACAAAATTCCTTGCACCCATAGATCTCCAGGGAAACCAGGAATGTTAAGTATGCAGGATTGTCTTGTTAATGGAAAAGATGTTAAATCTGTTCTTCCATTTAGAAAGCTAGTAATTGGAGATTAATAATAGCCTGATGATCTGTGGTATTTGTTGGACAAGGCCATGTCAAGCCTCTACAACCAGAACCAGAGATATCTAGCAATCTAAATGACTCTTACATTACCTAAATAGCTAGGGGCTCCCTGAACCTCCCACAACCAAGACCAGGGATGTCTAAAAGCCCAAATGACCTCTATGCTATGTGTACAACCAACACCAGGCCAGATCCTTCTTTAGCCTTTAAGCTTCTTGGAAGAAATAACTTCTACCCTGAGTTGAGTTTTGATGTAATTATGCTTCTTTGTGCACTGATGATTGTATTAAACAAGGAAATTTTTTTCCAAATTATATTGTATTAAATATAATGGCAATAAACCACCCAGCATCAGACTCCCTGAAGTTTGATACAATTTAACAAATCAATCTGAACTAGGTTATAATTCTCACCTCTTTGTGGATTGCTCACTGTCTTGATACCTGCAGAGACGTCCCCTGTTTGGCTAACCATAGTTCTTTGCCACAATCTAGTCATACAGATATGTTACTTTGTTATGCAAAGATCTCGATATAGATCTATTTCCCATTTTATAACAAAATACCTAAAGCTAAGTATTTTATATAGTAAAGAGGTCTAGGGGCTTATTTGACTCATACTTTAGGAAGTTGAAAGTATACGATTAAATGGTCGAATCTCAGTTCATTGTCCTGTGAGTGAATTTTAACAGATGATACCATGATGAAAATATATTCAAAAGAAAGCAATCACATGAAAGAGAAAAAGCAAAAATAGAGGAGGACTTGGGGGTCCTGCAAAAACTCTGACTAATTCTGCTTCATTTGAGACAGGGCCCTATATAGCTTGGGCTGACCTTGAACCAGGCTGACCTGAGGTTTATGTTCTTTCTGCCTCTTCTTCCTGAGGTCTGAGACTACAGCATTCATTACTATGCTTGACCCTGTGCCATCTTCCACTAATCTCCATTTTTTAAATGTCTACCACCCATCAATGCTGTCAATATGTTGGGATCCAAACACCAACTCTGGTAGTTAGAATATGTGTGGCCCACGGGAAGTAGCAGTATTAGGATGTGTGGCCTTGTTGGAGAAAGTGTGCCACTGTGTAGGAAGGCTCTGAAGGCTCCTAGTTTCAAGCTCTGCACAGCGCAGAAGGGTCAGTCTTCTCCTGGCCGCCTTTGGATCAAGCAAGATTAGACCTCTCAGCTCCTTCTACAGCACCATGCTTGCTTGAATGCTGCCATGTTTCCTGCCACGATGATAATGGACTGAACCTCTGAAACTGTAAGCCAATCCAAATGAAATGTTGCCCTTTATAAGAGTTTCCTTAGTCATGGTGTCTCTTCATGGCAAAGGAAACCCCAACTAAGACACCAACATATGAAAGACGCACTCACACTACAATCAAACCATGGCTAAATACTCCCCACAGCCAAACTTTGTTGGAGTCTGTAGTCAAATTAACAGTCAAAAGCAACCTCCCAGCACCCTCAAATGAACACTCTTCTATCCAGTTTTACTTGTCTATGGCAACCTGTGAGTACAGTAATTGCTCCGTATCTTCCTCCTATGCTCCTCATGTTGCTGCCTCTCGGGTCCCTCCCAGCCATCTCTGTCCAGGAGCCTCGCCTCTCTCAGCTGAGCTCTGAGTGTCCCTCCTCATATGCAAATGAATGTTACAAAGACACAAATCATTTGTTTTGTTGCTTCCCCTGAGACCTGGACAGGTATGAACTGAATTAAGTGAGAAGAAGTACTGGGCTAGGAGGGAAAACGTCTGGATAGCTCTACAGTTCCTGAGTACAAGAACTTAGCCCGCTCATATCATTCTATAAATTAAAACATGCCTAATATTCACCCAAGAGACTTTTACTAAGGAATTTTAAATTCCAGATGTACAGTGATTTATATATAGTTGGATTTAATGACTACTATGCTATATTACTAAGTACATTTGAAATTGATTTATTGAACTCATTCATCTAGAGAAAATAATTATTACATTAAACAGATCAGTTTCCATATGCTTATTCTCTCCATGTTTAATTTTCATAATACAGTGAACATGAAAGAAAGAGAACAGAAACAGAATTAGACTTAACTCACTGTGCCCTGTTTCCCATTTGTCATCAGTACTTCATGTCAACCACTCCATTCTTTCTGAATGGATGATGAAAATGTCTAAAACAAGTAAAAATATGAGGTTTGAGAATGTTTTCTGCTTTTTTGTTTCAGTCAATGGCATTTGCTAGGGCATATTTTATTAATCCATCCTCGGTGTTTACTTGAGAGAATAAACTTGTGAAAGACATGACAATTATCTGAGATACATAAAAGCTTCTCATGCAAACATGTGGTAGAGATCATCTGTGAGTTTTCAGATAAATAAATAAATAAATAACAACCAGACTCCATGGATAGAGTATAGAAGGCAGATTTCCTCTGAGAAATTCTAGAGGATGAATCTCATGCCTGTTAGAGGGGGCAATAACTTTGTGTGTATGAGTGTGGGTGACAATTGACTCAGTCATCTATGACACAACAGTTTTATGATTATGGCAAGGATTAGAGCGGAGCAGAGAAGAAAATTTTTGGAAAGTAACAAAGGTTGTATTGGTTCCATAGTGAGACTATATGTGGTATATATACATACTCATGTATGTGTATGTATGCTAATAGATATACACACATGTTGGGGGCCAGAGGTAAATATCAAATGTCTTCCTGTGTCACTCTCTACCTTATTTGCATGAGACAGTCTTCCATTAAATCTAAAGCTCACTGATTGGTCAGAGATGCTGGATAGCAAACCCAGAGGATCATTCTGCGCTTCCAGTACTGGAACTGTAAGTATTGCCAATTCCTGCTTTTAATGTAGATGCTAGGGATCTGAACTCAGGCACTCAGTTGTGTGGAAAGCACTTTAACTCCCGAGCCATCTTTCCGGCCACCCTGATTTCTATTTGAGTTGACCAATTGAATCCATTCTATTTTTTTTTTGAGAACAGCTCCTTTTTTTTTCAGTTTCTTTTATTATATTCTTTATTTACATTTCAAATGATTTCCCCTTTCCTGGATCCACCCCTCCCCAAAAGTACCATAAGCCCTCTTCCCTCCGCCTGTTCCCCAATCAACTGACTCCTGCCTCCCTGTCCTGGCATTCCCCTACACTGCTGCATTGAGACATTCCAGGACCAGGGGCCTATCCTTCCTTCTTCTTGGGCATCATTTGATATGTGAATTGTTTCTTGGCTATTCCAAGCTTCTGGGCTAATATCTGCTTATCAGTGAATGCATACCATGTGTGTTCTTTTGTGAATGGGTCACCTCACTCAGGATGACACTCTCCAGTTCCACCCACTAGCCTAAGAATTTCATGAATTCATTGTTTTTAATTGCTGAGTAGTATTCCATAGTGTAAATATACCACATTTTCTGTATTTATTCCTCCCTTGAGGGACATCTGGGTTTTTCCAGCTTCTGGCTATTATAAATAAGGCTGCTATGAACCTAGTGGAGCATGTGTCCTTATTGCATGTTAGAGAATCCTCTGGGTATATGCCCAGGAGTGGTATAGCTGGGTCCTCTGGTAGGATTATGCCGAGTTTTCTGAGGAACCAGCAACCTGATTTCCAGAGTGGTTGTACCAGCTTGTAATCCCACCAGCAGTGGAGGACTATTCCTCTTTCTCTACATCATCACCAGCACCTGCTGTCTCCTGAGTTTTTGATCTTAGCCATTCTGACTGGTGTGAGGTGGAATCTCAGGGTTGTTTTGACTTGCATTTCCCTGATGACTAAGGATGTTGAGCATTTCTTTAGGTGCTTCTCAGCCATTCAATATTTCTCAGGTGAAAAATCTTTGTTTAGCTCTGTACCCCATTTTTATTAGGGTTATTTGACTCTCTGGAGTCTACCTTCTTGAGTTCTTTGTATAGCTTGGATATTAGCCCTCTGTCGGATGTAGGGTTGGTAAAGATCTTTTCCCAATTTGTTGGTTGCCATTTTATCCTTTTGACAGTGTCCTTTGCCTTACAGAAACTTTGTAATTTTGTGAGGTCCCATTTGTCAATTCTTGATCTTAGAGCATAAGCTATTGGTGTTCTGTTCAGGAAATTTTTCCCAGTGCCTATGTGCTCAAGGTTCTTCACCAGTTACTTTTCTATTAGTTTCAGTGTTTCTAGTTTTATGTTGAGGACCTTGAGCCATTTGAACTTGAGCTTAGTACAAGGAGATAAGAATGGGTCGATTTGCATTCTTCTGCAATGACCTCCAGTTGAACCAGCACCATCTGTTGAAAAGGCTATCTTTTTTTCCACTGGATGGTTGTGGCTCCTTTGTCAAAGATCAAGTGACCATAGATGTGTGGGTTCATTTCTGGGTCTTCAATTCTGTTCCATTGATCTACCTGCCTGTCACTGTACCAATACCACGTAATTTTTTAAAACTATTGCTCTGTAGTACTGCTTGAGGTCGGGGATACTGATTCCCCCAGAACTTCTTTTACTGTTGAGAATAGTTTCAGCTATCGTGGGTTTTTTGTTATTCCAGATGAATTTGGAAATTGCTCTTTCTAACTCTATGAAGAACTGAGTTGGGATTTTGATGGGGATTGCATTGAATCTGTAGATTGCTTTTGGCAGGATAACCAGTTTTACTATATTAACCCTGCCAATCCATGAGCATGGGAGATCTTTCTGTCTTCTGAGATCTTCTTCAATTTCTTTCTTCAGACACTTGAAATTCTTGTCATACAGATCTTTCACTTGCTTGGTTAGAGTCACACCAAGATATTTTATATTATTTGTGGCTATTGTGAAGGGTGTCCTTTCCCTAATTTCTTTCTCAGCCTCCTTATCCTTTGAGTATAGGAAGACTTCTGATTTGTTTGAGTTAATTTTATATCCAACCACTTTGCTGAAGGTGTTTATCAGGTTTAGAAGTCCTCTGGTGGAATTTTTGGGGTCACTTAGTATACTATCATATCATCTGTGAATAGTGATAGTTGGGATACAAGTATCAACAACAGAATACAAGAGATAGAAGAGAGAATCTCAGAGGCAGAAGATAACATAGAAAGCATTAAAACAACAGTCAAAGAAAATGAAAATTGCAAAAAGTACCTAACCCAGAATATCCAGGAAATCCTGGACAAGATGAGAAGACCAAACCTAAGGATTATAGGTGTAGAAGAGAGTGAAGATTTCCAACTTAAAGGGCCAATAAATGCCTTCAACAAAATTATGGAAGAAAACTTCCCTAACCTAAAGAAAGAGATGCCCATGAACATACCAGTAGACTACAGAACTCCAAATAGATTTGACCAGAAAAGAAATTCTTCCTGTCACATAATAATTAAAACACCAAATGTACTAAACAAGGAAAGAATTTTAAAAGAAGTAAGAGGAAAAGGTCAAGTAACCTATGAAGGTAGACCTATCAGAATTATACCAGACCTCTCACCAGAGACTATGAAAGCCAGATCATGGGCAGATGTCATACAGACCCTAAGGGAACACAAATGCCAACCCAGACTGCTATACCCAGCAAAACTCTCAATTACCATATATGGAGAAACCAAAGTATTCCACGACAAAAACAAATTTGCAAAATATCTTTCCACAAATCCAGCCCTTCAAAGGATAATGAATGGAAAACTCCAACAAAAGGAGGGAAACTACACACTAGAAAAAGTAAGAAATTAATCGTCTTTTAACAAAACAAAAAGAAGAGGGACATACAACCATAATTCCACCTGTAATAACAGAAGTAACAAGAAACAACAATCACTTTTCTTTAGTATCTCTTAATGTCAATGGACTCAATTCTCCAAAAAAAAAAAAAAAAGACAAAGAATAACAGACTGGATACATTAGCAGGACCCAACACTTTGCTGCATACAGGAAACTCACCTCAGGCACAAAGACAGACATTACCTCAGAGTAAAAGGCTGGAAAACAATTTTCCAAGCAAATGGTCCCAAGAAACAAGCTGGTATAACCATTCTAATATCAAATAAATTTGACTTTCAACCTAAACTAATCAAAAAAAGATAAGGAAGGACACTTCATATTCATATATGGAAAAATCTATCAAGATGAACTCTCAATTCTGAACATATATGCTCCAAATGCAAGGGCACTCACATTCATAATAGAAACTTTACTAAAACTCAAAACACACATTGCACCCCACACAATAATAGTGGGAGACTTCAACACCCCACTCTCATCAATGGACAGATCAGGGAAACACAAACTAAACAGTGAAACTAACAGAGTTGTGAAACAAATGGATTTGACAGATATCTGTAGAACATTTTATCCTAAAACAAAAGAATATACCTTCTTCTCAGCACCTCACAGTACCAAAATTGACCATATACTCAGTCACAAAACAGACCTCAGAAGATAAAAAAAGATTGAAATAATTTCATGCACCTTATCAGATCACCACGGTCTAAGGCTGGTCTTCAATAACAACAAAAACAACAGAAAACCCACATACACATGGAAACTGAGCAACATTCTACTCAATGATAACTTCGTCAATGAAGAAATAAAGAAATTAAAGAGTTCTTAGAATTTAATGAAAATGAAGGCACAACATACCCAAATTTATGGGACACAAGGAAAGCAGTGCTAAGAGGAAAACTCATAGCTCTGAGTGCCTCCAAAAAAGAAACTGGAAACACTAACAGCTTAATAGCACAGCTGAAGGCTCTAGAACCAAAAGAAGCAAATACACCCAAGAAGAGTAGAAGGCAGGAAATCACCAAACTCAGGGCTGAAATCAACCAAGTAGAAACAAAAAGAACTATACAAAGAATCAACCAAACCAGGAGCTGGTTCTTTGAAAAAAAAACCAACAAGATAGATAAACCCTTAGCCAAATTAACCAGAGGGCACAGAGACAGTACCCAAATCAGCAAAATCAGAAATGAAAAGGGAGGCATAATAACAGATACTGAGGAAATCCAAAAAATCATCAGATCCTACTACAAAAGCCTATACTCAACAAAAGTGGAAAATATAGAGGAAATAGACATTTTTCTAGACAGACACCAGGTACCAAAATTAAATCAGGATCAGATTAATGATCTAAACAATCCCATAACCCCTAAAGAAATAGAAGCAATCATTAATAATCTTAGAACCAAAAAAAGCCCAAGTCCAGATGGGTTCAATGCAGAGTTCAATTAGACCTTTAAAGGAGACCTAATACCAATACTCTTCAAACTATTCCATAAAACAGAAACAGATGGAACACTACCCAATTCCTTTTATGAAGCTACAATTACTCTGATACCTAAACCACACAAACACCCAACAAAGAAAGATAACTTTAGACCAATTTCCCTTATGAATATCATGCAAAAATACTCAATATTCTCATCAACCGAATTCAAGAACATATCAAAACGATCATCCACTATGATCAAGTAGGCTTGATGCAGGGATGGTTCAATATACGGAAATCCATCCATGTAATCCACTACATGAATAAACTCAAAGAAAAAAAACACATGATCATTTCATTAGATGCTGAGAATGCATTTGACAAAATCCAACATCTCTTCATGATAAAAGTCTTGGAAAGATCAGGAATTCAAGGTCCATATCTAAACGTAGTAAAAGCAATATACAGCAAAGCTGTAGCTAACATCAAACTAAATGGAGAGAAACTTGAAGCAATCCCACTGACATCAGGGACTAGACAAAGCTGTCCACTCTCTCCCTACATGTTCAATATAGTTCTCAAAGTCCTAACCAAAGCAAAAAGACAACAAAAAGAGGTCAAAGGGATACAAATTGGAAAGGAAGAATCCCAACTATCACTATTCACAGATGATATGATAGTATACTAAGTGACCCCAAAAATTCCACCAGAGGACTTCTAAACCTGATAAACACCTTCAGCAAAGTGGCTGAATATAAAATTAACTCAAACAAATCAGTAGTCTTCCTATACTCAAAGGATAAGGAGGCTGAGAAAGAAATTAGGGAAAGGACACCCTTCACAATAGCCACAAATAATATAAAATATCTTGGTGTGACTCTAACCAAGCAAGTGAAAGATCTGTATGACAAGAACTTCAAGTGTCTGAAGAAAGAAATTGAAGAAGATCTCAGAAGACAGAAAGATCTCCCATGCTCATGGATTGGCAGGGTTAATATAGTAAAACTGGTTATCCTGCCAAAAGCAATCTACAGATTCAATGCAATCCCCATCAAAATCCCAACTCAGTTCTTCATAGAGTTAGAAAGCGCAATTTCCAAACTTATCTAGAATAACAAAAAACCCATGATATGGTAAACTATTTTCAAAATAAAAGAACTTCTGGCAGAATCACCATCCCTGACCTCAAGCTCTACTACAGAGCAATAGTGATTAAAACTGTATGGTATTGGTACAGAGACAGGCAGGAAGATCAATGGAATAGAACTGAAGACCTAGAATTGAACGAACACACCTATGGTCACTTGATCTTTGACAAAGGAGCTAAAACCATCCAGTAGAAAAAAGACAGCATTTTCAACAAATGGTGCTGGGTCAACTGGCAGTCAACACATAGAAGGATGCAAATTGATCCATTCTTATCTCCCTGTACAAAGCTCAAGTCCAAGTGGATCAAGGACCTCCACATAAAACCAGATACCCTGAATCTAATAGAGGAGAAAGTGGCAAAGAACCTGGAGCACATGGGCACAGGGGAAAATTTCCTGAACAGAACACCAATAGCTTATGCTCTAAGATCAAGAATTGACAAGTGGGACCTCAAAATTGCAAAGCTTCTGTAAGGCAAAGGATACTGTCAATAGGACAAAACAGCATGCAACAGATTGTAAAAAGATCTTTACCAACCCAACATCCAACAGAGGGCTAATATCCAATATATACAAAGAACTCAAGAAATTAGACTCCAGAATACCAAATAACCATATTAAAAAATGAGGTACATTGCTAAACAAAGAATACTCAACTGAGGATTACCAGATGGCCAAGAAACACCTATAGAAATGTTCAACATCCTTCGTTATCAGGGAAATGCAAATCAAAACAACCCTGAGATTCCACTTCACACCAGTCAGAATGGCCAGGATTAAAAACTTGGAACAGTAAATGCTAAAAAAGATGTCGAGACAGAGGAACACTCCTCCATTGCTGGTGGGATTGCAAGCTGGTAAAACTACTCTGGAAATCAGTTTGGCAGTTCCTCAGAAAATTGGACACAGCACTACCTGAGAATCCAGCTATACCACCCTGGGCATATACCCAGAAGATGCTCCAACATCCAATAAGGACACATGATCCACTATGTTCATAGCAGCCTTATTTATAATAGCCAGAAGCTAGAAAGAACCCAGATGTCCCTCAACAGAATAATGGATACAGAAAATGTGGTACATTTACACAATGGAGTACTACTCAGCTATTAAAAACAATGAATTCATGAAATTCTTAGGCAAATGGATGAAGCTAGAAACTATCATCCTGAGTGAGGTAACCCAATCACAAAAGAACTCACATGGTTTGCAATCACTGATAAGTGGATATTGACCCAAAATCTTGGAATACCCAAGATACAACTCACAGATCCCATGAAGCTCAAGATGAAGGAAGACCAAAGTGTGGATACTTTGATCCTTATTGGAAAGTGGATCAAAACACCCATGGCTCACAGCCAACCAATAGAATGAGAATAGGGTCCCCAATGGAGCAGTTAGAGAGAGGACCCAAGGAACTGAAGAGGTTTGTAGCTCTGCAGGAGGAACAATAATATGTACCAACCAGTACCTCCAGAGTTCCCAGGGCCTAAACCACCAACCAAATAGTATACATGGAGGGCCCTACGGCTCCAGCTACATATGTAGCAGAAGATGACCATTTCAGACATCAGTGAGAGGAGAGGCCATTGGTCTTGTGAAGACTCAATTCCCTGGAAAAGGGGAATGCAAGTCAGGAAATTGGGGGGGGGAGGTTGAGCAGGGGGAGGGGGGATGGGATAGGGGGTTTTCGGTGAGGTAATGTGGAAGGGGGTAAACATTTGAAATGTAAATAAAGTAAATATCTAATAAAAAAAACACACAATCCCGTGCTTCACAAGAGAGAGAGAGAGAGAGAGAGAGAATAAAAAAGAAAGAAAAAAAAGAAAATCCCAAGGATAGGGTGACTGACAAAAGTCAAAAAGGAGGAAGCACAAGAGATGAAGCTTTGAGCATCATTGCTGCAGCCATCAAAGCAATGAGCCTATCTCTCTAGACTAAATCCAAACTGTGTTTGAGATTGGCTTCAACTAGTAGAATGTAGTAGAAATAACATGCCTTTTTCAAGGTTAGTCCAGAGGAAGACTTGAAAGTCTTGTGTTTGCCTTTTTGGACATCACCTAGGATCACCATGTAAAAAGGCCAATCCAATCTTGGGAAGGACAGCTGCATACTGAAGAATAGAGGAATCCCAAGCAACTGTCAGCACCAAGTACCAGACACGTGAATGAGACAACCTCCTTCCTCCCAACTCTACCCATCTTTTCAACTGACTGTAGCCCATAGAGAGGCCAGGTGGAATCAGCAGAGTCTATGATCAGAAGCATGGCAAACAAAAATTAGAACATTGCTTTAACTGCGTAAATTTGAGGTACTTACTGAGACCACCATGTGCTAGTGCATGAACAACAGATTTGCCTAGAAGTAAAACATAGCCATAGAGAAGCCAGAAACATGGGCATGTAAGCCAGAGCTAGGTACATTCTCAGAAGGCAGAGCCCTAAGCAGGTCTAGGAAGAACATTGCTTTTCACAGGGAGAGAAGGTGGCCCAGAAGACACCTAAGACGAAAAGAAGTGATTTCCAGAACCTCCCAAGCTCTGGACTGCTTCAAGATATGCTGAGCACTCCAGTTTTGGAGGCATTTATGATAGGCTGGAGGTTTTACTGCAAGACAGAACTTGAACAATGTGTAGCTGGATGTCTGAGGTCACTTCCCATGGCATGTAATGTCTTAGATTCCTCAAGTTGCATCGGAGATGGCAGCACATGCATAATCACGTCAGATCTGTTATGTTGCCTTGAGAATCAACATTATAAGCAATATGTATGAGAGAAACAATAGTCTATAAATATTAATGTGACCAGGCTGGCCAGAGCAAAACAAGACACACAGCAGGCCCCAGAGGCCTGTAAGAACGGATTGTCATGTGAACATCGATCTCAAAAATGAGGCCTCCAAGCAGAGATTACATCGCGTCTAAGTCTCCCTTAAGACCAGATCCAGTTATCACTCACTGGATATGCTGCATAATCACAATAATGGAGCCAGCAGTAATAATAACTTCAGCAAGAGCACCCTCACTCCACATCAAGGCCCCTGCCACAGATCTGTCTCTATGATAAGTGTCAGGGAAATGCCAAAGGGTGTGTTTGACCCCTCAGCAAAGTCTTATTTTCTTCCAGAACTTTAAACCTCTGTAGTTTTCCCTTTAAGGCTATAGGATGGAGAAACACTCACAGTGTGGCTATTCCACAATGTTCTAAGGGGGAGTTTAGCCTGTTGGACATTTGACAAAGGCTGTGCTCGTTTGCCTTTTTCAACAAATACAACAAGGTCCCCTGAGAGTGACCATCCTTATTCTGAGCTTTGTCTCAGCATCCTTACCAGAATAAAAAGAAGTGGATGCAGAAAACACTTTGAAAAGAATAGTGGTGAGTTGTATCAGCAACAAAGTACAAGTATACTTCTGAGACTTGAGTAATTTCTGAAGTGTGAGCCCTTGTATATGAAAAACTAGGTTACATACTTCAGCACACAACAGTACAGAGAAATCATTCCCATTCCAAAGGGGAGGGTTGGAGATACAGCAGGAAATGGTCAGACCAAGCAAAACTCAGATGATGGACACCAGATTCTGAAGCTGCCTTTAAATAGTCCCTCTTTTGCCTTCATGTCACACACACACACACACACACACACACACACACACGATTAACTTTAACACACATGCGAGAGAACACATGCAATATTTTGTCTTTCTTTCTCATTTTATTTCTCCCCTTTCCTTTCTCCCTTTCCTTCACTCATCATCTCACATGTACTTTGTGTCCTTTGTATATATGTAGACAGACAGCAAATAAAACAAAAATGGTACAACATAATCAAACAATAACCAATAAGCAACGTACAGACTTAAGAATAGAAATTACATGACTACTTCAGTAAATGCAAGAAAGACCTATGACAAAGTTCAGTACCTCTTTACAATGAAGAAAAGTTCTGAAGAACTTACGAATATATATATATATATATATATATATATATATATATATAGAGAGAGAGAGAGAGAGAGAGAGAGAGAGAGTTAGAGAGAGACAGAGATAGAGAAACACACACAGAGAGAAAGAATATATATATTCATTGTAGCATAATTTGGGCCTAGTTTTTACAATACCTTCAGTATTGTTCTTTTTTCATTATTCACTTTACATCCTAATTGTTCCCCAACCCTGTCCCTCCTCTCCTCCAGTCCAACCTTTACAAATCCTTCCTTTCATTTTCCCTTCCCCTTCTCTTCAGAGAATGGGCCATCAATCCACTCACAAAACTTTCACCACCAAATTTGTCCTGCCTACAAGATGAGCAGGGATAAAGTTGGAACAGAGATTGAGGAAACACCAACTAATCCCTAATATTATTTTTTATTGGTTATTTTATTTATTTACATTTTGAATGCTATCCCCCTTCCCAGTTTTCCCTCCACAACCCTCATATCCCCTCTCCTCCCACCGCCTCTATGAGGGTGCTCCCCCACCTGTCAACCCACTCCTGCCTCAGTGCCCTAGCATTACCCCACCCTGGGTCATCGAGCATCCACAGGACCAAGAGGTTCCCCTCCCACTTCTGCCAGATAAGGAAATCCCCTGCTACATGTGCAGCTAGAGCCATGAGTCCCCCCGCCCCATGTGATTTGGTTGGTGATTTAGTCCCTGGGAGCTCTGGGGAGAGGGGGGGAGTCTGATTGGTTGATATTGTGTCCTATGAGGTTGTAAACCCCTTCAGCTCCTTCAGTCCTTGCCCTAACTCCTCCATTGGGAACCCCATGCTCAGTCAGATGGTTGACTGTGTGCATCCACATCTGTATTGGTCAGGCTCTGGCAAAGCCTCCCAGGGGACAGCTATACCAGGCTCCTGTCAGCAAATTCTTCTTGGCATCAACAATAGTGTCTGGTTTGGAGTCTGCAGATGGGATGGATCCCTAGTTGGGACAGTCTCTGGATGGCCTTTCCTTCAAACTCTGCTCACTCTTTGTCTCTGCATTTTCTTTTGACAGGAGGAATCCTGGATTATTATTTTTGAGGTAGGTGGACCATGCTTGCAGACAGGAATCTAGTATAACTGTCTCCTGAGAGGTTTCATCCATCAGTGGATGGAAACAGGTGCAAAGACCCCACAGCCAAACATCAGGAGAATCTCAGGGAGTCTTGTTGAAGAGTAAGGGACAAAAGCGAGTGAGCCAGAGAGTCAATGACACCACAAGAGACCTACAGAATCAACTGACCATGGGGATCACCAGCCAAAGAGCATGCAGGAGCTGGACTTAGGCCCCCTGCACATTCATAGCAGTCTTGCTCTCTGGGTAAGATGATCTTGGCTATTTGTTATCTTTTGGGCCTCTGTATGAATTTTAGGATTGCTTTTCCTAATTCTGGGAAGACCATTGGCAGATTTTGATAAGGATTGCATTGAGCTGGTAGGTTGCTTTTGGAAATATAACAAATGTACAATATTAATCCTTCTAGTCTGTGCATGGGGGAGATCTCTACCCTCTCCAGTCTTTAAGGATAGTTTTCAGCATTTTAACATCATCCCCATAGATGTTTTTCACCTTCTCAGGGTTAGTTCTAGGTGCTTTACTTTCTTGAACCACCTACCAATACTCCTTATTTTCCTGCTTTGTTTCTTGACAAGTTCATTTCTAGTATGTAGAGAAGCAATTGATTTCTGTACATCTTGTGATCTTGTACAAATGATCACATTCCTGAAAGTTTTTACCAGGATATGAGAGTTTTCCAAAAGATTCATTAGGGCTTTTTAGCACAAAATCACATGGTAAGCAGGAATAATTTAATTACTTCCTTTTATATCTGTAGTCTTATCACTCTTTCCTTCTTGCTCTAAATAAAACTTGGAGGGTGATATCAAATGTGTATGAAGAGACACTTTTGTCTCATTCCTAATTTTAGAGAAAATGCCTTTAGTTTTTGTCCATTTACTATAGTGTTATATATCAATTTTTGCCACTTTGCATTTTGTTATGTTGAGGCATGTGTTAGGCAGGAACATCTGCTCATCCATACACAATCTGGGAAACCATGTCTGCCCTCCTTCCCCCAATCCCGACTGCACAGAGAAAATTTCCCAGCTTACCCAGAGAAAACTCCAGGCTAATGATGTCACCACTCCTCTGCTCAGGAGTTTCTGGCAACCCACCCAAGAGTGCCCACCCAGGGACTCAGTTTTTGATCATGTATGGACACGATCCCAGCTCCTAGTTGGCATGTCATCACTTCTCACCTAAGCTTTATAAAACCCCTGGCATTAGCCTGGATGTGTGACTTCACTGCCCTTCACCTGTGAGATTGGTCAACCCACCTGAGAACTGCCTCCTAATAAACCCACCTTTATCTACTTTTATCTGGTTTAATCTGGCCTGTGTGTGCATCAACAATCTATCAACAATGTCCTTATATTCCTGGTTTTGTTATACCCAGTTAGAGAGAACTCCCAAGAGACCACCAGGAACCACAACTCCGATGCAAGAAGAGGAGAGTCTTTTTATTCAAGTTCGGACTCAGGTCACAACCCTCCCTGTGTGAGGGTTAGGAAAGTGATGCTCCGGTCTAGGGACTTAGAGCTTATACAGGGGAAATGCACAAGTTGGAGCTTTCAAGCTTTGGCGTTACTTGATTGGATAAAGGGGTAAAGGAATGTTAACCTTCAAACTGATAACGTTTGTTTAGATCCCAAGGAGAGACCATATATCTGGAAAGGGGCATCTTTGACCTGGAAAGGAATAACTCATCCTGTTATCAGGACCAGTCTTTTCCTGTGGTTGCAAGCTGGCCACAGCTGGTATGTTTATTTTCGACTGCTGAGAATGATCGGTGGTCTCTTTTCCAGATCTCAAGGGTGGGGGCCTTATTACTCCAAGGACATTAATTTTTTGCTTCCTCCAAGGACGGGAGACAGCAGCCTCTCCCAAAGTTAGCAGCTTAAAATAGAGTTTCGAGAACTGGATGGGATCTGTCCTGCAGTTTCTTTTTGTCTTTACAGTTTCTCCAGGGCTTTTCATCATAAGGAGGTACTGAACTTTGTCAAAGGTTTTTCCTGCATTTACTGAGAGGTAATTTCCAGCCTCGCTCGTTGCTCACTGCTTTGGTTATGCTGTACCTTCCTTACCTCTGTTCTATTTAGTGTCTTTTACTAAATTTATGCTTCTGGTCAAAATTTATGTTCATCTGGGAATTGTTCTAGAATCTATCCAGCTTTATTGTCAGGATTATCCTAGTGTCATTGACTGCATTTGTCATGGTTCCTTCCCCCTTCTGTTTTAGGCAACAGAGAAAAAGCATGACTAGCAGCTCTTCTTTAAAGGTCTGGTAGAATTTGGCAGTGAATCCAGGTAATCTTAAACTTACTAGTTAGGGGGCTTTTTATTGCCATCTTAATCTCATTATTTGTTTCTGTTTGCATTCACTTGATTTTTGTCTTGTTAGGTCATATATGTCTGGGAATTCATTCATAACTCTGGACTTCTCAATTTGGGAGAATTTTTAAGTTCTCAGAGGATCTTCCAGTTATTCCACAGATTTCACTAGGATCTGTAGTAACTGCTGTCTTCATGTCTAATTTTAGTGATCTGTTCTCTCTCTCTGTCCATCACTCTGTCACTCTGTCTGCTGGTCTGTCTTAAATCTCTATCTGTAATTGTGAACTTCTGTCTTGATTACCTGAGTTCCAGTTTCAAGTACACATGTGCTTGGGAGCACTATCTCTCATCTCTGGATGTTCTGTGCTGTACTAGTCTGTTTCTTGATCGTTATATCCTCGCTTACTTTTGTTTTATTCTACCTTACACTTTATTTCAACTTCTACATTTAATGTGTTTTTCACATAAACAGCACACAGCTGAGTCTTCCTTTATATTCAAATTTAGCAATTTCTTTTTCGTTTAGCTTGTTGGCCAATTTACATACAAGGTAGTTGTTATGTTAAAGACACCAATTTTGTATTTTTTTTTTCTCACTGGGGGTTTGTTTTGCACTCCAACTTTTCTGTTTTTAGGTCAGCTAGGTATTTGTGATCTTTACATCTCCCCTCCTTTTGGCTGGCAGCCATCCTTCGGGCCTACATTTTCGGGGTTCTTTAGGGTGTATAGCACACACATGACCTGTACCACTGCACTTACGAAGATCACTGTTCTAACACTTCAGTGCTATGTTGCGTTTCATCTTCTCTGACTAACACACTTTATAGATACTGAAGGGCCCAGTGTGTCATTTCAACATATATGTAACATGCACTATCAAGTCCAGCCTGCCTTTACTCACTTATCTCCCTTTTCAGCCCCTAGAAATGACTGTTCTACATTGAGGTGAAAGTTTCTGGGTGTTTATTGTTTGATGATTGTGTATTTGTTCATTTTTCTAATGTCCACACTTGAGAAAAAATATAAAGTGCTTATGCTTCTGTGTTTGGCTTATTTTATTTAATATAATTTGCCCTAGCTCCATCTGCTTTTACTATAGTTGACAGAATATCATTCTTTATGGCTAAATACAATTCCACTGTGTATGTATACCACATATTCTTTATTCAACCATTAATGAGAACCTAGACATATTCCATAGTGTGGTTGTTGTGAATAGTTCCACTGTCAGCATGGGTGTCTGCTCTTGCTTGGTTCACTAGTGGTTATTTCTTTTGGATATCTACCCACAACTGGATCAACCTTTAGCTTTTGAGGAGCCTCTGAACTGCTTCTCATAATAGCTGTGACTACTTTATAGTCTCACCACCATGTTCTCTTGTTTATAACCATTGCAACTGCAATGCTGACCTTCACCAGTACATCTGGTTAGGCTTGTGACCTGAGTCCCAAGATAAGGAAGGGTAATGCAGATGATTCTCTTTTGCTTTCTCTCTCTCTCTCTCTTTCTTCTTTTCTTCCTCCTTCTTATTCTCCTTCTTCCTCTCTCTCTTTCTCCTCCTCCTCCTTCTTCTTCTTTTCTTCTTCTTCTCTTCTTCTTCTTCTTCTTCTTCTTCTTCTTCTTCTTCTTCTTCTTCTTCTTCTTCTTCTTCTTCTTCTTCCTCTCTCTCTCTCTCTCTCTCTCTCTCTCTCTCTCTCTCTCTCTCTCTCTCTGTCTCTGTGAGTGGGGGGCCTAAGACAGGGTCTCTCTGTGTTGCTCTGGGTGTTTTGGAATTTCCTCTGTAGGGCAGGCTAGCCTTGAACTCACAGTGATGTACCTGCCTCTGCTTCTCTTGAGAGCCTTCCTGTCAGCATTGAACCCCATGCCATGGGACAGCCAAAAGACCATGTGGAGAAGTCATGCACAATCAGGATCAGCCTCTAGATATGGAAATGTTGGCAGCTTATGCACTGCATTTCTTGAGCAGGTCAGCTCTGTGGTGGTTATAATTATCTGTTGCTGAAACCACCTGCCCCAACCCTGATGCATGAACCTAACAATTCAATGTTCCTTTAAGCCACTGGGTGGTTTGTTAAGCACCAGTAAATTGCTATGATGCTGTGTTCTCTCTCTCCCATGGGCAGTAAAAATAATTCTAACACTCACTAAGCCAAGACCTAAAAGGGATCCCAACACTCATAAAAACTGATGATCCACTGATCCAGAGATGCAAGCTGTCACAGAGAAGGGGAGTGTTGTACTAATGATGTGCGAAGCGTGATCTGCTGAAAGCCATCCCATCTGTGAGAGACCCATAGACATTTGCAAGAATCAGGCTCTATCTCCCATAGCAGTTATTTTGACAATGTGTTTTCTGGTACCCACAGCAATACACTTATTATCTAGGGAGCTAGGATTTACTTTTTTTCAAAACCAAGAAAATTACCCTCTCTTTGTATAGACAAATCCAAATGAGTTTAATAGCAGGCACCTTTAAAAACTAACTTCTACCAACTAGCGTTCTCTCTTCCTTCCTTTCTCTTGTTCATTCTTGACTTCCAACGCTCCTACCACACAGTTCCTTGCACAAATGTGGTCACAACTGTTGTCAACAACAGCTGGAGATTATTTGGTTCTATGTAGAAAGGAAGACTGAAAACTCAGAGGCAGAGACACGTCCAGGTTCTTCTCATTCTCCTTGGAATGGACTCAAGTTCTCTCAAGGCTGCCGTGTGTGTGCGTGTGTGTGTGTGTGTGTGTATGTGTGTGTTTGAGAGCTACAGAACACACCAGCGCCTTGGAGGTACTTGCTGAAGCCTCAAATTAGAAAGACGGTATAAAGAGTTGCAGATACACAGGCCAAAGGAGTTAACAGTATTCCTAACAGACACCAGGACACACAGATGCAGTAAAGGGCCTGTAGCTGGGCAAGCATTTGAATCCAAGGCCTAGCTTGTTGCTCAGACAAGGAAGGGTGAAGGGGAATGGATCACTGCTGTCGGGGGCCAGGTGCTAAGTTAGGGACTTCTACCTGTCCTTTAGCATTATCAGAGATTGTTCTGTGATGTGGACCACCACCATCTTCCTTCTTTTCTACGTGACAGCTATTAACTTTCCAATACTTGAGTATATTTTGAAAAATGTCAGTCTCATTCAAATCATTTGTTTTAAAATGTGAGAAAACAAAATCCAGAGAGAAGTAGCGTGCCTAAGTTCAGACAGAGCTGGAGCAGAGTGGAACCCAGCTCCGTCTCCCACGCCTATGCTCTAACCACATGCCCTTCAGAGAGAGGCTTTGCCACAGTGATGGCCTGCCACTTATCTCAAGACAGGAAAACAGCAAAGTAGTTTATTTTGGGGGGAGAAAAACACCAGCAGGTGGCAGAGGAGGCAAGATTCGGAAGCCAGTCTACACACTTGACAGAATCTGCAATTACTGTGGTTGAATAGAGATTATCTGTATTGCCCCGGGAGACAGTATAGGACACAGGCTTATGAATCATACCACACAGTAGGTGTAGAAGCCAAACTACTCATACAGCAACTCCTGTAAGTCATAGGTAAGGGCACTTTGGGAGCTAATAAAATATAAATAATAAGATGTAAATAATAAGATATAATAAGATATAAAGCCATCATTTCGAACATCCTTCATGATGGGCTTTCATGGCCAAAGACTCTGGCAGTTGAAAGTCCATCACAGGCTGCTATAGATGAAGGAATAAGGACAAGACACTGGTGCTGTGAACAGTAAGAGTCTGTCTACACACCAGTCAGACTTATGGGGAAGTGAGGGATGCATTTGTGTGGAACCCAGGAAACTTGACTTTTTATTCAGTATGTTTAGCTTGCATTTGGAAATTCACAGCTAAGGACTGTTTGGAGAGCCAGAGAAGGGCTTCTGAGAGAGTCGCAAAGATGATGAAGGAATAGATTAGTGTGAAGAGGAGGAGGTTGAAAGGGAGTTTATTTTTGTAATCCACAGAATCCAGCTTCTTTCCAAACTCATTTAATCCTCCAATCAAAACAGCTTTCTTCTCCATCCCTCAGGTTGTTGCCTAGGCTCTCAGTATTTATCATCTAACCCAGTTGTCTTCAGCACCAATAAATATCATGCTGTTTTTCTTCAAAACAAAATGGGGGAAAAGGAAAGAAATAAAACCTATATTTTACGATGTCTTGTTTCATACCTACAAAGTCATAGATAGTATTACTTGCCAGAATATATCATTTCCCCCAAAACAATACCGTGCCTTGACAAAGTCATTTGAGACATAATAATAATAATAATAATAATAATAATAATAATAATAATAATAAGCATCAGAGATACAATTGCCAGAAAACATTTAGAGTCCAGTATGCCTTCAAGCAGTGAAGTATTACACCTCAGCACAGCAGTCCTGCAGTGGCCATAGCTCCCAGCACAGACGAGCACTATATTATATTGCTATTTAAACACCATTAGCACTTTGCATATGTGTAAAATAGAGGCTCAGAGTATTATTAAAAGTTCCGTTCAATTCTATGTTATTTGGAACCATGCAAGGCAATGTAATGTGTCTGTCACTCCCAGCGCCTGCTCACTCCAACAGTCTACAGAATGCCAAAATATGCCCTGTGAGTGGTCCTAACCCCAGTGGGAAGCAACCGTTCAATACAACCTTTCATCATTTATCTCTCATATCTCCTTCACTTGGATATCAGAGCCAGCTGCCCAAGCGAGAATGGACCCTTCAATCAAGCTTTCCACAGTTCTTTCTATGTATTTATTTTACCTTCTAACAGCCTAGAGGTTGGCATAGCTGGCAATACATTCAAAAACTGGTGCCAGCACCACTTCATACAGCTGTGTTTGTTTTATATTGTTCAACCGAGAAAAGATTTCTTACATTTTTCTGTTGCAGATGCTATACAAACTTAAAAACAAAGTTTAGCCAGCCTAAAGGCCCTCTGTAAAACTGTATACGAAGCAGGACTGGTGTTCACCAACAGTGGAGTCCTCTGGTTTGTTCTGGTCTGCATGGAAGAATGCAAGCAATGTGAAGACCCTGTCACATCCTCTTCTGGAGCTCAGCCACAGAAGCTGATGCTGCAGCTGGCAAGCACATGGAGCTCCCTGTGCACATCTTTGCTTGCCTCTCTATCTCCTCTAGGTCCAGGTTTTCATGTGTGCAGTCAGAAGTGATGGAGAACAGAATATGAAGAATGACAGATTGAACTGTCAGAGCCTGGAGTTGACAACTCTGGCTTTTGTGAACGTTTCCAAGTAGCAGTCAGAGTTCCTTAGGGGTGACTGGGACTGAGAAAGGGAGGGAGCTGCTGGTGATGAAAATCACCTCCTGGGTACCTGTCAGTATATGCCTTTCACTGGCCTTTGTCTAGCATAGCCAGGTCCCCCTGATGCCAAGGAGACTGTGGAGAGACACCACACAAGAGTGGCAATAAGTGTTTAGGGAAGGTAGAAGGTTGATGGAGGTCAAGAGCCTTAAAGAAGCACATCGTAAATGCAAATTTTCTTTGAAATTTCATTCATTTTAAAATTCCATTATTTCTAGATTCCATTACTATCAGTATTTATTTTTATACATATTTTGGGGGGGTGTTATGTGTATTTGTTTGGCCCTGTGTGTGTGTCAATATGCATATATGTATGTTAGCATGGAATATATGTGTATGTGTATATATGAAAGTATGTGTATTTGTATGTATGTGTCTGTGCATGTATATATATGATGGATGTGTGTGAATATGTGTGTATGTGTCTGTACACATTTGTATGTGAATATGTATGAGTGTGCATGCACATATGTGAGTGTGTGTACGTGTGTATATGTGTGTGTTTCTATCTGTCGACAGTGGGAGTATGAGCTGTGCTGCTCTGGTAAAGCTGCCTGACAGGGATGTGCACATGCTTGTATTCTTCTCTCTTGTCCTCAAGATCGCATCAGACATGTCTCCTGTCTGCTCCCTTCTAGGGAAATGTAACTAGAACCTCCTTTCTTAGTTTGTTTTCCTTATGATTAGCACAGGATCTACTTCGTATTTCAAGCTCACTTCACGCTATTATACTTGCTGGCTGTTTTCCATAAAGAATATATTTATATATTTTTTTAAGAATATGAAATGTCTAACATGTATTTCTTGACCTGAAAAACTGACCATTTCCCCTGGTTCAGACTAATGTGTACAAACATGACATTGTACGTGCCAGCACAAAAAAGCTATTGGGTTCTCACTACAGCCCTAGGCTCATGAAATATTAATGATGGGAGTGTCTGCCTTTATCCTAATCATTCGCAGACCTGTTCGAAGTAGCCCTGCTTCATCCTCTGCTCCTTCTTTAAGTCTGCATGAGGCTTCATAGCAACCTGGGAATAGGGCATGAAGTACAAGCTCCCAGGGTGGCTGTGCCTGCTGTTGGCTGGTGCAGTTCATGCTGCTGTGGTTTCAGTTTGGCTCTGCTGTTGCACTTGATAGAGCTGGTCTCCATCTCCTACCCTTTCCAGTGTTTGTGTTGTTATGGGGTTTCTTCTTTTCTGGTCAAGCTTCCTAGCTGGAGCTCTTGATCTGATGAAAGACCACTGTCATGGAGACCTATAGTTTCCAAAATTGCCCCTGAAGGACAGGTCTGAAAGTCTAAACACAGCACTAGCAATCTTCCAGTTAGGCCTGGGTTTACCCATTATGAAGGCACGTTTTTGTAGGCATCTTGGTGTTGTGGAATTGCCTACCTAATTGAAGGTGTCTTGGCCAACTCATGACTTCCCTTTAAATTCCAATTTCCCCATATGTTTGAGGCCTCTGGGTTCTCAGGTTTTATGACCTGAGTTCGTTCATTTCCTCTCTCTCTCTCTCTCTCTCTCTCTCTCTTTCTTTTTTCTTTTTTGAGACAGTGTTCTCTGTATAGTCCTGGCTGTCCTGGAACTCACTCTGTAGACCAGGATGGCCTCGAACTCAGAAATCCACCTGCCTCTGCCTCCCAAGTGCTAGGATTAAAGGCATGCGTCACCACTGCCCGGCTCTGTCTGAGTTCTTACAAGTCAATTTAGAAATGCATTCCAATAATTGTTATTAAAATTTTTATTTTATTTGATTTTATTACTTTGAGTGAATGGTTTGGCTGCAGGTATGTCTGTGCACCACATGTGCATTAGATCCCTGGAACTGTACTTACAGAGACTTGTGAGCTTCCAAGGATGCTGCAGATTGACAGCCTGTCATCTGGAAAAGCAACCAGTGCTCTCAACTGCCGAGCCACCTCTCCAGCCTCCAGCAGTTTAAGATTTCTTATACATCAAAAATCAGAGAAATTTTGTATTTTTCAATTCCATTTTTCCCCTTATATGACTTAGATCAGTCATCTGAAGTTTTGGTATGATTATTTTGCTAGATGCTTAATTTATTTTCTAGGAAGAGAACTGTGCCCTCAAACACAAGAAATAGATGTTTACAGCACAGGGCCTGGGGCTGAGGAAATGGCTCAGCAGTTAAGAACACTTTTTGCTCTAGCAGGGGTCAAGCTTCAGCTCTCAGCACCCACATGGTAGCTTGCAACCACCTATAACTCCAGTTCCAGAGGATCTAATACCTTCTCTGACCTCCTAGAGCACTGAGAAAGCATGTGGTGGTGCACATGCATACTTGTAGGCAAAACACTCAAACGTAAAACTACAAGAAATAAATCTTGAAAAATTAAATAGCAGAGGAACTTTCCTTAGTGTCTTCCTTCAGGCACACCTGTGGACCCCAGCAGTTCTTTCTGCTCCCCCATCCCCGCTGACAGTTGCCTCCACCACTGCCACGGCCTTGAGGTTACAGCTTTATAATAAGAGCGTGCAGGATAAATGATTCTAGTCCACCTACCCACATCAGAGTGTTGTCACTACATGGCACTTACAGGCACTCAAGTGCTTCTCCTGGGATAACTGAGCAAGTGAGAAACAGCAGTGATCACAGGTATCATCGCTCTGTGGGCGGCATTGGCCTTAGTCCTCAGGAAGCTGCTGACTTGATGGAGAACTTGTAGGCAGGTGGGTTGAGGATGTTTGAGGAGCAATTACAGCTCCAAATACAGAGTAATTGTAGGAGGACATTGACAGCTAACATTGAAGAACATGATACAGTAAGTCCACAGAATAAAGGAAGAGAAAGGAGTGGGATTTACTGTGACAAGGTATTTCACATTTGATCAATTTTGTGTGTTGGTCTCTATCTGTTGAGAAGAATTTCATAGAACTGAGGCCAGATTTGAAGTATAACCTTGCTTTTCACTATTATAATAGAAGGCTCTTTGGCAAATCAATTGAGCTCAGATAGTCATGGAGTCTTTCTCTTTGTGAAGAAGAATATAAGGAGTAAAAGATCTTGCTAATGACAATTCAAATCAGCAAGAATATCTTCCGAATGTTTCTAGTGTGTCAGACACTTAGCTTAGTCAGAGATGGGAGGAGGAAGGTTAGGGTGAGTCAACTCCTGGGACAGACACAACTAATCAAGAGAAGAAGGTAAACACTTGATTTACCCTAAGACCATTTAAAATGGGTCTCTGAACTCATTTTGTTGTGGAATAGAATCATTTCCATAACCAAGAAAAGCAAATTTATCTGCCAGTTTCATTCACGAACATTTCAGTGAGTAATTACTTTGGTACCAGATATAATAATCACAAACTTCTCTATCTGTACTATTTCCCATGATTCTGGGTATTTGAGAGAACATTCCGTTTTAAAAATTCAGGAAATGAATTTTCAATGGTTAAAAGTATATTATACACAGCACTTGCCATCTAATGTGAGAGATGGATGCAAGACAATACAGAGTCCTAGGAGTCTAACAGGCATGTCATTGGAGGATAGAGTTTCTGGGCCTAAAACAATTGCTTTTCATTCCCACAATAATTTCTAGCTGTAGGGGCCTTCTCGGCCCTGAGGAAAGTGGAGTCTGGCACTGATCATGCTGCCATGTTCTTGAATTCTTTGCTGTGGTAATGAGGCTTTGCAAACACAATCAATTTTGTTCTTACCTGTTTTCTCTAGCAGTCAAACACTTGATAAACCAAATGGTTGGTACAACCCCAAACTGGGAGCAACCCATACTCCTATCAAGTGGGAAACTTGTTAGCTCATGATAAAAACAATCTTCAGCAATTGGGAAGACTAAACTACTGATGAATGCTGGAAGAAAGAAAGAAGGAAAGAGAGATGAGGGAGAGAGAGAGAGAGAGAGAGAGAGAGAAAGAAGAAGAAGAAGAAGAAGAAGAAGAAGAAGAAGAAGAAGAAGAAGAAGGGAAGGAATTTAAAAGATAATTGTTCCCTAAAGTACACAAAAGCATATCATGGATATATACACATGCACACATATATATACATACACATACATGGAATGTTGGACTAATTATCATGGAAACAGTACTTAGCATGGTCTTGACTCTACTCTGTGGGTGCCACTGGATATGTGGCATTCTTGGACCTACTTGACCTCCTGTCTTTCAGCTTGTCTGTTTTCAACACATCATTGTCAACACTGGAAGGCACATCAGGTATATAGGCTTAAGAGTCCAGTGCGCTTGGGCTTTGACTCTGGATGGGTTTGGCATGGAGAGTATAATTTGAGATCTCAGATCTATGGCTCTCTCAAACATGAATTAGGGATAATTAATCACATTTCTTGGGGATATTATAGAGATCATATAAGATGACTCAATTAGATACTACTATTTCCCAAATTAATCCAAAGTCATTGCATTAAAGTCTACTATTGTATTATAGCTAATGATCATCATTGCCAACCATTCTGTGCCTTTTTTGCAAAGGTTTGAGTGTGTAATCACATGACATATGCCCAGGAAACTGGAAGCTTGTGTGGCTGCTTCTTAAAACTGCTTCTTTATTCACATCTGGCTTCTCTCTCTCTCTCTCTCTCTCTCTCTCTCTCTCTCTCTCTCTCTCTCTGTCATCTGACCTACCAGGACCTTTTCATGGAGTTTGGGATTCTCACAATATGGTTTCAAAGAGCTATATCTTCACTACCAGCTAGTTTCTTATTGACATGGATTAGAGGTTGCAGGTGAGCTCAGGACAGTTTTAATTGATGAGGGAAATATCAAGATCTACTCAGACACAGACAGAGTCCACCTCTTCATAGGGATGGGACAAAAGCATCTCCCAAGAGTATTTAGGTTAAGAAATATTACAGACATTTAGAAAACTGCAGCCCACCACACAGATGAAAGTCACATTGTGTAGGGGCTAGCAGGGGCCAGCCAACTTTCTAAAACTAAGTGTTTTAGACATTCTCAAGATACATAGCTTCTATTACAATTACTCAAACCTGCTATCCTGCACAAAAGTAGCCCCAAATAATATCAAATAAATGGTCACAGCTGGGTTCCACATAAATTTCAGTTCAAAATCAAGAGCAGGAAAGGATTGAGATAGGGGTGCAGTTCACTGACCTCAGACACAGGCATGATGGATGATGAACTCATCTGTAACAGCATCAGTTGCTGTTGCCAGTGTTACTGGGAGCCTTTGGGAATCACACAGTCTACTTCCTAAAGTCCCTTCTCTTCACAGATGGAGCCCTGCAGATCCAGAACCCAATGGGAAGCTGATACTTACTTATGCTTACCTGATTTCTACTGTACCCCAAACTCACACCCTGATGTTCGCTCCCAGTTAATACCATCACTCTTCCTCCAAGTCTGCAGCAGCTTTGGTGACAGGGGGCAGTAGGGATGACATTGATTAACATTTATAGGTGACAGGACCCTCTTTAAGAATTTATCGTCACAGAGGCTGAAAGATGGCTCAGAGGTTAAGAGCATTTGTAGCTCTAAGAGAGGACCTGGGTGAAATTCCCAGCACCTACATGGTGGTTCTAAAGCATCTTTAACTCCAGGTGTAGATTATCCAACACCCTTTCTGACTCCTCTGGGCACCAGGCACACATATAGTGCATGCATACATGTAGGCAAAACATTCATACATAGAAAATAAAATAAATATTTTTTTAAAAAGAATTTATTGTCATGCGCCAGGAGCTGATCCTTTGCCACAGGACTACATACCCAAATAGCACAGGGAGAAAGCTATACCCCCAGGAAAGCCGACAAGCCTATGAGTGCAGGTAAAACCACCACTGCTGCTCAGAGAGACACTCCTGGAACCCTCAGGACACAGGAACCGAGGAGCAGCCTGGGACTGGAGCCTTCAGGTTTTTGTCTGGCCCAGAGCTGATCCTCTGCCACAGGGCTCCATGCCCAAATACTTCCTGAGAGGGAGCTATCCTCCCAGGAGAGCCAACACACCTGTAAGCACAGGTAAGACCACCACTTCTGTTCAAATTCCTGGCCCAATAGGGACACTCCCAGAGCCATCAGGTCACATGAACCAAGAAATAGTTAGGGACAGGATCCTTCTGGTTTCTGTCTTCACCCAAGAGTTGACCCTGCACCACAGAACTTCAAACCCAAATTCTTCCGGGAGAGAATTGGTCTCCCAGGAGTACTGACACAGAGGCTTGGAGAAGGGACAAGCCACAGTCTGAGACAGCAAAACCTGCTAACACCAGAGATAAACAGATAGCAAAAGCAAGGGTAAGAACATAAGCAACAGAAACCAAGGCTACTTGGCAGCATCAGAAACTAGTTCTCCCACCACAGCAAACCTTGGTACCCCAACACACCAGAAAAGCAAGACTCTGATTTAAAATTACATCTCATAATGATGATAGAGGACTTTAAAAAGGATATAAATAAGTCCCTTAAAGAAATACAGGAGAACACAGGTAAACAGGTAGAAGCCCTCAAAGAGAAAACACAAAAACCCCTTAAAGAATTACAAGAAAACACAAGCAAACAGGTGAAGGAATGGAACCAAACCATACAAGACCTAAAAAAATGGAAAGTGAAGCAATAAAGAAATGACAAAGGGAGACAACTGTGGCGATACAAAACCTAGGAAGGAGATCAGGAGTCATAGATGCAAGCATCACAAACAGAATACAAGAGATAGAAGAGAGAATTTCAGATGCAGAAGACACCATAGAAAACATTGACACAACAGTCAAAGAAAATAGAAAATGCAAAAAACTCCTAAACCAAAACATCCAGGAAATCCAGGACACAATGAAAAGACCAAACTTAAGAATAACAGGTATAGAAGAGAGTGAAGATGCTCAACTTAAAGGGCCAGTAAATATCTTCAACAAAATAATAGAAGAAAACTTCCCTGACATAAAGAAAGAGATGCACATAAACATATAAGAAGCCTACAGAACTCCAAATAGATTGGACCAGAAAAGAAATTCTTCCTGTCACGTAATAGTCAAAACACCAAATGCACAAAACAAAGAAAAAATATTAAAAGCAGTAGGGAAAAAGGTCAAGTAACATATATAGGTCTGGTAAAAGCAAGAAAGTAACCTTCTTTCAAGAAACCCAAAAGAAGATAGCCACACAGACATAAAAATAGCATTAAAAAAACAGGAAGCAACAATTACTATTCCTTAATATCTCTTGACATCAATGGACTCAATTACCCAATAAAAAGACATAGACTAACAGACTGGATTCATAAGCAGGACCCAAATTTTACTATGTACAGGAAATGCACCTCAGTGTCAAAGACAAATTCTACCTCAGAATAAAGGGCTGGAAAACAATTTTCTAAGCAAATGGTCCCAAGAAACAAGCTGGAGTAGCCATTCTAATATTGGATAAAAGCAACTTTCAACCAAAAGTTATCAAAAAAGATAAGTAAGGACACTTCACACTCATCAAAAGAAAAAACTCTACCAAGAAGGACTCTCAGTTCTGAACATCTATGTTCCAAATACAAGGGCACCCATATTCATAAAAGAAACTTTACTAAAGAGTAAAGCACACATGGAACCTCACACAATAATAGTGGGAGATTTCAACACCCCACTCTCAGGAATGGAAAGATCATGGACACACAGACACACAGAGACACAGTGAAACTCACAGAAGTTATGGACCAAAGGTATTTAACAGATATTCATAGAACATTTCATCCTAAATCAAAAGACTACACCTTCTGAGCAGCTCATGGTACCTTCTCCAAAACTGACCCTATAATTGGACATAAGTCAGACTTCAACAAATATAAGAAGATTGAAATAATCCCATGGATTATAACAGATCACTATGGATTAAGACTGGTCTTCAATAGCAACACAAACAACAGAAAGCCCACATACACATGGAAGATGAACAAGTCTCTACTCAGTGACAACTTGGTCAAGGAAGAAATAAAGAAAGATATCAAAAGTCTTTCTTGAATTTAATGAAAATTAAGGCACAACATATCCAAACCTATAGGACACAATGAAAGCAGTCCTAAGAGAAAAACTCATAGCTCTGAGTGCCTCCAAAAAAAAAAAACTGGCAAAAGCATACACTAGCAGCTTGACAGCACACCTGAAAGCTCTACAACAAAAATAAACACATACACCCAAGAGAAGTAGATGGCAGGAAATAATCAAACTCAGGGCTGCAATCAACCAAGTAGAAACAAAAAGAACTATACAAAGAATCAAACTATTCAGGAACTGGATAAAATGGACAATTTTCTAGACAGATACCAAATACCAAAATTTAATCAGGAACAGATAAACAATCTAAACAATCCCATAAGCCCTAGTGAAATAGAAGCAGTCATTAAAAGTCTCCTAAACAAAAAAAGCCCAGGACTCCATGGGTTTAGTGCAAGATTCTATCAGACCTTCAAAAAAGAACTAATACCAATAGTGTTCAAACTATTCCATGAGATGGAAACAGAAGGAACACTGCCCAATTCGTTCTATGAAGCCACAGTTATGCTGATACTAAAACCTCACAAAAACCTGAAAAATAAAGAAAACTTTAGACCAATTTCCCTTTTGTATCCATGCAAAAATACTCAATAAAATTCTCACAAACTGATCCAAGAACACAGCAAAATGATCATTCACCATGATTAAGTAGGCTTCATCCCAAAGACACAGGGATGAATCAATATACAGAAATCAATCAATGTAGTCCACTATATAAACAAACTCAAAGAAAAAAACCACATGAGCATTTCATTAGTTGGTGAAAAAGCATTTGACAAAATTCAACACCCCTTCATTTTAAAAGTCTTGGAAAGATCAGGAATTCAAGACCTATACCTAAACATAGTAAAAGCAATATACAGCAAACCGGTCGTCAACATCAAATTAAATAGAGAGAAATTTGAAGCAATCCCACTAAAATCAGGGACTAGACAAGGCTGCTCCTATTTATTCAATATAGTACTTGAAGTTCTAGCTACAGCAATTAGACAACAAAAGGAGGTCAAAGGGATATAAATTGGAAAGGAAGTAGTCAAACTATCACTATTTGCAGATGATATGATAGTATACTTAAGTGATCCCAAAAGCTCCACCAGAGAACTCCTAAACCTGATAAACAACTTCAGCAAAGTGGCCGAATATAAACTTAACTCAAACAAGTCAGTAGCCTTCCTATACTCAGAGAATAAACAGGCTGAGAAAGAATTTAGGGAAATAACACCCTTCACAATAGCCACAAACAATATAAAGTATCTTGGTGTGACTCTAACTAAACAAGTGAAAGATCTGTATGACAAGAACTTCACATCTCTGAAGACAGAAATCAAAAAAGACCTCAGAAGATGGAAAGATCTCCCATGATCGTGGATTGGCAGGATTAATATAGTAAAAATGGTCATCTTGCCTAAAACAATCTACAGATTCAATGCAGTCCCCATCAAAATCCCAACTCAATTCATAGAGTTAGAAAGAGAAGTTCTTAAATTCATTTGGAATAACAAAAATCTCAGGATATCGAAAACTATTCTCAACAATAAAAGAATTTCTGGGGGAATCACCATCCCTGATCTCAAGCTGTACTACAGAGCAATAGTGCTAAAATGGTATTGGTACAGTGACAGGTAGATCAATGGAATAGAATTGAAGGCCCAGAAATGGACCCACACACCTATGGTCACTTGATCTTTGACAAAGGAGCTAAAACTATCCAGTGGAAAAAAAGACAGCATTTTCAAAAAATGGTGCTGGTTCAACTGGCAGCTAGCATGCAGAAGAATGCAAATAGGCCCATTCTTATTTCCCTGTACAAAGCTCAAGTCCAAGCGGATCAAGGACCTCCACATAAAACCAGATAGACTGAAATTAATAGAAGAGAAAGTGGACAAGGGCCTCAAACACATGGTCACAGGGGAAATTTTCCTGGACAGAACACCAGTGGCTTATGCTTTAAGATCCAGAATTGAGAAATAGGACCTCATAAAATTGCAAAACTTCTGTAAGGTAAAGGACACTGTCAATAGGACAAAATAGCAACCAACAGACTCTTTGCCAATCCTACATCTGATAGAGGGCCAATATCTAATATATACAAAGAACTCAAGAAGTTAGACTCCAGAGAGCCAAATAGCCCTATTAAAAATGGGGAACAGAGCTAAAGAGAGAATTCTCAACTCTGGAAACTCAAAGGACTGAGAAGCACCTAAAGAAATGCTCAACATCCTTAGGTATCAGGGAAATGCAAATCAAAACAACCCTGAGATTCCACCTCACACCAGTCAGAATGACTAAGGTCAAAAACTCAGGTGACAGCAGATACTGGCGAGAATTTGGAGAAAGAGGAACACTCCTCCACTGTTGTGGGATTGCAAGTTGGAACAACCACTCTGGAAATCAGCCTCGGGGTTCCTCAGAAAGTTGAACATAGTACTACCTAAGGACCCAGCTATACTACTCCTGGGCATATTCTCAAAAGTTTCTCCAATGTATAACAAGGAGACATGCTCCATTATGTTTATAACAGCCTTATTTATAATATCCAGAAGCTAGAAAGAACCCAGCTGTCCTCCAACAGAAGAATGGACACAGAAAATGTGGTACATTTACAGAATGGAGTTCTATTCAGCTGTTAAAAATGATGAATTCATGAAATTCTTAGGCGAATGGATGGAACTAGGAAATATCATCCTGAATAAACACTCCATTTCAGCATTAGTTATAATGCTATATTATAATACATGTTATTTATACATATACAACATATATTATATATATTGACATATATAATATATAATAATATACAATAAAATATAATATATACATATACATTTGGAGTATGCTTCTGTCTTAGTTTGGTAAGACCCTGTGCAGAATCTTACCCATCCTTGGCTTACCAGCCTGTTACATTAATAATTCTGTCTGGGGGTTTGTTTTTAGTTTCAAGCCATGTCCTTTGGCTGCCTACATTTTGATGTTGTTAAAGGAAAGCTTTAGCACAATGGGCAGGAATGAAAGTGTTCCCAGGACAAGAAGGGCTAGCATGATCAAGCCATATATGCCATTCTTGAAACTTGACCAAGATGGAAAAACTGACTTCAGGCTATGAATAATTTTACCAGCAATATCAGCAGCATCAAAGTTCAGCAGAGCATCATTCCTTAAATTCATAATCTCAGTACTCAAAGCTAAAACATCCAGAGAGGTATTGTAATTAGGCCAAATACCCTGCAAGTGTCTTTGAACGTTTTTTAAATTACAGTGACTATCATTGCAAACTTTAGAACTAACACAAATCCATTGGTATTTAGTGTGACACGAGATGGCTTCTTACTCTTAAACTCTGAACCTCCTTTCTAATAATTTGAATAGTATCCTAAAGAGCATTAATCTGTTGCTCCAAACCCTATCTAAATCCTCTTGAATTTAGTAACATTTTTTGCTAAGTGATTAATAAAAGTAGCTGTCTTAACTTCTTGTGCCAAAGCAATTGCAGAGACATAGTGTTATAACAAATGCAAAAATGCTGTGTTTAATCAAATAAATACAAACAAGCTGTGTGTGACCTTGAAGACAGGTAAGGAAGGCATTCTTGTCAGAATGACCTAAGACAGTCTCAACCTTGTTTATGAAATAAAAAGGGGGGAGATGTATAGAGCCTTTTGGTGGTGCTGCGCTACCTGGCAGGAGCTTGACATTGACCAAAGGCAAGGAAATGGGCTTCAGGCAAGAATCTGATATTAGGCCATGATATGGAAGTTATGTTCAGGCAAGAATCTAAGGTTAGGCTATAATAGGGAAGTAGGTTAAGGCAGGAATTTTAATCTTAGGGTGGAACAAAGGAAGTAGGTTTCAAGCAAGACTTTAGGCTTGGACTAGGAAGAGAGTTCAGGTATTTTGGTCATTCTGACAAGCCCTTGGAAAAAAATGTCACGGAACTTTGCTTATTGCCTTGCTTGTTCCTTGATTATTTGTGTTTATTGTCTTGCTTGTTTCTCGTTGTATTACTGTTGCCCTTAATACTTGTATATAATTAAAATGATATAAAGGCGTATTGGAAAAAATTAAACCTGCCTCAGTCTTAGAATTGACTGGGGTCATGCTACAAAAAAAAAAAAAAAAGAAAGAAAGAAAGAAAGAAAAGAAAAGAAAAGAAAATATCATCCTTAATGAGGTAATCCAATCACAAAAGAACACACTATTCACTCACTGATAAGTGAATATTAGCCCAAAATCTCCAAATACCCAAGATATAATTCACAGATCACATGAAGCTCAAGAAGAAAGAAGACCAAAGTGTAGGTGTTTCGTTCCTTCTTAGAAACTGGAACAAAATACTCACAGGAGAAAATATGGAGACAAAGTACAGAGTAGAGACTGAAGGAAAGGCCATCCATAGACTGCCCCACCTGGAGATTCATCCCAGAGAAAGTCACCAAACTCCGACACTATTATGGATGCTAAGAAAGACTTGCTAAAAGGAGTCTGATATAGCTGTCTCCTGAGAGGCCCTGCCAGAGCCTTACAAATACAGAGTTGGATGCTAGCAGCCAACCATTGAGTGCAAGGTCTCCAATGAAGGATGCAGAGAAAGAACTGAAGAAGCTGAAGGGGTTTGCAACCACATAGGAAGAACAACAATATCAACCAACCAGACCCCTCAGAGCTCCCAGGGACTAAGCCACTAATCAAAGAATACACATGACTCTGGCTGCATATGGAGCAGAGGACAGCCTTGTCAGGCATCAATGGGAGGAGGGGTCCTTGGTCCTATGAAGGTTTAGTAGACGCCCCAGTGTAGGGGTAGCGAGGGTGTGGAGGTGGGAGTGGGTGAGTGGGTGGAGGAACTCCCTCATAGAAGCAGGGGGTGGGGGGGATGCAAGAGGAGATTTCTGGGAGAGGGGGTAACCGGGTAAGGGGATAACACTTGAAATGTAAATAAATTAAAATTATAAACAAACTAAAAAAACACCTTGAACAAAAAAAAAAGAATTTATCATCAAATGTGAAAATAAATATTTATTTTAAACAAGAACAGAACTCAAAACAAGTAACAACTTTTAAATAACTATCACAAAATTCACTATGATATAGACTGACATCTCTGTAACTCTTTTATCCTAAATTTGATGAAGAATTCTTTATTTTGTAATATAATTTTTTTGTAAATAATATATATTTATGCCTCTAAATTTTGCACATTTTCTAGTTTGATTATGTGGTAATGCATTATTATAAAAATATCTCTTAAGGTATTTTCTGAGAGCCTGAGACTTTTGCTGGACCTCACAGCCAGAGTTAATAATACACTTAAGTTTTAAGACTGTTGCCCTACTGTGCACTCAGAATGATGGCTTAACCTGCCTTCTTGAGAATGATGCAACGACCAACCTTATTTGCCTTGAATTTCTCATGTAATCAACTATGCAACCTTGGATTCTCATGTAATCTTAAGTTATGTCCAGTTCCATGCTCATGGCCCAGAGTAATACATATGTGGCATTTGCTGAGAGCACCAAATCAAGAGGTTGAAGGCAATTTTCTAAAATGGATAGCTATTTATGGATGTTTGTTGATAAACAATGATGCTTATAATACTGTTTTCTGGATAAGTTGAGTCAGTGGGAGCCAGTGACTTAATCCATTGTAAAACTCTGTCTAGATTTCTGTAAAATATTCCATTCCTTCCCCCACATGGTATATTCTCTAATGTTCAATAAAGGAAAGCCCTCAATGTTGGACAGAGACATACAGACAGAAGACAGACAGAACACATCCTATGACACATATAAACATACAGGGACAGACACAGGGACAGATCCACCAGACAGCGTTCAGGCAGGCACAGATTCAGATTCATCTGACCCACAGACAGAAGACAGAAGACACAGTGAGTATGAAGTAGACAATTCAAAGATGAACTTGCTCTTAATTACACATCTCCAAGGGGGAGGGTTTTTATTTCTTTCCTTAATACAACTCCAAAACATTATTGGTAACTCAGAGTTAATCACTAATGCATTTAGTCCAAGCAGGTTAAATATTGATGTTTGGATAGATAGCTTTCAGCTTTCAGCTTTACAGTTCTGTATTAATATCATGGAAAACTTTAGGCTTACTGTCCAATTAGAGACAACCCTTGTTAAGTTTCATTAACACATTAGCGGTGGGTCTTCAGAGACATTCCCTGTTTCTTTGTCAATTTAAGATAAAGATGAGACTGACTCATCTTAAATAGTCTTTGAATCAACGAGTAACAAGCTTGCTAATGAGATTTAAAAAAAAAAACAAACCTTTATTGATGAGTCTGTCTTTGTTTTCCTGGGCTGTTGTGATATCATTTTTGAATTATCTTTATCAATATAAGCCTTCCACGTCAAAGCTGTAGAATGTTCCAGCTTTCCAGTGTATTTATCTGATTTGCTTCCATCATTATTTTGAACACCAAACAATCGAACAGCCTGTCTGTTATTGCTGTGGAAGTTATCTCTTCCTCCTAATGAATTTTTTCCTTTGGTTATTTTTGGCTTTTATAACAATTTGCCTCTCAATATAAGAAAACCAGCCACTTCTTCCACTCATTTTAATCACTGATGTTTCATCTTCCATTAATTTGTAATCCATTTCCTGCATTTTTATGTTGGAAAATTTCAAATATACAAAAATAATTTTAAATGTTATAATACATATCTGTTATTTTTTTCTGAAGTTCCTTCAGCTCCTTCAGTCCTTAAGAAATATACCTTTTAAGGACAAAAACTAAAATATTCTTTATTTGCATCCAGATAAAGAGTTGGGAAACTGCTATTTGCTATGTTAACATATTGGCATGTGTCTTTTTGGCTGGAATAATATATTTAAACGTAACCTAATCCTTCTGCAAAAAATTATGAATAGTATTATTTTTCTGATATATGCACTATAAAGGTATCCAACTGATTGAAAATTAGATATACTCCCAATCCAACTTTCTTAAGGCTGTACTTCAAAAATGCCATGAGGATAACTTGAGCCACATCACACTACTGAACATTAGATGACAGCAGATGCAGAGCAGACAATCTATTACTCTGAATTCTATAGAATTAAAAATGTCTTCATGTTTTGGAATTTGTCATAACAAGTAAACACATTGCTAACTTCTGCCCTCTTGCACAGTTTGTGTGTTGCTGTTGTTTATACAAAGAGCAGGAGAGGCAGTGAATCTGCTGATACAGGAGTTGCACACTAGGAATCAGTCACTAAACTGTAAGACCTACTGAGGTCTGGCACTGTGTCTCTAACTCAGTAAAAACTCACCTGTATACAGATAAGAAGTGCTAGGAAAAGTCAGGGTCCCATGAGAAATATTTGATTGGCGTGATGTCTTTGTCTTTTCATTCCTTGGGATTATTTTTCGCTGATCTTCATTTTTCTACAGGATGAAGAGCTAGGAGACTCCTACCAAGTATCTGTTTTTTTCCAACTATAAGTATAATCAGATGCACTCTTTACCTAGAAACATATTGTCCCACGTTCAAAAGAAAGTGGGGGAAGGGAAAGTCCATACAATTTACTTCACAAGGACTCCAGAGAATCTTTTTATCAAAAACAATTGATTTCCACCAGCACACTCATTAATTTTCATGACATCATTTCTGTGTTTTGGAAACAAATGAGGTTGTAAATATTAGAAGACATTGGCTAGTATATTTGGGGTCACCTCATTAAAGAAACTCCTCTTCCAACTAAAACTAAGGACATCTATGCCCAGGTCTACATGTTGAGCTGGGTGGGTGAAAAGCCAAGTGCCCTGCCATTGTGAAGAGAACACAGGGACTGAACACACTAGAGGCATCACACTGTACTTTCATATCCATGTTTCTCCTTGCTCATGAGTAGAGATGAAAGTCTGTAGGAACAGGTGAAAGGAGATAGAGATTGTGTACCTGTGTCTGCATGAGTAACCCCTTCATAGAGGATGATGCCCATTTACGGTTTTCTGAAATAGAAACAGTGGACTCTGCCTCCAGAAGGAAGATTAAGGAAGATTAAAAAATCGTTTTTAAACTGTGTAGTTGTGTGGCAATGTGAGTAGTGGTCCCTTTAAACAGTGATTCTCAAATCTGTGGATCATGATCCCTTTAGAGGTCAAAGGACCCTCTCAAGGAGGTCACCTAAAACCATCAGAAAACACAGATATGTACATTGCATTTCAAAAGAGTAGGGACGTTACAGTTATGAAGTAGCAATGAGCCGGGCAGTGGTGGCACACGCCTTTAATCCCAGCACTTGGGAGGCAGAGGCAGGTGGATTTCTGAGTTCCAGGCAAGCCTGATCTACAGAGTTTCAGGGCTATACAGAGAAACCCTGTCTCAGAAAAAAAAATATTATTCTCAAGTAGCAATGAAAACAATTTTATGGTTGGGGTCACCACAACATGAGGAACAGTATTAAAGGGTCTTTGTATCTGGGAAGTTGAGAACCACTGCTTTTAAATGTCCTCTTACTTAGAAAACATTTTATTCATTTTTTTCAGTTACAGTAAAAGTTTAATTTTTTTGGTGATAAAGAATCCTAACAAATAAAATAATTTGTGGTTAAGGAAATGGTGGGTCAACTTGCACAGGTTTCTTACCCATTCAAAAATGATGTTGTGCTTGAGATCAAACCTAAGCCTTGTATATGACAGATGAGCAATCTAGTGCTGAGCTTCACACCCAACACATAAGAACAATTTTTAAGGGACAGTTATCTTTCTGGCTTTAAGTGACATGTCTCCTTCATGGACCTGTAGAGATAGTGAGTGGTAGATGCTTTGTGTAAAGAAGAGGATGTCTCAGGAGAAGGAAAGGCTCAGAACTGATAGAAAAGACTTATCAATGGAGCTAAGTCTCATCTAGGACTTGAAACTGAGTTGGATTTGAACTAAGATAAAGAAAAAAACCCAAAAAAACAGAGGATTCCAGAAATCCAGATTAAGTTTAAGCAAGTAGTATATATCAGGCAAGCTGGTCAACAAACAGTTCCAAATGACTAAAAATCTCCTGCATCCTTACATCAAAGTTTCTGTTAGATTGTCTGCCTGAATCTGCTGGCTTTTCACCCATGGATTTTATGTGGCTTAAGCAAACAAGAACTCTATGGGTTCCTTAACAAAGCACAGAGGTGGGTCAAACCTCAAGGACCACATGGGCCGATAACCCTGGATTCATCTGGGATTTTGCCTTCAGCTTTCAAATGAGAAAGTTATGGGCACTGCAGTCTTCAAATCTAAGGATAGCCTGATCAGATAACATGAGAACGTCTTTTGGAAATTCTACTTGAAACGTAAGGTGCAACTCTCCCAGGGGCCTCTGCAAACCTGTCCTTGTAGCTGACTGACTTTATATCTGATGCTTGTTTATGAAGCAGTCACCGGCCAGAAGGGTATGTTTTCCTCACATCAATTAGGGCATGCCTTGCAAGTAGGGGTGAGACATGGGAGAATTATAAAAGAGAGATGGCCACATGACAAATGATAAGGTTCTGTAAAGGTGAATGAAAACTGCATGCTATGTAAACAAACCATGCTACCCACTAAGTTCAGTTTTTCCATTCCTCTTGGCCCTGAACTCAACTGCTCTAAAACCCCTTCCCTGTCTGAGACTTTCCGATTTTGACATGAGCCCAAGGAAAAAAGCCCCGTGCACTTAAAGAAGTGGACTTTAGTGGTCAGAAAGAGAAGTAAAAAGAGAGAAAGCATGGAGGGACTTACATGGGAGTGATCATACAACACAGCACAGAATCTGAATGTCAGGTTTCCAGCTCTGTGGTTATCAGTCATGGGATCTTGATCAAGTACTGTCACTGGGCCTCAGTTTCTCACTTATTTCTTAAGCTAACTGTTCTAGTCTTGGTGCTGATATGAAGACTGAGATACTATGACAGTAGTAGAGTTATAGAACTGACCACTTCTGATGGACATTTCAGAAACAATACTATATCTGGGGGAGAAGCTAAGAGATAACTCAGGAGAGAGATGCTTGTAGTGCTGTAAAAAGTGATAGCAGTAGGCCCCAGAGGCCTTAAGGAAATGACATGTGACTCCAGGAAAAGGATTTGATTTGACCAGAAGGGAAATAGAGTCTTCTGTTGTTCCTGCCTCTGCCTCTTTCTTCTCTTTGACCTTGCCGTTGGAACATCTTAGCAAGCAGGATACTAGCTGACTCGTCTTGGAGCTCTTTCTCCTGCCTCATCCTCTACCGATGACCCATAAACTACTGAAAACAGCTGTGATTGGTTTACCTCACTAAGGATGATATTTTCAAGATCTGACCATTTGCCTAGGAATTGCGTGAATTCATTGTTTTTAATTGCAGAGTAGTATTCCATTGTGTAGATATACCACATCTTCTGAATCCATTCCTCCGTTGAGGGACATCTGGGTTCTTTCCAGCTTCTGGCTATTATAAATAAGGCTGCTATGAATATAGTGGAGCATGTGTCCTTATTGCATGCAGGTAAAGTCTCTGGGTATATGCCCAGGAGTGGTAAAGATCACACATGGTATGAAGTCACTGATAAGGGGATATTGACCCAGAATCTCAGAATACCCTAGACACAATCAGCATATCAATAGATTTCTAAAAAGATGGAAGGAGAGACCCCTGGTCCTGGAAAGACTGGATGTAGGGGAACGCCAGGACAGAGTAATGAGAGGGGGTTGAACGGAGAAAAGAGGGAGGGAAGGGGGCTTATGGGACTTTCGGGGAGGGAGGAAACGGGAAAGGGGAAGTGATTTGGAATGTAAATTAAAAAAATAAAATTAAATTAAATTAAAAAAAAAAAAAACAGCTGTGAGGATGTCAGTAACTTGTGTTCTCTCTCTTGGCCTTCATATCTAAGGCGTAGAATACCAGTCTTTTACAGTGCTGTGGGCCTGATTGTAAAGAGGAGGAAAAACATTGAAATCCAGGTCCAGCATTTTTCAACCCATTCCCATTTCAACTGCATACTGAAAACTATGATAGTTCTCAGTTTTACTATCCACAAATCAGTTATCTTTAGAGACTTCTTCTCTTCTTATTCAAAGGGTAAAGAAAATGCAATGACAAGACTCGGAATTTGGGTGTGGGGGCAGCTGACTCATTCAGCTCCTGTGCTCTTTTGAGTGGTTAATAGTTATCCCTGTGCTCCCCCCCCACCCTCGTTCCTTAAGCACCTGAATTCCATCTCAGACAAATAAAGTGATCATGAAAAGGACAGCCTTGCAGAAGCGCTGTCAAGGTTGATGGACTCTGGTAATGAAATTATTTCAACCTCTGCCACCCACACAGATCTGGCAAGAACAAAAGAACAAATGGGTGTTTGTGCAAAAGCCTTGTCATAGTCAGTAAGCAGCTCAGTGGTACTTGCCTCAGGCTCCTAAATCTAAATCACTTGGCAAATAGCTCACTCATCCCCAAGCACTGCCACAAAGAAGTTAGCTAATGCTGTCTCTGATGAAGAGCCAGGAAATTGGAACTTTCCTGGAGCCCCAAACATACCCAGAGCACTGTAAACAAACCCTTCCAGGCTTTCGAGGTTCTATGTGAAACTCATCACTCCCAACTGTTAAAAACTCCCTCAGTTTAAGCACTGGAAGAACTTGGAAGGACAGGGATACCAGCCAAGCACCCCCAGGGCTTAAGTGTGGTTGGTTATCAGGGTTGAATATCTCAGAGAGGTAGCGTCACTGACTTTCCTGAACACCTTCTCTGAGGGGTCCAACCCGGTGAGATGCCATGGGTTCTCACAGGTGTAGAGAGGAGCTGCAGAATCAGCAAGGATACCAGACAGGTGAGTGTGGGAATGGAGTATATGTGAGCTTGGAGGATGCTCTAAGATCCTATAGAGTTCTGGAAGGAAAAGGAGAGCATTGAGCATGCATTGTGGCTTTGGAGACTGGAAATAATGATGTAATTTGAAGAGGTCAGGGTTGGTACAACAACACCTTAGGAAGGGTAGATGGGCTAAGCAGAGGAGTAAGAATTTACCACTTTCTCTAAGCAGTCCACCATGTAAGTGACTACTTACCTCTTCAACATCTCAGCCTTCCCAATTGTCTCATAAGGACGAAATGTTTGGTTAAATATAATAGTCTTTTGACTATCATACATGTTTGTGATTACCACTATGACTTTGGATAAACTAAAAATTCAAAACATGTTGTTATGCTTTAGATCTGACATGCACCCTCCCTCTAATATATCATGTCCCTCTAACACAACTTGGTCCCTGGTTTAATTCTAAATGTCACTGTTTAGAACTGGGGCCTTTGGGAAGGTGAATGGTTATGAGAACCCCACTGTATCAACAGACTAAATGGATTCACAGCATAACAGGTTATTAGGAGCTAGCAGGGCCTTTGGGAGGTAGGGCCCAGGAGGGAGTGATGTTGTAGTCAATAAATCTCATTGCTGACACAGAGAGTGAATGGCCTTTCATTGGAGATCCTGAAATGTTGGGGACGAGGGGGTTTCCCGGAGGCTTAGTGACTCCAATACTTTAGAGTATCTCTCAGAGGTCCTCAAGGCCTAATGCATCCACTGTTCAACAGATGAAGGAAGACAAATTTTCAAAGTCAGAATTGAGTTATTTGTTCAAAAAAATCATGGTTTTTACAGATAGCAAATCAACCTGTTTCAGAAATTTTGTTAAACTCATTAATTAATGAGCACAGAATAACATTTAAGACTGTCCCAAAGAACATTTCAGAAGCTAGATATGAAAAGGCAATTTAATGACCTACCATTTTACAAGGTATACAAAAATCCATAGAAATATGTGTTCTCCAAAAATATATTTTGTTCTTTTTTGTTAGGCCTCAAACTCAGGACAAAGGGCTAACTGAGGTGCCTTCTTAACATATCAAAGCAGACTCTGACCTCCAGTCTCCCTAGTCCTTACCAGTTTCAGGACCTAACTGGTATTACCCACCCCATACCCTGAACTCTGCAGTCCAGAGCCTAGACTATGCTTCCTTTCCCCCAGTTCCTCTGACTCCTATATAACCCAGCCATGTTGGCTACATTGGCCTCTTGGTCTCCTGGCTTGCTCCTAGCCTATTGATTCCTGTTTCCTTTCTCTTCCTCCCTCACTTTATAATTAATGAAACTCCTCCTTCTCTCCTCTCATGGCTTCATTCAGTCTAGACCATTTCAGATGCCTCTGGCTATGTACACCTTCTATCTACAGTAAACCTTTTCCTCCACCATACCTAGGAGCATCTGTTCTTATTTCCTTTCTTATCCATTTGTCTCCTTCTCCCCCTCCCTTCTTTTCCATCTTCTTTCTTTCTCAGATACCATGAGGTGAACAATTTTATTGGATGACATGTTCCTTACCACTTGACCTGTCTTACAATGAATAGGGAAAGTCAGGTTACAGGGGGGCAACCAGGAGCCCCAAGACAAATAAACATTTTCTTCTTTAAGCTGGTTTCTCTCGGATATTCTTCAAAGTGATAGGAATCTGACTAACATACTTGGAAAGAGACCAGAGGTATTGATAGCCAAATTTTTTTCAAGGCTGGGCTCCATTCTCCATGTACTAGATTATTTCGCCTAATTGCACAGGATCACTTATAAATTTTTCTCCATAGAAATACAAATAATTCCTGACTATCATATCTGATAGTCCCAAACGTTATATAGTCTATGATCCTATTAAGAAATATAAATTATTTTTGTACAGTTTGTAACATGACAGGTCATTAAATTGCCTTTTCATGTCTAGCTTCTGAAATGCTCTTTGGGACAGTCTTAAATCTTATTCTCTCTTCATTAATTAATGAGTTTAACAAAATTTCTGAAACAGATTGATTTGCTATCTGTATAAGACAGATGATTTTATGAACAATCAGTTCTGCCTCCAAGGATTTGATTTTTCTTCATCTGCTGAACAATGCATTAGACCTAGAGGACCCCTGAGAGAGCCTCTAGGTTATTGGAGTCACTAAGCCACCTGGAAAACCCCTGGTCCCCGACATCCTGAGAAAGGTCATTCACTCATCGTGTCAGTGATGAGAATTATTGACTACATCACCACTCCCTGCTGCTCTCACTCTCTAGCCTTTGAGAATACTTGAAGGCCTTCAGCAACTCTGAAGTCATCTGAAAGTTTCTAATAGCTAGAGTATTATTTTGAGTTGCCCAATTCACCTCCATTTTTCTAATGCCTCAGTCTTCTACTTGCAAAACAGAGATCTTTCTAGTTCTGAACTACAGTTTTTAGTGCAATCCTGAGGCCAGGTTATGACTCTGAATGTTCACAGAGCTGACATCCTTAAATGGAAGCCTGTGCCGTTGGGTGCCAGCTGAGGCTTCAGGGTCAAACAGCTACTCCTTTCCCTCTCTAAAGGGCATGGCTTTGGATTACACTGGAAAATCATTTCTGACTGACACCAGATGGCTCTGTCCTTCCATGTCTCCAGAGGCATCTCTCCTTCTGCTGTTTGGCCTAAGGATGTTTGAGGTCTTATGCCTTCTTCACCAGAGTGAGCATGTGGAGGGTGTTAGAGGCCAGAAAACAAGAAAGGTCGGTGAGGAGAGGTCAGGGATGCATTAGCATCCTTGAAATTTGTAGCTTTTAGCCTGGGGCTACAATTATTGACTGACACAGGGGAAAGTAGTTTTCACATTTTAGAGGATGTCTGATCTTGTTAACAGTAGCCTTTACTGAGTCTGCTCAGGTTAAATGTCTATTTGCTTGAGAATCAGCTCAGAACTTATAATATTTACCAAGTAAAATGTGTTTCTGTTTCAGACCCCAACTTGGCTGCTTGGCTAGACTGATAATGCTCACTGGGGGCCCAGGGATTGCCACTGAAATTTTTCCTTCTCTTTCTGGTTCAATCCATTACTGTAGGAACCAGGTCAATTCTCCGGTATGTAAATAGAGAAGCATAGTAGAGTGCAAAAATACATGAATAGGGATGATTTGATGAGAGGGGATCTGGAAACCCCACATGAACTGCCATTTTTAAGTGCTAGTTTTTATCATAGTCATATCTGTATATAGCTTAAGAAATGTAATTTTGCCTTGCATAGTCATGAATGCCCTAAATTCACGCACTCAAGAGGCAGAGGCAGGCAGGTCTGTATGAGTTAGAGATCAGCCTGGTCTACACAGGGAGTTCAGGATGGCCAGAGTTGCATAGTGAGATCTGTAAGAAGGAAAGAAAGAGAGGAAAGAAAGAAAGAATGAAAGAAAGAAGAAAAGAAAAAAGGAAGGAAGAAGGAAAGAAAGAAAGAAAGAAAGAAAGAAAGAAAGAAAGAAAGAAAGAAAGAAAGAAAGAAAGAAAGAAAGAAAGGAAGGAAGGAGAAAAGAGGGAGGGAGGGAGGAAGGGAGGGAGAGAAGGAGGGAGGGAGGGAGGGAAAGAAGGAGGGAAGAAAGGGAGGGAGGGAGGGAGGAAAGGAGGGAGGGAGGGAGGGAGAGAAGGAGGGAGGGAAGGAAGGAGAAAGTCCTATAGTTCAAACTACAATAAATCCACCTCTTTACTTAACAGTATAAAATAAGCAGATGAAGTTTCCCAGCCACCCATCCAATAGCAGATTTTCTGGACACGTCTCTGTATGTCTGTCCTTTCTTCATTCCCTCATTGCTCCAGTCAGGTCAAAACCAAAGCCCTGTCTGTGGCAATATTTTTAAGTCACACCTCTAGATCCAATCTATCATCTTTCAATGAGTTGATCTGCCAGTTGAGAACCAAGCCTTTGATACATAAGCCTTTAAAGTATAACAGATAGGATGCTTAGAGACAGTAAGATTAGAGGAAGGGAAATCTGAATGGATTTTGAAAATGGATACAAAATGTAAACAAACAAACAAAACACATGAGTTATGATAATGCCTACCGAAAGTACCCACCAGAAAAAGAACCTAAACCATCCCAATAGAGAGTGATTGGCATGGGGGTTTCTGTCATTAGACCCTTCAGTGCTTGTTCTTTGATCACATGAGTGAACTATCCATAGAAATGGGAATGGAGTCTATGAATTGGCCCCATAGTATGAATTTCTACTAAATAAGATTGGTTTGGATGTGACTGCTGACTTCTCAGTTTACCATAAACATATGAGCCTTCAACATAATAGTATCCCCTGAGTATACAAACCAGATAATTGGTGGCAAACTGGTCACATTATAACACACCATCACAGAGAAAGTAATGATTCCATCCTGCCTGAAATCAGCAGATATTCCTATGTAGGCCTACATTTCTTGTTTAGAGGGTTTTGACCAGCACAGCTCTCCAAGGGCCCATGGCTCAGTGAATCCATAAATGCAGGGTCTCATATGCTCTGAATGTAGTTGTGATCCTCTCCTCCAAAACGTGCATTGCTAATTCCTGATAGCTCATCCTAGGGGAAGAAGCTAGGCTGAGTATTTTCTGCACATACCGTCAACTTTCACACTTGGAACAGAGGAAGGCTTTGCCAGCCCTCTGAGCCTTTCCTGGAGAAGGCTTTGCTAGTCCCAGGGGGGCTAAGACACTGGGATCCTTCCCATGCCTATGACCATGTCAACAATATCCATTTACTATGGGTGAGATCTATCATACAGAAGTAGGCAGGCTCCTCACCCAACAAGACTGTCTTATTTTCCATCTCCCTACTCTGCTGAGTCAGTTCTCTATCACTTGCTCTTGCATAGTGATCTTTTCCACCTTTCTCATGAGAAAGAGCAGAGTTAAACATATACTTTACCCCCTATACTTTAATCCCCTATACTTTACCTTAGCCTATTTTTCAGATAGAGAAACCGAGGCTCAGGGAAGGATAATGGCTTGAACCAGATTATGCAGTATATCCAGGCTACAGATGAAGCTTTCAAGTCAGTCTCCCAAGGTAGAAACAGGACAGACAGACAGACAGACAGACAGACAGACAGACACACACACACACACACACACACACACACACACACAGTGGTTTGGGATTTGAATAGAAGCTGGTGTGGGTAACCTGAGAGGAAATGGAAAGAGACATTTTTATCCTTGGTTTTCTGACCTCTTCTACTTCAACTGATCAAATGACTGTGTATATATGTACAGTAATGATAAATGATAACTGATAAAAATAGTCATTGTCTCCTAGGGACCTTTCTGTGAGTCCCCATGGCTTTGTAGCACATACAGTTGTCTTGTATTGGTCTGTTTGCCGCTGTTTCCTTAACGCATATAGTATTTTCTACAAATTTCAATTGACTCCTTCCTGCCTATGGACAATCCTGACCTAAGGAGGGATCAAGGACAACAGTGAAACAGGGAAGAGGTGGAAACAACTTGACAATAGAGAGGATGATGAAGGTGGCAGTGTGAAATATAACTGGGAGGTGATGAGCTCAAGTGACTTAGACCAAACGGTTTGCTGTGCTGCTGAAGTTGTTTTTAACCATGGCCATATAGTGAAGGCAGGATGGCAGCCACACAGAAACATCTAACAGATGGATCAAGGATATGAAAGGTGCAGTGTTGTCATGGAATCCCAGGTCACCAAACTCTTACATACTTCCCAGTGACAAAGACAAGAAAACATGATAGCTCCAGGAAGTATTAAATCCAAGGGAATCCCTCAGTGATGGGGCAATTAGAGTGGGTTTATAGTACAGAGGGACAAGAGGGAATGAGAAAGGTCCATGTTTCTAACATAGAAATGTTCCATTTTCATGAAATTGAAGCACACATACCGAAAGCCTATTCCTTCTAGGATGCTGGCTTGCTATGGCTGCTACATAAATGACCGTAAACTTGGCACCTCAATATGGATTTACTACCTTACAGATCTGGAACTCTGGTGTCCAAAGTCATCATCACTGAGCTAAGGCCATGTACACAATTGAGACAATGAATGGACTCAGCTTGTAAAAACGCCTGCAGCCAAATCTGACATGAGTTTAGCTCCAGAACTCCCAGAACTCATGTGATGAACAGAGAAAGGGCTCCAGAAAGTTTTCCTCTGACCTCCACATGTGCCCTGTCCACGACATGTATTCACACACACACACACACACACACACACACACACACACACACACACACACGCACACACACACACTCACATACACACATACATATATGCACACACATATACATGCACATATGCATGCACATATACACACACATATATGCACACACACATACACTCACATGCACACACCCACACACAAACATATATGCAAAGATACATACATACATATGTACATACATGCACACATACATAAACACACATACACCCTCTAAAACTAGATTAAATATGATTAAAATATAAAGTCGTGTGATGGCGGGCCACAAGGAAGAGCCCATTTCTGCTGCTCGAGCTTTTGGGAGCTAACTCTAACAGTTGGTGAGCTTTTCCTTCAGTTTTGAAACACTTTGCTCAGGCCTGTGCTTCTATCCTCAAATCTCCTCTCCTACTGTCAACCCTGTTGCCTTCTTCTGATGAGATGTATTCCTTGAATTTCCCTTGTTCTGACAAAATATCTGTTAATATTTTGGCACCATGTTGAGGCATTAATGTGGCTATTTGACTGTTAAGTAGAGGGAGAAAGAGGATGTTCACCTAAGTAAGAAGAAGGGAACGAACAGGTGAGAGCCTCAATATGCTTACAAGAATATGCCCTAGCGATCCACACCCCCTTAAGCCCATGTCCTAAACTTTTTGCTACCTCCCAGAGCACCATTCCTAAGACCAAGTCTTTACCAATGAGCTTTTGGTGGACCCTAATGAAAAAGGCAAAACAAAACGGGATCTTCTGTTATTATTCACCTTGATAAAGCAAAATTATTTACTCAAAATCTCATATTTAATCATGCTAAAAAGTCCATTCTTCCAACAAATACAGTTTATTAACAAATTCTAGAGGCTATGGGGAAGGGCATTTTTGGTGGGGCAAGCATTACCTAGTCTGTCACAGTAAATTTACTATAATACTGGCTGTTGGTTAACAGAAGATTCCACTAGGCTTCTCCCAGGAACCTAGGCTTATGTCATCACCTGCTGCCCAGCAGGTTCGAGCCAGGCACAGGCAGGGGCAGCCTATAGAGGACTGCTCACTCCTCATCCCCTCCTTCCCCTCCTCCTCCTTCTTCCTCTTTCTTTCTCTGTTCCCATGTGCTCCTGGCCAGCCTCTCTTTCTCTGTCCTTCTCTGTTCCCCCCTTCTCTGCCCCCATAGCTCTGCTCCCCACTTCTCCAGGTCCCCACTCCCCCTTCCCCCACAATAACACTCCCTTACATAAGTTCTGTCACATGGCATGATTTCTCAGTGGGACACCTTGGCAGGGGGACACCTTGGCAGGGGCCCACCAGGTACTCCCTTACTCCAGCCACCACTTTGTATTTCATAACACACGTGGCCGTTTGTTATCATCAAGATTTAATCGACATAGCTTGAGAACAGTAAGTGAGCTAGCTAGGGCAGACAGTTCATCAATTCAATACAAATCTGTCATTGGGGCCCTTATGTGTGGGCCATGGTTTAGGCTATTTTCAGAGCATGTCCACAAAATTAGGACCTTTATTCTTTATTCTATATACTTGGCCTTACTTGATCCCACATGATATATTGATCCCACTGTCATATTGAAATGACATCCATTTTATTGATCAGCACAGGATTAAAACAAGATGATAAGCCTATTATCTAATGAAGTGACAAATAAGGGTAAGTGCAGCAATAGACAAAATCAGTAATAGTGGTGGCCCTGTCTCAACGGGGCTCTCTGAGGTCCTGAAAAGTCCTATTCCCAAAATCCGCATTCCCAGTCTGAGATGAAGGAGGGCGGCTCTTTGATGGAGAGGAACTGTGGCTCTTTGGTGATGGAGATGGGGTTCTGGGCGGTCTTATTTTGTGTGCAAGGGCACATCTTCCATGAGGGTTCAGACTGCATGCCTCACAATTGAGTGTGTCATGGGGCCCATCCAAAAGCACCTTCTCATCCAAAGACGCATTCGAGATCGATGCTATCTTTCTGTGTCCATAGTACCTCTGCGGAATATAATTAACTAGGTTATTGAGAACCCTTTTGATGCTGGTTCAGACTGCATGCCTCACAATTGAGTGTGTCATGGGGCCCATCCAAAAGCACCTTCTCATCCAAAGACGCATTCGAGATCGATGCTATCTTTCTGTGTCCATAGTACCTCTGCGGAATATAATTAACTAGGTTATTGAGAACCCTTTTGATGCTCTCTGCGGAGAACTCAGGATTCTCAAATCGAGACCCAAAGCACTTCTGGCAATCCTCATGAGTACCCAGGCTTGTGACTTCCAAGTGTCCTGGCACATGTGGCACAAGATCTTCACCTGAGCAGAGGACCAACTTCTGGAACATCTGGAACACTGGAATCTATAGGCAGAAGAAAGAAATCCTGTGTCCTTAGCTGACCCCTGATCCGAGAGAAAATGGTCAGCTAAGGGACTCTAGGAATCCCCTTCATTGTGGAGAACTTTACATGGTTTTGAGTGACATGGTCACAGATAAACAGGAACAAGAGGCAGTCCTTTTTTAGATACTTTCCTGTTACTACTAGAGTTTGCCTCTTTGATAGGAAAAGCCTCTCTGGAAGTTTTAAAGGGAAGAGAATTGTTAGCCAGGTGTTAAAGGCCCTCAACACACCTTTAATCCCATCACACAGAGACTGGAGGGAGGCAGAGCTCTGAGTTAAAGGCTAGTTTGGTCTACAGAGTAAGTTCCAGGACATTCAAGGCTACACAGAGAAGCCCTGTCTTGAAAAAGAAAAAGTAGGAGGAGAAAGAGGAGAAGGAGGAGGAAGAGGAGGAGGAGGAGGAAGAAGAGGAGGAGAAGGAGGAGGAGGAGGAGGAGAAGGAGGAGGAGGAGGAGGAGGAGAAGGAGGAGGAGGAGAGAATTCTACTGCATGCCACACTTTCTTCTTCATTACAGTGACATGAAACTTCTATAAAGTGACTATTTTGGGAAAGGCAATACTGATACCTTTCAGTATTATCTCTCTTTATGCTATTCTTCAAAAGTATTATTGAGTCCCTTGCCAGTCAAGAAAAGTGAATAATACAATGTATACACAGCTTGCTTGGGATATAATGGACAAGGGGAAAGGGTTGTTTTCTCAGCCACTGAAACTAACCTTGCTCATCTGCTTACTACAGAACATCACCTCAGATGAGTGAAATGACTAGCAGATTAGAACACAGGAAAACCTGTGACTGAAAGTTTATAAGAGATAAGACATAGTTTGAGGTAGGGCAAGGGTGGGCAGGTACCCTTGAAGAGGGAAAAAAGAACTGAGGGTTTTAGGGGCCCTAGAAAAGTCCCTAGGGTTCTGGAAAAAGAGGGTTTGACTTCCCAGGCCAGCCATCTTTAACTCCTGACAAGGGGAGGATACCTGAAGGTGGTTTAAGACTACAGAGAAGGGCTAATAATGAAGGGCTAGTCCTCAGACACTCCGGGACCTGGGTTTTAGTCTGCTCTTTTTTATTCACAAGCTTTCTGTAAAGAGATATGCAAAGTGGCTGCTTGATTTAAGTCAATTCTTAGCAACTAGTGCTGAGCGGGGGTCAGGCCAGGAGGGCCTGGTCAGGAATAGCCAAGAGGACTCCCTTGAATTCATTTTTTTTTCTTTTTCATTCTTCAATTCCAGCTGACATACAATGCTGGGAGTGGGAAAGACCTGCTTTAGAAGCTCTGGCCTCGGAATCAGAAATTCATATCTCCTGAGAATGTCAAATCTCAAAGATCCTACAACTAAATCTAAGCCTAGAATAGTAATAAAAGTCCAGTAAAGACAAACTCCTTTTTGTCAAGAGAATAAAAATTTTTGCCTGGGTGAATATTTAACATTCTAATTGGACTGGCTAAGCATCTGACCAATTGACCACCCCTCAATGAGAGAATGAGGAGGAAGAAAAGATACCAAAATACCTGGATTATACAGAGAGGAGCCTCTGGAGGCAGGGAAGCCCAGCCCCTGGGCTAGAAAGTTCAGGGTTGGAGGCTGGGTATGCTGGGTAGGGACTTGGAGATGCTGGGAGAAACTGGAGGCCAGGTCTGTTTTAATATGTAAAATATGCACCTCAGTTCCACATCCCTGAGTCTGAAACCAAATGCTCAGAAAAATGTAACCTCTGCTCTAATCACGTTTTCTGTGACACTGGCCTTGTTTGCTTGGTCTCTATATGTCCTGTCTCTGCTGTGTGGCTCCACAGAAACTTAAATCACAAGGTATGTCTTCCTTGTCCTCCTGCCCCTTCTCCAGCAGCTGCCGAGCTTTGTAGCTTGGGTACTCTGGAACTTTTCTTTTTTTTTTTCTTTTTTTTTTTTATTTTACTTCTTCATCTTCATTTAAGAGTTCACTCTTTTTTTATTATTATTATTTATTTTATTTTATTTTTTTAATTTACATTCCAAATCATTTCCCCTTTCCCGTTTCCTCCCTCCCCGAAAGTCCCATAAGCCCCCTTTCCTCCCATTTTCTCCATTCAACCCCCTTTCGTTTCTCTGTCCTAGCGTTCCCCTACATCCAGTCTTTCCAGGACCAGGGGTCTCTCCTTCCATCTTCTTAGAAATCTATTGATATGCGGATTGTGTCTACGGTATTCCGAGATTCTGGGTCAATATCCCCTTATCAGTGACTGCATACCATGTGTGTTCTTTTGTGATTGGGTTACCTCACTAAGGATGATATTTTCAAGATCTGACCATTTGCCTAGGAATTTCGTGAATTCATTGTTTTTAATTGCAGAGTATTATTCCACTGTGTAGATACACCACATCTTCTGAATCCATTCCTCCGTTGAGAGACATCAGGGTTCTTTCCAGCTTCTGGCTATTATAAATAAGGCTGCTATGAATATAGTGGAGCATGTGTCCTTATTGCATGCAGGTAAAGCCTCTGGGTATATGCCCAGGAGTGGTATAGCCGGATCTTCCGGGAGTGTCATGCCCAGTTTTCTGAGGAACCGCCAGACTGCTTTCCAGAGTGGTTGTACCAGCTTGCAATTCCACCAGCAGTGGAGGAGTGTTCCTCTTTCTCCACATCCTCGCCAACAACTGCTCTCTCCTGTGTTTTTGATCTTAGCCATCCTGACCGGTGTGAGATGGAATCTCAGGGTTGTTTTGATTTGCATTTCCCTAATGACTAAGGATGATGAACATCTCTTTAGGTGCTTCTCAGCCATTAGATATTCTTCAGGTGAGAACTCCTTGTTTAGCTCTGTACCCCATTTTTTAATAGGGTTACTTGCCTCTCTGGAGTTTAACTTCTTGAGTTCTTTGTATATCTTGGATATTAGCCCTCTGTCGGATATAAGGTTGGTAAAGATCATTTCCCAGTTAGTTGGTTGCTGCTTTGTCTTTTTGACAGTGTCTTTTGCCTTGCAAAAATTTTGTAATTTAATGAGGTCCCATTTGTCTATTCTTGATCTTAGAGCATAAGCTATTGGAGTTCTGTTCAGGAAATTCTCCCCTGTGCCCATATGTTCAAGGTTCTTCCCTAGTTTCCCTTCTATTAGTTTCAGTGTGTCTGGTTTTATGTGGAGATCTTTGATCCACTTAGAATTGAGCTTAGTGCAAGGAGATAAGAATGGGTCAATTTGCATTCTTCTGCATGTTGACCTCCAGCTGAGCCAGCACCATTTGTTGAAAAGGCTATCTTTTTTCCACTGGATGGTTTTAGCTCCTTTGTCAAAGATCAAGTGACCATAGGAGTGTGGATTCATTTCTGGGTCTTGAATTCTGTTCCATTGATCTACATGTCTGTTTACTGTACCAATACCATGCGGTTTTTAACGCTATTGCTCTGTAGTACAGCTTGAGGTCTGGGATACTGATTCCCCCAGAGGTTCTTTTACTCTTGGGAATAGTTTTAGCTATTCTGGGTTTTCTGTTATTCCAGATGAATTTTTGAGTTGCTCTTTCTAACTCTATGAAGAATTGAGTTGGGATTTTGATGGGGATTGCATTGAATCTGTGTATTACTTTTGGTAAGATGCTCATTTTTACTATATTAATCCTGCCAATCCATGAGCATGGCAGATTTTTCCATCTTCTGAGGTCTTCTTCAATTTCTTTCTTCAGAGACTTGAAGTTCTTGTCATACAGATCTTTCACTTGTTTGGTTAGAGTCACGCCAAGATACTTAATATGGTTTGTGGCTATTGTGAAGGGTATTATTTCTCTTACTTCTTTCTCAGCCTGCTTATCCTTTGAGTATAGGAAGGCTTCTGACTTGCTTGAGTTGATTTTATATCCGGCCACTTTGCTGAAGTCGTTTATCAGCTGTAGGAGTTCTCTGGTGGAGTTCTTTGGGTCGCTTAAGTATACTATCATATCGTCTGCAAATAGTGATAGTTTGACTTCTTCCTTTCCAATTTGTATCCCTTTGACCTCTTTTTTGTTGTCTAATTGCTCTAGCTAGAACTTCAAGTACTATATTGAAAAGATATGGAGAGAGAGGGCAGCCTTGTCTAGTCCTTGATTTTAGTGGGATTGCTTCAAGTTTCTCTCCATTTAGATTGATGCTGGCTACCGGTTTGCTGTAAATTGCTTTTACTATGTTTAGATATGGGCCTTGAATTCCTGATCTTTCCAAGACCTTTAGCATGAAAGGATGCTGAATTTTGTCAAATGCTTTCTCAGCATCTAATGAGATGACCATGTGGTTTTTTTCTTTGAGATTGTTTATGTAGTGGATTACATTGATGGATTTCCTTATATTGAACCATCCCTGCATCCCTGGGATGAAGCCTACTTGATCGTGGTGAATGATTGTTTTGATGTGTTCTTGGATTCGGTTGGCAAGAATTTTATTGAGTATTTTTGCATCGATATTCATAAGAGAGATTGGCCTGAGATTCTCTTTCTTTGTCGGATCTTTGTGTGCTTTTGGTATTAGTGTAATTGTGGCTTCATAGAACGAGTTGGGTAGTGTTCCTTCTGTTTCTATTTTGTGGAACAGTTTGAAGAGTATTGGTGTTAGGTCTTCTTTGAAGGTCTGATAGAATTCTGCACTAAAACCATCTGGACCTGTGCTTTTTTTGGTTGGAAGACTTCCAATGACAACTTCTATTTCTTCAGGGGTTATAGGACGGTTTAGATGGTCTATTTGATCCTGATTTAATTTTGGTACTTGGTATCTGTCAAGGAAATTGTCCATTTCCTCAAGATTTTCTAGTTGTGTTGAATACAGGTTTTTGTAGTAGGATCTGATGATTTTTTGAATTTCCTCAGTTTCTGTTGTTATCTCTCCCTTTTCGTTTCTGATTTTATTAAATTGGATACTATCTCTGTGCCCTCTGGTTAGTCTGGCTAAGGGCTTATCTATCTTGTTGATTTTCTCAAAGAACCAACTCCTCGTTTTGTTGATTCTTTGTATGGTTTTATTTGTTTCTACTTGATTGATTTCAGCCCTGAGTTTGATGATTTCCTGCCTTCTACTCCTCTTTGGTGTATTTGCTTCTTTTTGTTCCAGGGCTTTCAGGTGTGCCATTAAGCTGTTAGTGTATGCTGTCTCCCGTTTCTTTTTGGCGGCACTCAGGGCTATGAATTTTCCTCTTAGCACTGCTTTCATTGTGTCCCATAAATTAGGGTATGTTGTGCCTTCATTTTCATTAACTTTCAAAAAGTCTTTGATTTCTTTCTTTATTTCCACCTTGACCAAGTTATCATTGAGTAGAGCATTGTTCAGCCTCCATGTGTACGTGGGTTTTCTTTTGTTTTTGTTGCCATTGAAGACCACCCTTATTCCATAGTGATCTGATAGGAGGCATGAGATTATTTCTATCTTCTTATATCTGTTGAGGTCTGATTTGTGACCAATTATATGGTCAATTTTGGAGAAGGTACCATGAGGAGCTGAGAAGAAGGTGTATTCTTTAGCTCTAGGATGAAATCTTCTATATATATCTGTTAGTTCCAGTTGGTCCAAGGCTTCAGTTAGATTCACTGTGTCCCTGTTTAGTTTCTGCTTTCCTGAACGATCCATTTCAGAGAGCGGGGTGTTGAAGTCACCCACTATTATTGTGTGCGGTGCGATGTGTGCTTTGAGTTTTAGTAAAGTTTCTTTTACGAATGAGGGTGCCCTTGCATTTGGAGCATAGATATTCAGAATTGAGAGTTCTTGATGGTGGATTTTTCCCTTGATCAGTATGTAGTGTCCATCTGTGCCTTTTTTGATGACTTTAGGTTGAAAATCAATTTTATCTGATATTAGGATGGCTACTCCACCTCGTTTCTTGGGGCCATTTGCTTGTAAAATTGTTTTCCAGCCTTTTACTCTGAGGTAGTGTTTGTCTTTGACACTGAGGTGCGTTTCCTGCATGCAGCAAAATGCTGGGTCCTGTTTACATATCCAGTCTGCTAGTCTATGTCTTTTAATTGGGGAATTGAGACCATTGATATTAAGAGAGATTAAGGCATAGTGATTATTGCCATCTGCCATTCTTGACGCTATCTTTATGTTTGAGTGGTTATCTACTTTTGGGTTTGATTCAAGAAGGTTATTATCTCATTTTTTCCAGGGTGTTGTTTCTCTCCCTGTATTGGAGGTTTCCACCTATTTTCCGTTGCAGGGCTGGATTTGTGGAAAGATATTGTGAAAATTTGGTTTTATCATGGAATATCTTGGTCTCTCCATCTATGGTGATTGAGAGTTTTGCTGGGTATAGTAGTCTAGGCTGGCATTTGTGCTCTCTTAGTGTCTGCATGAGATCTGCCCAGGATCTTCTGGCTTTCATAGTCTCTGGTGAGAAGTCTGATGTGATTCGGATAGGTCTTCCTTTGTATGTTACTTGGCCCTTTTCTCTTACTGCATTTAGTATTCTTTCTTTGTTTAGAACATTCGGTGTTTTGATTATTATGTGACGGGAGGTATTTCTGTTCTGGTCCAGTCTGTTTGGAGTTCTGTAGGCTTCTTGTACGTTCATCGGCATCTCTCTCTTTAGGTTAGGGAAGTTTTCCTCCATAATTTTGTTGAAGATGTTTACTGGCCCTTTAAGTTGCAAATCTTCACTCTCATCTATACCTATAATCCTTAGGTTTGGTCTTCTCATTGTGTCCTGGATTTCCTGGATGTTTTGGGTTACACGTTTTTTGCATTTTGCATTTTCTTGGACTGTTGAGTCGATGCTTTCTATGGAATCTTCAGCACCTGAGATTCTTTCTTCCATCTCTTGTATTCTATTGTTGATGTTTGCATCTATGACTCCTGATTTCTTCCCAAGGTTTTCTATCTCCAAAGTTGTCTCCCTTTGTGATTTCTTAGTTGTTTCTACTTCCTTTTTTAGATCCTGGATGGATTTGCTGAGATCCTTCACTTGTTTGTTTGTATTTTCCTGTATTTCTTTAAGGTATTTTTGCATTACCTCTTTCAGGATTTCTTCCTGATGACCCACGTTCTCCTGCATTTCTCTGACCGATTTTTGTGTTTCCTCCTCATGGGAATCCATCTGTTGATCCATTGTCTCCTGCATTTCTTTAAGCAGTTCTCGTGTTTCCTTTGTAAGGGCATCTAACCGTTGATTCATTTCTTTAAGCAATTGTTGTGTTGCCTCCTTATGGGCATTCGTCTGTTGACCCATATTCTTCTGCATTTCTTTATGCAATTTTTGTGATTCCTTTGTGAGTGCATCTACCCGTTGATTCATTTCTTTAAGCAATTTTTGTGTTTCCTCCTTATGGGCATCCGTCTGTTGACCCATATTCTTCTGCATTTCTTTATGCCAATTTTGTGATTCCTTTGTGAGTGCATCTACCCGTTGATTCATCTCGTTAAGCGATTTTTGTGTTGTCTCCTTGTGCGCCTCCATCTTTTGATCCATTTTCTCCTGCATTTCTCTAAGTGATTTTTGTGTTTCCTTTGTAAGGGCTTCTAACCGTTGATTCATGGTCTCCTGTAATTCTTTATGAGATTTATTTGTGTCCTTCTTGTGATCCTCTAATAGCATCATGAGAAGTGATTTTAAATCCAGATCTTGTCTTTCGGGTGTGGTGGGGTATCCAGGACTTGCTGCTGTTGGAGAGTTGGGTTCGGAGGGTCCCACATTACTTTGATTTCTGTTAGTACCATTCCTACGTTTGCCTTTTGCCATCTGGATACCTCTGATGTTAGTTGGTCCTGCTGCCACTGACTGTTGGTTGGACCTCCTGTGAGTCTACAAAGCTATTTCTGTCCCCCCCCCCGGATTACCAGGATTCCCCTGGCACCGATTTCTGGGGCCTGCCTGCTCCTGATTGACTTTGGAGCCCTGATGTGCCTTGCCCCAAGTGATCTTATCTTGGGGAGTCCTTGCACATCCAAAGGCTCAGCCTAGTGGATTCCTGGAGCAGAGGTCACCAAAGGGAGGCTGGTAGGCTCCTGCCCTGTGCAGGGATGTGTGATCTTTCCTGGGGGGGGGAGGGGGCGTCCCTCTGCCAGGCAGAAGTCCCACAGCAGAGCTTGCATGCTGGTTACTACAGATCCGCCCAGCTCTTGAGAGCCACGTGCACACAATCCGCCCGAGACCCAAGTGATATTATGCCTGTCTGTCTCAGAGCCTGGCTGTCCCAACTTCCCGGCCACTAGAGCAAAGATGGCGGAGTGCACTCTGCACACTCTCCGTGGCGCTGCTCACCCTGCAGATGCGATGGCCTGCAGATCTGGCACCCAGACGACCACAGCGCTGACCCGTTCTTGGGCGCAGACGGAAGCCTCAACAGGCCATGTCCCAAGTGATGTTATATTGGGGGGAGAGCCTGGGTACCTGTCTCTTCAGTGCAGTCTGCGGGAACAGAGGTCGTGGAAGGAAAGCTGGTAGGCTCCCGCCCAGTGCGGGGTCCCTCTGCCAGGCAGAAGTCCCACAGCAGAGCTGGCGCGCTGGTTACTGCAGATCAGCCCAGCACTTGGGAGCCGCATACACAGAAGCCGCCCGAGACCCAAGCGATATTATGCCTGTCTGTCTCAGAACCTGGCTGTCCCAACTTCCCAGCCACTCGGAACTTTTCTTTTAAACTCTAATAAAATTGTCCTCAAACTTCCATTTGAGTCTCCATTCTAAAATCCTTTTAGTGAGGAGATTAAGGACCCAAAGAAGGAAACTGTTTTACCCGGTATCATCTGGCAACTACAGTCAGGCACTCCAACATTTCTGATAACATGCAGATTTTGTCTCATCCTTTCGGTGAATTATAACACTGCTATATGGGAGAGGCAGAGACAGACTATGAACAGCCACATCACTCGTTTGGACCCAAATTGTAGATAAATCCATGTTTCCATATTATGTGTTTTATTAGGTTTTCTCTTGATAAGAGGGTCCTCAGGAGGCAGAGGCAGGTGGATCTCTGAGTTCCAGGCCAACCTGGTCTACAGAGTGAGTTCCAGGACAGCCAAGGCCACAGGGGGTGGGGATGGGGGGACACAAAAAACAAAACAAAGAAACAAACAAAAAACCAACATGGGTGCTTGGAGTTCAGGGAACCCTAACCAGCTTAGCTTTGTGACCACAAAAGACTGGGAAAATCTAGTAAGCCACACCTGGTCTAACAAGCCGTCCGAGGCTGCATCAGGACAGCTAAGCCTCTGCGCTTAGTGGGATCTTTGAGGGGACCAGCTGCCCAGACTCCACTCACCTGCCAAGTACTGTCTGCTGGCGCTGCCTCCATCCCGGGGCTGCACGGTCTGGTACAATATTCTTATCCAAATGCAAGGTCCACTTGGCCCTGGGCACCTCCTCCTGGATCCGTTCCTGAAATGTCTGCTCCCAAGTGCTGAAGTCATCAGAGAGCAGCATTCTCAACCGTGGAAGCTGGGGCCCAGGGCTAGAAAGCAGCTTGCTGTCTTTCTCTATTCTGGGAGAGAGAGAGAGAGAGAGAGAGAGAGAGAGAGAGAGAGAGAGAGAGAGAGAGAGACTTTCATATTTGCATGCTATCTTAGTTTGGGTATTATTCCCTGCCCAGGACAAGGAAACTCAGTGGGCAATAACCAGGCAGATTAAGTGGCTCCAGAAGTGGCTATGCAGAGCCTATCCCTGTTATCGCATTGTCCACTGGGAAATGGGACTGGACTAAGGGATGGCCTCACTTAGAATATACTGAAGAAAAAAGGACTCAGATTGCTAGCTACCCTACCAACTATTAACAAGAAAGGAGAATGGTGACCACAAAGGGACAACTATACTCCCCAGAAAGTAAGCAAAAGTCTTACTAGGCCAAATGCAGAGATGGACTCATTTAGGGGATGAAAAGCTTGTCCAAGCAGTTAAGAGACCTAAAGTATATATTTATAAGACTCAGGTTTTGGGCCAGAGAGATAGCAGAACAGTGTATGGTATGCCAGCAAGTGAATGCTTATGCAGCAAAGAGTAAACAGGCCAAAAGACCTAGAAGAGAATAGCCTAGAGTATATTAAAAGATTTTATAAAAGTTAAGGCAGGAAAATATGGTTACAATTCTAGTGTTTGTGTATACTTTCTCTGGATGGATTGAGACTTCCCCACCAAGCAAGAAACAGCTTCCATGATTAGAAGAAATTTTCCCAAGTTTCAGAGTGCCCAAAGTAATTGGATCAGACAATGGTCCTATTGTTGTTTCTAAGGTAAGTCAGGGATTGACAGAGATATTGGGGACTAATTGAAAGCATTATTGGGCGTACTGTCTCCAGAGCTCAGGGCAGGTAGAGAAAATAAACAAAATCTTATGAGAGACCTTAACTAAATTGACTTTGGAGACTGGTTCAGGCTGGGTGGTGTCCCTCCCCTTGTTCCTGTTCTGAGCCCAGAACAGCCCCTGCCATTTTAACCTGACCCCTTTTGAGATCCTCTTTGGTACCCCAACTCCTTTGTTGTCCACTGGGCCCCCCGCCAGGCGGTATCCCACAACTTGAGATTTGGCCCAAGCTGTCTGCTTTAAATGCTCCAGGCATACCAGAGACTCCTCACTGCTTCCAGACTGGTGACTGGATCTGTGTAAGAAGGCTTCAGGAACAGTCACTGGAACCCTGATGGATGGGACCCTTCCTGGTGCTGCTAGTCACTCCCACAGGCCTGAAGGTAGACGGTGTTGTGGCCTGGGTACATGCTTCCCATGTGGAACCTGAAGACACCCCACTCTCCAAAGACCCCCACTGGACAGTACAGAAGACAGATGATCTACTCAAGCTCAAGATCACTCGACCTTGATCATGACTGCCTGGTGGTGCTCTTAGATTCTGGTTCCTTCCCCCATCCTATGTGTCTGTTCACCAAACCTGTTATGGCACTCACTGTCTCCCTTCTGTAGGGGTTAGAGATCTCTGGTCTTACAAGGGAAAATTATGACAGTCTGAGGGCAGTCATTGATTTAGATATAGAGAAAATAGAAACTTCCATCAGTCATCTTCAAGAATCACAGACTTAATTATCAGAAGTAGTACTGCAGGATAGGAGGGCTATGTGCTGCCTTAGCTGAGGAATGTTGCTCTTATATAGACCATTCAGGGTTGTTAACCCTGTTAGGACCCCTAATTGTTCTCCAGCTATAGTTGACTTTTGGACCCTACATTTTGAACCACTTGGTTGCAATTGTTAAGAAACACATAGGTACAGTACAGCTAATGATCTTAAAGCAGAGATACAAAGAAGTAGATACAGAAGACCAGGAGTATGAGCTATCAGAATACTAGCAATTGCTTCAGGACTGAAGTATGCACAAAGAAAAGGGGGAAATGAAAGGGTTAACTCAGGAACTTTAGAAAGGTAATGGAACACTTGCCCCGAGACCAGTTGACCACCTACCTGATCCCTTAACAACCAATTAGTTTAAAGGTAACACTGTTCTGCCAATCACATTGTGTCTAATGGCGGCTGCCCTAAGGACTGTATAAAGATCAGCACAGCAAGAGTGGTCATTCTGTCTCCATGTGCAGGGTGACCCCAGCATGCTGGATATTAAGCAAAAATCCTCTTGCTTTTTGGATCGATTCCAGTCTCCATGTGATCTACTCAGGGGGTCTCTCTGGTAAGTTAAGACTCCCTTGAGCCTTACATAGCTATTATTTTGTTTAATTAATTAATTTATTTTATTACATCCCAAATGCTGCTGCCCTCCCTATCTCCCTCCCCTCCCTAATATCCCTCCCTTTCCAGAGTTCCTCTCCCATTCTCTCTCTCTCCTTCTCGGCTGAGAGCTCCCCCCCTCCAATCCCCCACCCACCCACCCTGGTGCATCAAGTCTCTGTAGGATTAGACACATCCTTTGCCACTGAGGCCAGACATTACAGCCCTCTGTTATATATGTGCCAGGGGACCCTGACCAGCCTATGTATGCTCTTTGGTTTGCACCAATTCTTTAATCTGTGGTGTCAGAACCAGCCAATGGGAAGAAAGACACCATCTCCAACCATGATTCCTGCCCTGGGGCATGCCCACTCCTAAGAAAACCCTGTTGACCAGTAGTAAGTTTGCCTTGTTCAGACACTAAAATGTGAGTCCTAGTCTCTTGTCACCCTGAACTTCTTTCTAACACTGGTATCTTACAAGTGAGCACACACATCAACCTTGCCCAAAGTTACAGGCAAGTAAGCCGAGGTAAAATGTGAACCTGGGTCTCTATAATTTCAATACCTGCTGTGTCTGCATCCACCTCATTGCCTGGAAAGAAGCCAAGGAAGCTTGTTACGGAGTAGCATGGGGTACCTACCATAGCTAGGGGACAGTAGACAGTGGTAAAACTTCGGCTTGGCATTCTGAGCTAGGAATTACCTATCACCAGGGGAACTGTCTAAGAGACCAGGCTGAACAGAGGATTATTCCTCAGAGAGTCAGGCACAGTAACCCCGTTGTCGAAGGTGTTCTGCAGATTGTTCAAGGAGGTGTTTGTGATCGAAATGCAAAGCTGATAAGCCACAGCTGTAATTGTAGACTCTGAAAACCAATTGAGAAACTGGATCTGGACTGTAGTAACTAAGTTCTAGTGTGTGCATGGTGTTCATCTACTGGATCTTATCATCTTTTCTTTCCTCTCAGATTCTGTTTGTCTTTGGTTTTGTGAGCATAAGAAGGCTGCTGTGGCTTGCAAGCCTGGTGAGAACCATTTTTGGAAGTTAGCCAAGCTGCCTCTGCAGATTGCAGACTTTGGACTTCTTTCTTTGACATTTAGAAAGAAGACTCTTGGTGCTTTTGAAGCCTTGGGTTTGCATATCAAGTTCTACTTTCATATGCAAATTACCCAGCCGGAAACACTGGAGCCTAGGTGGGGAGCATCTCAATGGATAGAATCCAGTAAATTGCTATCTGGAGGGTCAGGGATTGAACTGGATCTTGAAAGGCATGCCTAATTCCAGACAGGAATCTCGGTTCCTCTGAAGATTAGTAAAATGGAAAGGATTTGACAAGCACGACACTTGATCCTTAGAACTCCATTACTTCTTCCATCTAGGAAACAGAATCTGCCTATCTTCTAGAGTCTTCAAAGCCTTAATGATGTGACTTCTTTCGGGGCCAGACTTGTATGTTCTATTCTGTAACTCTCTCCTTCATTACATAGAAAAGCATCTATGTCTAGACAGCAAACATAGGGAATGATGGGAATATTAGATACATTCTTAAGAATTGGTTCTATTTTGTTCTCCTTTTCATTTTAAAATTTTAAGTTTTTATTAATGTTTTTATTAATTGTTTGAGAACTTTCATACAATGGACTTTAATCACATTCATCCACCTTTGCAACTCTTCCCCCAACCTCCACCCCCATCCCTAATGTTAGAAAAAAAAATCAGGTGTCAAAGAAAGAAAGAGACCATCGCTCCAATGGAAGTGTCTGGACAAGTAGACTTGGCTCTTGATCAAGGGGGTGTGACCCAAAGAGAAAACACAGAGACTGGAAGTGCACTTGGTTTTTATTCTAACTCAAGTAGTGATTACATCCTTTGCTCATTAGATGAGGTCTAACCTCACAGTCTTACCTGATTGGCCAGACTGAAAAAAATTACACACAGAAAATGAAGGAAGAAGGGGAAAGGGGTCACCAGGCCAAGGGGAAATAGTCTATGCTTCAGGCCATCAAATTCCTGGGATGCAACCAGGGACTGTTGAACTAAATTTTTAATTAATAAATCCCAGTGGTGAGTTCACTATCTGCCTCAATAGTTTGTGTTCCCGAGCAAAAGACACGCACACAGCCTTTATATTTTAATATGCCTTATGCAGCACAATAGCTGGGCCACTGCCTAACCTCCACAAGGTTAATCCCTAGTTATTTACTTAACTAAATTCTGTGCTCTATCTTTGTTGCTCTGGACCCAGGGGACTGCCCAACTGGGCTATGCTCTGTGCCACACTCTCCCGGCTCCTTTGCATGGCAGCCATGCCTCTCTGTTCTGCACTCTTCTCAGTCATGGCGTCTCTCCTTTCCTCCACATTCTCCTTGTCTGTTCTTCCAAACTACCAGCTGTTAGCATTTTTATTTATTAATGAGAACTAACTGGGGGCAGGTTACCAGAAGCTACACTCAGATACTTGTAAGCAGTTTACTCAAATTAACATTAGAATACAAGCAACATTAGGCAAAACCCCCTACAGGAAACTTTACATAAACAGATTGTACCAGGTGGTTTACAGAGAAATACATTGCAAAAGAAAATTACCCAAGTCTACCCTAAAACCTGAGGTCAAGATACCACTACTAACTTTATCTTAGCTTCTGTTAAACTGCTTTCTTACCCAAAATGTATCCCTTTCAACTGCTGACCAAACTAACAGGACCTGGGTTTTACCTTCACAAGGCCTTTGCTTTAAGTACTCTGGTAGAGAATAGCTGAGTACAGTCAGGCCTACTCTTTGGCTATAAATATTTACTAGTGTTTGTAGATACTTTTTCATGATAGATTGAAACCTACCCAACTCAGAGACTCTTCCAATAGTTACTAAGAAACTTCTTCAAGAAATAATTCCTAAGTTTGGATCTCCCCTTTGGGATCCAATAATGGCTTGGTCTTCATGGCCAAAGTAACTCACAATCTAAAAAAAACAGGTATAAAATAGTTGGAAATGGCATTGTCAATATAGGCCACAGAGCTTAGGTCAGGTAGGACAGACAAGTAAGTCTTAAGAAGACTTTGAACAAATTGCTCATGGAAACTGTCAAAAAATTGGACCAACCTCTTCCCCTTTGCCCTGCTCAGGGTCCAATGAGGTCCTTACCAGAAAGGGCTTTCTCCTTTTGAAATTGTGTTTCAGATACACCTCTCACCATCCCCATACTCTGAGAGATTTCCTAGGCAGAAATATATAATCACTCCCTTCTCAAATCCCTGCAGGCTTTGCAAGAAGCTTGCCAGCCTACTGACCAGACTGTGAAGGGAGTTCTGCCATCTGCCACCTCTCAACTCACCCACCAGTTCCACCTAGGAAGCTTGGTTTGGATATAGAGGATCCCTTCCTGCCCTGGAACTTGTCAGAAGGGACCCTACTCAAGTATTCTCACCCCAACTGCTGTGTAAGTGGTTTTTGTCATCTCCTGGATTCATCTCTGAAAACAATGACAGATAGACCATCACTTGGACCTTGAATACCTTAACAATAAGACTGACCAGAGTTTACTAACCCAGAATACACAATCCTCACCTACCCTAAACCTGGACATAGGAATTCAGAAAAACTGATGATGGGAAACTCAGGTGGACCTCTGCTCTCTTATGTCCCTTCCAGGGATGAAACAGTGAAGGTCTAGAGAAGGGACAGAGGTTAGCTAATCACTATGTGGGGAAGACTGGTTAGAAAAAGGCCTTCAGGGACCACAATTTTATGCACAACCTGCCAATGGTGAATCATTCTGCCAAGCACAAGGTATCTCCATCATGTCCTCAAATTATAGCCTTGCTTCCTCACTTTATGACGTTTGCTCAAGTGCCCAACTAACCAAAGCTAGCTTAGAGGACAGAATATTCCTTCATACCCCTGGAGCTAATTGCCTTACTTATACTAACAGTTTAATTAAATGTGCCTCCTCCAATTCACTGTGATAGTCTCATACACACTGTTCTATGTCATTACCCAGATATATACCAATAATGGAGAAGAGGAGAGAACTCATACTGCCCTTGGCTCAACGTTAATGAATGTCAAAAAGATCCCAATTCAGTTCCCAGTCTGTACTGGCTGGTTTTGTGTGTCAACTTGACACAAGCTGGAGTTATCACAGAGAAATGAGCCTCCCTTGAGGAAATGCCTCCATGAGATCCAGCTGTGAGTTATTTTCTCAATTAGTGATCAAGTGGGGAGGGCCCATTGTGGGTGGTACCACCCCTGGGCTAATAGTCTTGGGTTCTATAAGAGCAAGCTGAGCAAGCCAGTAAGTAGCACTCCTCCATGGCTTCTGTATCTATTCCTACCTTCAAATTCTTACTCCGTGTGAGTTTCTGTCCAGATTCCTTTGGTGATGAACAGCAGTGTGAAAGTATAAGCTGAGTAAACCCCCTTCCTCTCCAACTTGCTTCTTGGTCATGTTGTTTTGTGAAGGAATAGAAACCCTGATAAAGACACAATCCTAGGAGGGACAGAAATAGCCATTCATGTGCCATAGACACCTCAGCCTTGATTGTTGGGAATCAAAATTTTAGGGGACTCAATTCCAAGAAAGACTTAGACCTAGGACATTTAGAGAATTATATTTCCAGGTTGGAAAGCCAAGTTGACTACGTTGCCAAAGTAGTCCTACAGAACTAAAGAATGCTAGACATTCTTTTGTATAAAACAGGGAGGGCTTTGTATGACCTTAGGAGAAGCTTGCAGTTTCTGTGCCAACCAATCATAGAGAAAAGAGTGCCATGGTCAGAGAAAATATCAAAGAAATGGAAGAAAGGAGACATGAATCAAATAATTAATAGCAGTTTCTGCATGTTTCCCCATAACTAACCATTTTACTGACAGCATCAGTCCAAGACTGTTGATTTTTATCCTGATCAAACTTATGGTGGTACCCTATATACACAATTGCATGGATAAGTACATCAAACAGAGAAAAAATTCAGGTAAGCTACTTGTCCTTAGGACCAACTATGCTCCATAGAACAGAATGACTCAATGATTTGACTCATGCTCATAAAACCAGTGGAGAATATGACAGAGCAGTTAGTGCAGCGGTTCCACCATCTCATATTCTCGCTGAAGCCATTTCAGATTCAATGACAATTAGATCTCCTTGATGGAAGATCAAATGGAAAGTTACCCAACTCTATTCTAGGAACCCAAAGTCAAGATACCCCAGTTAACTTAGCTTCTATAAACTGCCTTCTTAAGCAAATCTTCCCCAACACTAACTTCTTATCACAGCTCCTGTTACACTTCTTGCTTGCATAAAACCTCCCCTTGAAGCTGTGGAACAAGATAGCAGGATGTGGATTTTGCCATTAAAAGCCCCTTTTTCTAAATGCTTTGGTGCTACACTTAGGTCCTGAATAACTGAGTGTAGTTCCTGCTAGTTGGAATAAAGAGTTTCAATTTGCTATAGACTGTGTCTGAGTGTTCTTCTCTGGTTGGCTCCCCATAATAGTGTGTGTGTGGAAAGGGAGAATATATTTGCATGTGAGACTTACAAGCTGGAGAAAGGTAAAAAGGATTTGAATTGCTTGTCCTAAGCATAAGTTGTATAGTATTTGATGGGAAAGACTCACATTGGATATTTCTAATACATCCTCACCAAACTTCCCATAACTTTATCCCCCTAACCTCCATCAAGTCCAGTTTGTGTTGGCTAGATACTACTGGGCATGGAGCTGTCTTGCAGTGAGTTATAAATATACATGTATATTACATGCATGTGCACATGCATATGCATATGTTCGCACATGCACGTATAGATAGATAGAGACAGAGATAGAGATAATCAGGTTTCATATCACAAAGGGCAATTGACTCTTGTCCTCCATGCTTGGATGTTGTCTGGCTTTAACTATCATTATCTTTACCACCTCCTCACTAAAACTGGAGGAAAATGACTCACCCAATCCATACAGTGTGATGATGGGAAACTTCAAACCTCTATCTTCTATTAGCACCCTTGGCTCCAGTATTCCCCTCTGTCTCCCATTGACTCTACAGTCCATGTATTCTCTGTCAAATGATTTCAGATGTAACACCTGATAGAGTACCTCAGTGGTAAAACAGCATGCTCATAGAATTACAGATGACTATGTTCAACCCTATTGGTTAGCCCAAAAAAAGAATGTCTGTTGAGACAGACTGTCTCCAGAAACAGTCTGCCTCACTTTAAGCAAATAGTTTCAGGAAGGAGAGATACACAGCCTGCTATGGCTCCAACAATTTCCTCATTCCCAAGCTCCTCAATTTCTTCATCCTCAAAGTCACTCACCCCACCAATATAAAGGGTTACAGACAGCTTTTTCCCCTGGCAGACCCCTCAACTTCCCACAGGAAAGAGGCTGCCCTCATTGTGTGTATGTTAACACAGTCCCATCTGTTGAAGGCCAGACTCCTGTCTCTTTATTGTCCCAGAAATCCAAAAATACCAACCATGGTGTAGAAAATAGGTAGTATTTATAACAGAATAACAGGAGACACTCTCAAGCATGTGAGTGTCAGTGTTACTAGAAGAGCGATTGTGGAAGAATGCATTCTCACAAAGTGAGAGTGTGCAAGCAGCCAGCCATTCTGACTGTCACATGCAAAACCCAAGAGTAAAATCTTTAAACTGTTTTATCCAGAGAGCCTGCAATGTGAAAATACCTTAATAATCTGTCTGCCTCTCAGCTATAGCCAGTGGATTACAGAAGAGGAACAAAGGCAGCCGGCCCTCCAGACTTGCTCCTAGTCAGGGGTCAGTCTTGTCTTTAAGATTTATGGTGTTGTTGATTTTCTCTTTAGTCTCCTCCAGTGGGGGGGGTTGTGACACCAAGGCCACAGAGGTTTGTGTTCCTCCTGAACCAGACCTTTTGATGACATCTAGATTGAAGGTTAGCTCATAGCAAATGACACATTCAGCAGTGTATACATAGAGAATCCTTTCTGCAGGAGGGAGAACAAATGTGTTCTTATGATATACAATAGACAGTGCCTGTTTTAGGATTACCATTGCTGTGTCAAAACATGCAGTTAGTCATCCTGCAGTGAGGGCAGGATCGCAAGCTGGGCAGGACCCTGGAGGCAGAAGCTGATGCAGATGCCGTGGAGGGGTGCTGCTCACTGGCTTGCTCATCATTGCTTGTTCAGCCTGCTTCTTATAGAACACAAACCACCAGCCCAGGAATGACCCTGCTCATGATCCTTTCCATCAATCACTAATAAGAAAATGCTATGCAGTAGATTCTTACAAAGGCATTTTCTCAGTTATGGCTCCCTCCTTTCAAATAACTAGCTTGTGTCAAGTTAACATAACACCAGCCAGCATGGGGCCCCTATCTTTTTGTGTGGCCACAATGTTGAGAGTTGAAAGAGAGTAATAACCAAAGAGACAATTGAACCACATACATATTTAGGCAGGTTCTACACTATGTTCCTAATCATATACGAATATGAAGCTTTCCTGGTGACTGTTTTCCTGTCCAGGAGGTTGATGGGCCCATGTGGATTGACTCTTAGAGGCAGGGGCTCTGTGTTCTTTACCAAAAAATCTCTAGCTAGTTGGTAATACTAAAATCTTCCTGGGAGTTGAGAAAATCACTCTCCAACCAACTCAGATTTTTTTTAAAACTAAATATCAAGAAACACAGTAGATTTAAAAGAACAGGAGAAAAATAAAGTTAAAAGAAAATTCGCTAAATTATCTTGCTTTACCAGGAGGAAATAGCCTTCTTTTAATGGGCCTTAGAAAATTCCAGTCACTCCTGACATCCTCCTTTTCCTATGTATTTTAAATTATAAGGAGAGATGTGGTGGTGTGGATAGATATGTCTCCCATAGACTCCTGGATTCAAGTGCTTGGCACATAGGTATGTCTCCATTAGGAGGTAGGACCTTATTGTAGTAGGTGTGGGCTTGTTGGAGGAAGTGTGCCACTTTGGAGGCAGGCTTTGAGGTCTCATGTGCTCAAGCTATGTCCTATGTAGCACACAGTCTCCTTCTGCTGTCTGCATATCAGAGTGTAGAACCCTTAGCTCCCTCTTTAGCACCATGAGGGCATGCCGCCATGCTTTCTACCATGATGATAATGAACAAACCTCTGAAACTGTGAGCCAGCTCCACTTAAATGTTTTCCTTCACTGTGGGTCATGTGTCTCTGCACAACAATAGGAACCCCAAGACTAGAGGCAATTGTGATCTTTCACCCTTCTTTAAAATAATGTGTTAACAGAAACACAGGAAGGGGAGATCCATGCTCAATGACCTTCAAGTCTGCTAATATCTGACTAACCAGCCAATTGGTTAAGATAGATTGAAGAATTTCAGTGAGGCAGCTGTAATGGAAGCCTCCTACCTTCAGGAAGAAAACACAGATCAATTACGGAAAAAAAAACCATTTTGATTCTCAGTAGTTCTGAGGACTGAGTCCAGAGTCTTCAACAATGGTAAGCAATGCCCAATACAGACACTGCCCATCAATTTATTTCTTCGGTAACTCTAGCTTGTGTGCAGAATGGGATGGAAGGCTATAGTTTGTTTACAGGAGAAAATTAGAAGTGAGAGAGTAACCATGATCTTGTTCACAGTTTTAAAATCTCATTAACTACTTGGCACCTGCTTCCACAGGATTTGCCAAAAAGGTGATTGAATGGGAGCATGCTTCATCCCTTTAGGGTAGAGAGTGAAAACTCTGGGCTAGGGTTCCTTCATTATTCATGATGATAAGTTTGCAGCTCCTTTCTGACCCAGAGGAGCCTTCTAAGCAGTAAAGAACTGCTCAGATTTCTCTGTGCCACACTCTTGGGGAAGTATACACACTCTCAAAGACAGGATGAGTTGGCAGCAGCAACTGAAGCATCAGAGGCATGGGGAAATCTCCATGAGTGTCTTTATACTGCTTCCCTGAGAATCCTGTCATGAGCCACAGAACATAGCCTCTGAAGGACCACAGCTCTAGTTAGCACTGCCTTTCAGCAGAAGGTCAGTGTGGAGGGAAAGGAAGTGTTAAAACTATACCACCAAGGCCGGAGGGCCCCAGAACTATTATCGATGGTCATAACAGGGAACTAGAGAATTTAAGGAAATGCAGAATTAAGGGGTTGACTTTAAAAGTCCAAGTTTACATTCAGTCAATACCTATAATCGTCTAGTCCCATAATCCTTACTTCAGGCAATGACAGGTCTACAAAGAAGATAAGGCTGATATCAGAGATTCAGTCCTGCTCTGAACACCTGCAAATCAATTTTTCTATACTCTCAATTTTCAGAGCTGACCACCACTCCTCCTTTCTGGATCCCTGCTCTTTGCACCTGGGACTCCTTCACCCCTTCTCGCCTTAGTCCGTTAATGGCATCATTGGATCACTGAGCTGGAACCAGACTGCCCATTTTGTGTTCTAGTTCTACCATTTGCTATTCCAGTGACCTTGGTCAGGCTCCTAAGCCTTTCTGTGCTTCAGTTTCCCTATATAAACCTGGGATAAGAATATTACCATTTCACAGGGCTTCTGTGAGGACTCAGTGGTTAGCAGCACTGGCATCTAGAAGTATTTACATTTTCATTGCTACTGTAATGCTGTCCCATGGTTCTTTGAAGTACTATAAAGCCTTTGTTAAATATCTTGGAAATATAACATGGCAAAACTTCAATATTATAAAATAAAGAGAAAAATCATGAATATGTATGCTATAGAATTTTATAAAAATGGCTTCTACATTCAAAGAGACTGGAACTTTTGCTGGACCTCCTAGCGAATCTATCACACTGTGAGGTCATTTCATACTTAGCCTTCTGTCCCACTGTGTATTCTGTCCACTTGTTTATTCTTCCTTCAAGAGAACAATGTAACAACCAACCTTACTTGTCTTGCGATTAGCTTTGATAACCCGCACTGAAGCACAGCTTAAATTTTAACTGATAGACTTTTCCATGTCCCTGACCCAGACAGCAATGCAAGTGTGTTTGTATGGTGTTATGCTAGCAAGTAAAAGCAATATTATACAACAAATATCCATTATAAATGTCAGAAACAACATTTATAGACAGATATTGCTTGATAATGGCATGTTTTCAGTACTGAGTGCTCTAGGGTCAGTTAAGTCATTGATTTAATCCATTGTAAAACTGTTAAAGTTATTTCTGTAAAATATCCCTTATTCCTTACCCATATGATGCTTTCTGTGTTGTGCAATACATATAGAGCAAAGTCGTTTGTTGGGGACACAGGAAGATGAACAGGTAGCCACCGAGAAGACATAGATATACACAACAGAGATCCTATAGACAAGTCAGAAACCACAAATTGTAGATACACAGAAGACACAGGAAGAACAGCGGGTAATTCAAACTTGGTCAGATTAATCCAAAGGGAACCGCTGACTTTTCTTTCCTTAATGCCACACAAACACAATATGTTGTGTCTGAGGTTATCTGCCATACATTTAAAAGACATAAATAGGAATATGTCTAATATTTAGGGATCACAGTGGTAATTTAGGAATCAAACTTACTAGAAGTGTTCACTTCTGCCCCTACCTTGTTGTCTAGTCTCACCCCATACTTCTCCAGAAGCATGCACATCTGATCTCTCTCATGATGTCCTCCTTCCATGACAAGTGAGCAAGAGTAGTAACAAGGTGTGAGTCCAGAGCCTTCTCAAGCCTGAGACTACTAAGAAAACTGTCCAAAGAACAAACATCATGTTGAAATGAACCTTGAGGAAGAATGCAGACAGAGCTTTCAGCTCTTCAGAGACACAGACCATTTATCATTTCCATAAAAACCATTTGACTTCAGGCTTAGTGAGGCTTGTCCCAGAAATGTTGGGGTCACTTTCAAGACCAACATATGACTCTTTATGGCTAAAAAGAATTTTCATGAGCTTGAACAAACTGAGTTCCAGAGGGGAAAGTTCTACCTGGACAGTCAAAGCCACCACATACCCAGATTTGACTTGCTTTCACAGGTCTTCAGTGCAGGGCCTTAAAGCCAGAGACAAGCTGTCTGCACACTATTTTGAGATTGTGGTAAACATGTGCACACAACAGGAATATGGTTTGTCACCACCACTACCCCAGGTCACTATCAAAAAAAAAAAAAAAAAACCAGGCCAAAAGCAGGTCCTTGACTTGGATTTCTAATACCTACCCATAGGGACAGGATTGAAAATTACAAAAACCAAAGGAACTCACTTTTAAGTTTTACCTGTAAAAGCCATTCTAGGTTCTCATTGTGAGGATGGAGAAAAATATTGCACTCTGTATAGAAGAGGATTTAAAACAACAACAATAATAACCACTCAGAACCCTCTCTTCTCATTAACAAGGTCCCTCAAGAGATTCCGCTTAACCTAAATGTGGTAGAGCCAGACACCATTCAGAGTCTAACCTGGGGCAGGGAAATACCCACTGTTACCTGCTCCCAGTCTTCAACATAGCCATTATGGGGAAGGTACCTTATGGCTTCCAGGGTGGTTTATCAACTGCTTGGTGGCCTAGCTGGCAATGCCAAAGGTGCCGGACTTCCTGAGTGCTTTTCTCTGGGTCATGAGTTGAACCCCACAGAGTGACAATTAATTCTCTATTCTGCTCATAATATCTGAGAGTGAAATAAAGAACTCAGTCAGCTATGAAAATGTCTTAACACACAAATGGATTCATTAAACCATCAAAGCATGGGAAATAATTTAAATCTTGTTTAAGGTCCCTGCTGCCTGTTCCTATTTAATTAGAAGTCACGGGCATTAAACCCCACTTTACTGAGTTGTTTATATTCTATGAGCCTTGATATTTTTGTCCAAAATATAAAAATAATAACACATATTCCATTAGATTCAATAATATGTGCAGTAGTATGATTTAGATGTGGACTAGATGGTGAATCATTGGGTAATATTATTTGAAGAAAGAAAGAATATTAAAAGTCTTGAAATAATGTCATTTGGATGACAGAATGTTTGAACTGAGGTCTCATACATGAAGAAAAATGTTTAGACCAAGAAAATATCTGTTTCTGTAGTTGGAGCAAGAAAAAAAAGTCACAACAGATAAAATGGATAACAAAACTGAAGATACTTCATCTCTCATAATATATTCTATCCCCATGACTATGTGGTTCCTAGAATAATCCATTGGCCAATAATGTTCATCAAAGAATGTTTCTGAATGGACTCATCTAAAGCAGCTTTGTAACCACATGTCCAACCTCACCTCTGGATGTTTGTACTGCTGAATAACATTAAGATAATATTAAAACACAATGGATAAAACTATTACAGAGATGAATGGCAGAGGCAGTGTTGAAACAAGGTTAACTTCCACTGTGTGTGTTTTTCTCCAGTGTGATTCTAGAAGATAAGGCCAACCATCATTTGTAGTCACTGTGGCTGAGTTGACCTGGCTTGCCCTTTGATGGATGGATGCAGCTACAGCCATAATGCATGGTTTTTAATTAGCAGTAAACTACATTGAAAGGAAAAGGAGGAAAGCTATAAAAAATAGAGTCAGGCCACTCAGGGCCATTATGATGCAGAGCTGAAGACACATCACACAGCCTGCTACTCCACCACTGATAAATGATCTTCTTTTTCCCTTTGCAGGCTCACACTAAGCATGGAAATGCAGCAGGAACCCCAGCAGTACCCATATGGCTCTTCCTGACATCAGAGTTTTCAGTCTATACAAAATGCAGCCAAGATCCCAAGGAGCAAGCAGGCTACACAAGAAAGCCTAGGTGCAGGAATTAAAGGGCTCCTAATGATGACTTCCATGAAGAAGTTCAGACTTGTGCTCCCCACCCAGCCCCCAAAGGCAATTTATGAGGTTCATGCTGATATGCTGACCCACGGTCTTCCATTGGCATTGCTGCTTTTTCCTAGGTTCGTTCTCACAGGTCACCTTCATACCCTACATACTGTTCCATTCTGGGGAGCACCTTCCCCATACAGCCACAGGATCTTGGGTTAGATTTTCCATTGCTGTTGGGAGAAAGGAAGTTAATTCCCTTTCTCCTTGCCAACTCTTTATCAGACACTTTTTCTTTTCATTTCCATTTTTAAAAATCCAGTGGAACCCCACTCAGAAGGGGGGCTACTCGCTCCCCATGAACTTTAATTACTGGGTGTCATTTGCATATGCTAAGAACACACAGAGAGAGGTTACTGAGGGCTACCTGCTTCAGAAAACAATTCAGAGCAATGATGACAAGTTCTGAAGACAAAGAAGCGAAGCAAGCATAGGTGATGAGCCTTGCTTGAAGTAGCAGCACATCTGTGCTATTTTCTCTCCTCGCTCTTCTCTGTCAGCCCCAGTATTATAATGCTGTCCTGCCCAACTCATATTGCAGCCTGATGAAGGTCATAAGGTCATACACAGAGTTTCTTGTGTGAGTTTTCTTCTACATTGTATCTATTATAATCCATGTCCCACAATAATGGACTTACTTCTTCCTCCTCCTCCTCCTCCTCCTCCTCCTCCTCTCCCCCTCCCCTTCCCCTCCCTCTCCTCCTCCTCTTCCTCCCCCTCCTCCTCCTCCTCCTCCTCTTCTCTTCTTCTTCTTCTTCTTCTTCTTCTTCTTCTTCTTCTTCTTCTTCTTCTTCTTCTTCTTCTTCTTCTTCTTCTTCTTCTTCTTCTTCCTATTCTCCTCCTACTCCTTCTCCTTCTCCTCCTTCTCCTTCTTTCTTCTTCTTCTTTTTTGTCTTCTTCCTCCTCATCCTCATCCTTCTTCTTCCTAAGCTCCTAAGGTTTGGAAATGAATGTTCAGAATTAAAATATAAAAACTGAGCTGAGAAATTATCCTGGCTTTGTTATACAGAGTAGAACAAATAATATTCTAAAAGGGGAATGAGTGAATGAAGAAGATTGGATCAGCATGAGTAGATCTGGATTAGAGTACAGTTTCTGCCATTATCTGCATGCCATTATCTCCTGGCCTCTGTGCCTCAATTTCAATATCTGAAACAAAAACAAAAACAAAAACACCACTGGGACTGATAGCCTCCAAATCCAATTGGAGTTCTGACATCTTGTGAATGGATCAGGGCTCCAGGGCTTTGAGTCTACATGAACCAGTGCAGAAGAGTCCGCTGAGTTTCCAATTAGTGCTGATAATGTCACCAAGTTGCTCCCAAGTGTGTAGTAGACTAGCGACCTTGAGTGTAGATTCTAAAATATGAAATGCCAATCCCTGGTTTAGCTCAGAGAAAGCTAGAGAGCCAGTCTGAGACTGAAAGAAAGACAGTGTGTGCAACAGTTCCCAAGAAGAAAGAGATGGAATAAACACTCACTTATCTACTTCCCTGAAAGAAAGGAAACTTCAGCAGAATAATGGCTTTTTGGTAATACCAGAGAAAGCAATTTTATTTCTTATGTCACCAAAGCACAGAACTACACAGCAAGAGAGAGGAGCTACCAGAGCTATCCATTTATCCTAAGGGACAACTGAATAAAGCTAACACTCAACGCTAAACAACAATGACATGAGTTAACCCATCCACCAGCCTTGTCTCTCTAGTGGCACCCAGAAATTCTGAATGCTGTATTAGGAATTAAAGACTCAGATTTGGGCATCCTCTAGGAATAGGTTGCAGTGAATGAGGAAGTTACATGGTGGTAAGTACGTTGCATAATTAAGCACCAGTGTCAGTTGGGGGTGATGCTTTTAAGTCTCTTTTGATCCCAAATGTGAGGGTACATCTTTCCTTTTCTCTAAACTAAAAATTAAACATGAAAAAAAAGCAAAAACAAAAACCCAGCATTTCTTATTCTGGTGCAAGTCAAAAACTCTTAGCCTGAGTGGATTAGTAGGTGTGTATTTGAAAAGCATTATAATGGCTAAGTGGACCCTCATGTCAACGATCACACAATGATCAGTATCATTTGTATCCATCTAAAGTGCTTCCATTCCCTGCATGATTTCTATAAGTGCAAATGGCAGACAGATTTGAAGTGTAACAAGTGCTCTTGAGTTTTCCTTTATGGATGAAACAATTGAGAACTAAAAGAAGATATCATTTAGAATCTGTACTATCTAGAACAGCCCTCAGAAAAAGGGAGGCCTCCCATGGATACCAGCCAGCCTTGGCCTATCAAGTTGCAGTAAGACGAGGAAAATCTTCTTTCTATTGAAGCTATACAAGGCAGCCCAGTTAGGGGAAAGGGATCCAAGTGGTTAGGGAAAGGGATGGGAAGGGAAACAGGGGGGATGAGGTCAGGGGAGGACAGAGGGAGAGAGTACTGGGAGAGACCACTGGAATAGGGGAATGGCATCTCCGAAACTAGCTAGAAACCTAGGTCAATGAAAACTCTCAGTAATCTATGAGGGTGACTCTAGCTAAGACTCCTAGTAATGGGAGCTATGTAGCCTGAGCTGGCCATCTCCTGTAACCAGGCAAGACTTTCAATGGAGGGATTGAGACACCAACCCTACCACAAAACAGATTCACAATTTGTCCTGCCTACAAGATGTGCACATGTAAAAGATGGAGCAGAATTTGAGGGAAGGGCCAACCAATGACTGGCCCAGCTTAAGACCCATGGCATGAGAGAGAGCCGACTCCAGACACTTTTAGAGATATTCTGCTGTACTTCCAGAAAGAAGCCTAGCATAACTGTTTTCAGAGAGACCTCACCTAGCAAGTGAGGCAAACAGATGCAGAGAGCCACAGCAAACATTAGGTGGAGCTTGGGGAATCCTGTGGAAGAGGGAGAGGAGGGACTGAAAGAGCCAGAGGGGTCATGAACACCACAAGAAAACCTATAGGATCAACTAACCTAGGTCCATAGGGGCTCACAGAGACTGAACTGCCAACCAGAGAGCATGTATGAGACAGACCTAGGCCCTCTGCATATATGGAACAGTTGTGCAACTGTATCTTCATGTGGGACTCCTAAAGCCTGAGCAGGGGCTGTCTCTGACCACAATTCTCATCTCTTTAGAGGATCATTTCTGGCAACTCCAAAGTCTATACCTGTCCTTTCTTCCTCTGCCCCTTCTTCCACAGTAAAGTCTGCCTTCCAACTAAGTTGAGCAATGACTTTAGTCTTTCTCCCAAATCTTTGCATTTTAATTTCCCCTTTTCCATATCAGTAATCTTTCCCCACCCCTGCCTGACCACTTGAATTTTCCATTTGTATGTCTCCCCTGACTCAAAAAATTACCAAAACTTCATATTCCCTTCCAACCACCTATAGGCTTAGATTTTTTCAAAATTTACTTTTAATAAGGGGTCATGAATGCTTTAACCTCTCTTCTAGCCCACCACCCACCAGAGGAAGTAGAAAGCAAAGGGTAATAGGGCAAAAGAGGATGTGGAAATAGTTCTTTGGAGAAATCCAACCTGGGCTGTCAGGATATCAGCAGTTAAGTTCAGCAGCAGCAGCAGTTTGATCCATTCACAAACACCATTCGTGAATCAGCGACAGCAGGTCAATCCAGAAGAAACCATGAGGCTCTGTAAATCTGCCCGAGTCCACAGAAGTGGCAAGAAGCACCAGAACACCACCAGAAGTTTCTTTGGTTCATTTCTCTCTATGAAGTCACAACAAATTATAATCGGTAAAGAATGGTAAGGCATACCAATACCATACAGCACTGTCCACTATCTGTTGGGTTATATTTATATCCTTTCCAAACATCATGTGTTTTCTTAAGCTTCCACTCTAATAAAATATCACATGCCCTTTTTCCAGGCTGCTTCCAGAAAAACACCATGTGTCTTTTTTTAGCAAAACATCTCTGTTGCTTGTTTCTGCATACAGACCTAAATCATGTCTGGATAATTGACACTGTAGATATAGAATATAGATATATATATGGTGGATATTTAGTGGAAATTTTGATATTATGATCACCAATGCCTCTTCCCATAAATAAGTAATATAAAACAGTAGAAGGATGTTTAGACTCATTTCAGAAATTTAGTAATTTTTTTAAATCCAATCCAAAATATATTTAATACATTTCTAAAATAAAACTTAAGTTTTAAGTGTCACCTGAAACTCTGCAAACTTTCCTTGATTGTTCAGTGGCAGATGGCAGGTTATATTTTGTTTCAATTGACTGTAGTTAACAAGAGAGATACTTCTGAAGCTGAGATCCTGGGAAGATAGTAGACCAGAGGCAGCACCTGTGGGGAAAACAAAGCAAAACAAAACAAAACAAAACAAAATGATGCCCAGCCTGAGTGCTTAGGTAGAAGAAAGAAAAGACAGTCAGCAATAGAGGTCACAGAAAGACAGCCTAGAAGCAGAAGACCAAACAGGAGAGTTTTCACAGAGTCTGGTATACCCAAACGAGTGGTTACAAGAAAGCTGCCACCAGAGTACCCTGAAGGACTCCAGGCAGCAACAGGGCAAAGTCCAAGAGACACATGACACACTGCTGAACAAATAGAGACCTAACTCACAGAAAACCGTACAGGAATCTGAAATCAAGAGACTTCCAACTACTCTTCTCTCTTCCTTTGACATTACCCCAAGAAGCAGTCATAGAAGAAAGAGACAGTCCTTAGTTCCAAACTATTTATTCGTTGTTTAACATGGAAAATGGATGCGTACCACTTTCTTAGAGTGAACCAGATATTAAATACATTTTACAGGGAGGAATGTCTGGGAAAGGGAGCTTATTGGCTGAACCTTCAGGGCCTTCGGGTACCTCATCAGCGTGAAGAACTCTGTTCTGGGCTTACATGACCATAGGTCATGTTTCTTTATGTGGAAAGTGTGACACGTGTTCCACACCAGGAATCTGACAGGGAATGGGGAGCCACCTAACATCTCAGATGTGTACCCGAGTGTCTGGGGACTCAGACCTGCTCTACCTTACCAAGTTTCCTGGCAAGGTCCACTGTTCTTCAATGGAGACAGCAGCAGATGTGGAAAGGGAATCTAAGTTTTCACCTGTGTCCATAGCAAAGAGGAGCAATTGGGGCACAGGAAGGATGACAAGGTTGGAGTGGTTTCCCAGGGGACAGAAGTGAACTAGGAGATCTCCTCCGCCAGGAAGAAGCACTGCAATACCTTCATTACTGTATCATTCATTGTGCTTGTATTATTTTGGCCTTTCATTTTAAATTGCTTTTCTTGACAATGTGTTGATGTAAGTACATGTTCGTGTGTGGGCAGGTATATGTGTGTCTGTGTGGATGTGTTTGTGTGCATGTATGTGGAGGTCAAGAGTCAAATTAGGGTGTTGTTCCTTAGGAGCAACCCACTTACTTTTTGGTCGTGTATGGCTTGGTTTGGGGTTGGATGGGAATTTTGTTTGTTGTTTTTGTTTTATTTTGTATCGAGAAAGGGTTTCTTTCTTGGCTTAAAATTTGCTGATTAGGCCAGGCTGTCTAGAGAGTAACCCCAGAGATCTACATATGTCTGTTTCCCCGGTGTTAGATTTTTTTTCACATGCCACCATACTTGTTGTCTTAAAAATGATGCCACTAGGCTCTTCCCAGGGACCTAGCAATGGCATATGTCATCACTTGCTGCCATTACCTGTGCTGCCAGGTGTGGACAGTAAATAAAAGGACTGCTCACCACCCCAAATCTCTCTCTCTCTCTCTCTCTCTCTCTCTCTCTCTCTCTCCCTCTCCCTCCCTCTCTCTGTTACCACATGTTCCCTACTGGTCTCTCTTCTCCCCCTTACTGTTCATCTCTGTTATTCTTCTCTGCCCTCATGGCTCTGTTCCTGTCTGTCTGCCTCTATCCCTTCTCCAGGACTACACTCCCCCTCTTTCCCCATAATAAACCCGCTTATACCAGGTCTGTTGCATGTTGTGATTTCTCATGGGGACACCTTGGCATGGGCCCACCCAGTATCCACATCTGCCACCACATTGTATTTTATAATGGTACCCAGGAATCAACATGGATTCTGGGGACTGAACACAGGTTTTCATGCTTGCATGACAAGCATTTGACCGAATGAACTATCTCTTGGGTAACCATTATTTTTACTTTTTATTTTTACTTGCATATACAACTATAATTTAATCTTTTTATTTTTAAAACTCTCATGCATGACTACTATTATTTGCACCATTTCCACCCTTCTCCTTCTTCTCCATCTCCTCCCACACCCCTCCCATTCTCAAGCTTATGGCCTCTTCTTTATTATTGTTACACACACACACACACACACACACACACACACACACACAGGAGCATGCTCACCCTATTGACTCTATTTAGTTGCTTGAATGTACATGTGTTTAGGGTTGACAACTTGGGATTGGATAACCTATCAGGGGGCTCATTCCTGAAGAAGACTGATTCTCTCTCAACACCCACTGAAGGTGTGCAGTTCTTCATCTAGTGTGGGGCCTTGGGAACTTTTGCCCATTCATGTTGACATGTTAGGCAATGCTGCCATTATGCAGGTCTTGTTTAAGCAACCATATTGTTAAAAGCTCTTGGGCACAAATTCTCTGATCATGTCTAAAGGACACTATCTCACTATCTCCTTTTGTTCCTAGATTCATTCTCTCTCCTTTTTTGTGATGTTCCTTGATCCTCAGCTGTAAGGGTTGTGTGGTAGATGGATCACACACCACATATTAATTCTTTATGTTTTCACCAGGTATGGATCTTCAAAATAGCCTACTGAAGAAAGAAGCTTCTTTGATGAGGGGAGAGGGCTGTGTCTATCTGTGGGTGTAATGTGTATTTAGACTATGATTTAAAAAATATATTGGTTTAGGAAAATGTCAGTAGAGAGTTCTCCTCTGAGGTCTATGTCTTCTCCAGTCATGGGAAGTGGGCTAGGTTTATAATACCAGACATTAATTTTAACCTACTGAGAGAAAATTAAGTCCAATTAGAGGGCTGCTGATTACCCTTCAGAACAAAGGAGCCTCTCTCACACCATTGGGGATGTCTTGCCAGGTTGGTCATTGTGGTTACCCTTAATAGCTGGATAGGACTATTGATTGTTTTTCTCCTTTGACAGTGTACATAGGAACTTGGAATACTGTGAGAGCTAGTCCTCAGGGAGAAGGCATACACACACACACACACACACACACACACACACACACACACACTATCATTCCATGTGGCATAACTTCAGCCAGAAAACATGGAATACATACCCATCTTAGTGGGGTATAGACTTCTCTCTAAATATCTCATAGGCCACCCTGCATCTTATCAGAACACAGTGTGATAAAGTAGGAGGCAATAGCAGTACTAACCTCAGATAACGCACAAACACTGAGAGACTGAGGAATAGATTTTTGAAAAAACAGTGGTTATAGAGGAAATCAGAAATCACAGAGGAAATTAAAAATCTCCTAGTACCAAATGAGTGCCTAACCCATCGGAACCCCTGGGATACATGCATGGCAGTATATAAATTATAGCTATATGTATTTATATTAAAAGACCATTAGAGCCATCTCAGATGCCATAACGATGACATCAAGGGCATAGAAGAAGATATACACAAATTCAGCAGATGAAAAGAAATAATAAAGACTGGGACTAAATTAACAGCAGAGAATTAAAGGACAATACATTAAATCATTTGATATGTGAATTGTGTCTTGGGTATTCTGAGCTTCTGGGCTAATATCCACTTATCAGTGAGTGCATACCATGTGTGTTCTTTTGTGATTGGATTACTTCACTTACAATGATATTTTCTAGTTCCTCCCATTTTCCTAAGAATTTCATGAATTCATTGTTTTTAATAGCTGAGTAGTATACCACTGTGTAAATATACCATATATTCTGTATCCATTCCTCCATTGAGGGACATCTGGGTTCTTTCCAGCTTCTGGCTATTATAAATAGGGCTGCTATGAACATAGTGGCGCATGTGTCCTTATTACATGCTGGGGAATCTTCTGGGTATATGCCCAGGAGTAGTGTAACAGGGTTCTCCAGTAGTATCATGCCCAGTTTTCTGAGGAACCACCAGACTTATTTCCAGAGTGGTTGTACCACCTTGAAATCCCACCAGCAGTGGAGGAGTGTTCCCCACATCCTCTCCAGCACCTGCTGTCTCCTGAGTTTTTGATCTTAGCCATTCTGACTGGTGTGAGGTGAAATAAATGATACCTAAGAAGAAGGGAAAACAAAGTGTGGATACTCTGGTCCTTCTTAGAAGGGGGAACAAAATACCCACAGAAGGAGATACAGAGACAAAGTGTGGAGCAGTGACTGAGAGAAAGACCATCCAGAGACTACCCCACCTAATGATCCATCCCATATACAGTTACAAAACCCAGACACTATTGTCAATGTCCACAAGTACTTGCTGACTGGAACCAGATATAGCTGTCACCTGGGAGGCTCTGCTAGTTCATGACAAATACAGAGGGGGACACTCTCAGCCAGTCATTGAACTGAGCACAGGGTCCCCAATGGGGGAGCTAAAGAAAGGACTCAAGGAGCTGAAGGGGTTTGCAGCGCCATAGGAGGAACAACAATATGAGCCACCCAGTACTCCCAGAGCTCCCAGGAACAAAAACATCAACCAGATAGTACACATGGTATTACTCATGGCTCCAGATGCCTAGGCAGCAGAGGATGGCCTTGTTGGACATCAAAGGGAGGAGAGGCCCCTGGTCCTAGAAAGACTCAATGCAGCAGTGTAGGGGAGTATCAGGACAGGGAAGCAGGAGGGGTTTGATTGGGGAACAGGGAGAGAGGAGATAGCTTATGGGACTTTGGGGTGGGTGGGGGGACCAGAAAAGGGGAAATCATTTGAAATGTAAATAAAGAATATATCTAATAAAAAAAGGAAAAATACATTAAATCTATTAAACAGAGAGTTGTTTCTTTGAAAATATCAACAATATCAACAAAGCCATAGCTAAACTTATCAAAAGAAAGAGAAGTCCCAGATTTATAAAACTCAGGATGAAAAGGGAAGTATTTCAGGAGACTCCAGTTAAGCCTCAAAGATTATTAGAGAATACTTGCAAAACTACATTTTAACAAGTTGAAACCCTAAAAGAACTGGATACATTTCTAAGTGCACATGATCCACAAATTAAAGCCAAATGATAACCAGCAATTTATATAGACCCACAGCAAAAGGTGAGACTGAGCAGTGGTGAAGAACTCTCCACAAAGTGTACAAGGCAGGTAGAGTCCTACACCTAACTGTGCACCTGTGTAACTGTGTAACTATGAGGACTATCTACTACCAAGACTTCCCAACCTGATCCACAGAGTGGCAAAGAAAGGAATAGTCCTAAATTCACTATCTGAGGTCAGCATTATAACCTCATAACCATAACAAAATGGAATAAAGACACAACAGAAAAGAAAGCTACAGACCAGGCTGGAGAGACTGCTCAGCAGTTAAGAGCACTGACTGCTCTTCCAAAGATTCTGACTTCAAATCCCAGCAACCACATGGTGGTTCACAACCATCCATAACGAGATCTGACGCCCTCTTCTGGAGTGTCTGAAGACATCTACAGTGTACTTAGATTATAATAAATAAAAAAATCTTTAGAAGAAAAAAGAAAACTACAGACCAAATTCCCTGAGGAACATGAGTGTAAACATTGAAAAACAAAAAACTCTTGCAGCTGAATTGAAAATCACATTCAACAGCAAACTGGTTTCATTTCAGGGATGCAAATTCAATTCATCAGACCCCAGCCACTGACTGCAGTCCCTCATCTTAATAGACCTTAGGGCAGAAATACATGACCATCTCAGTAGATGCAGAAAAGTCACTAACTGTGCTCAGCATCTAGTCATGATGAAGACCCTGAAGAAACTAGGACAAAAAGGAACATACCCCAGTACTCTAAAGGCTGAATATGACAAACCCTATAGTTAACATTACATTAAATGGGAGAAAACTGAAAGCATTGTCTCTAAAGTCTAAAATGAAACAAGGGCACCCAGCCTTCCACTTTTATTCAATACAATGTTCACATATTTTGATAGAGCAGTAAGACAAGAGAAAGACATAAAAGAAATAGATATAAGACATGAAAAGTTTAAACTATCTCTATTTGCAGACAGCATGACTGTACAGTTTACATAACCTCAAAGACTCCATAATAAAAGTTTTACATGTCATAAACACTTTCAGTAACATTTTAGGATAAAAGACTAGCATAAAAATCATATATGTAAATGTATATGTATAAAACATACATATACAAATAACAAACTTATTCAGAAAAAAGTGTGAAAATATCCCATTAACAATTGCTTAACAAGCTGGGCAGTGGTGGTGCACACCTTTAATCCCAACACTCAGGAGGCAGAGGCAGGTGGATTTATATGAGTCTGAGGCCATCCTGGTCTACCAGAGAAACCCTGTCTCAAAAAAAACAACAGCTTAATATATAGAATATGTAGAGAGAAATATATAGAAAAAGACATGGTAGAGGAGGTGAGAGGCTTTGCAATGAATCTTTGAGACACTGAAAACTGAAACAGAGGAACACATAAACAATGGAAAGACTTTCTATACTTTTAGATTGCCGAATTAATAATGTGAAAGGCCATATTACCAAAAGTAATGTGCACATTTACTTCAATAGCTATAAACATTCCAATGACATTCTTCACAGACTAGAAAACTATGAAATAAAACTCATACAGAAACACAAAAGATCACAGATCTTCAAAGCAATCCAGAGAAGAAAGAACACGGCCAGAGGTAACACGTCTCCTGACTTCACACTACACTACAGATTCATAGTGCTAAACAGTAGGCTTCATAAAGAGAGCCTGCTGTTGGTGCAGAGAAACAGATGCATAACCCAATGGAACAGAAAAGAGGACCCCAAAATATGCCTGTACATCTATGGCTGCCTAAGGTTTGACAAATATGTCAAAATCATATACTGGGGACAAGTATATTCAATAAATGGTAGTAGCGAAGCGCTAAAACAACCCGCGGGAGTGAGATTACATCCATTGCTCTCACCCCTCGTGAAAAATCATTTCAAACCTTAATCAAGAGCAGTGGTTTTTAACCTTCTTAATGCTGCAACCATTTAGTACTGTTCCTTGTGTCGTGATGACAACTCCACATAAAATTATATTTGTTGCTACTTCATGACTGTAATTGTGTTAGTTATTAATTATAATGTAAATATTTGTGTTTCCCAATGATCTTAGGCAAATAGCTGTGAAAGGGTCATTTGACTCCTAAGAGGGAGCCACAGGTTGAGAACCACTGGTCAAAAGCCTTAAATACTCACAATGCTGGAAAAAAAAGGGGGGAGACACATCAGGATACAGGTATAGGCGAGAAGTTCCTGACTAGAAACCCATTAACAGAGGAAAGAAACCCATAGACTGACATAAAATTAAAAACCTCCACAGTCAATGGAACTGTCAGCGGAGTCCAGAGAAGGCCCATAGAATGGTATAGAAATTGTCCACAGCTCTATTTTAGATGGTGGGTTAATGTCAGGAATGAATAAAGAACTGTGAAAGTTAAAAATGAGGAAACCACAGAGGAACTGAAAAGACTGTTCTTTAAACAAGAAAAATAGATGACTAATAGCATAAAAGATGTTCAGCATCTCTCTCTAGCCATCAGAGTGATGCAGATTCAATCTACTTTGCAATTTTGCCTCACCCTTGATGGAATATCTGTCATCGAGAAAGCAAATGACAATGAATTCTGGTGAGACTATACAAAAGAGGAGCCCTCACTCACTGCTGGTGGAATGTGAGCTGTGGCAGTCACCACGGATAAAATAAACACACAAAAACTTTTAAAAGGACCACTCCTGACCATAGACCCAAGGACTCATCATTCTACCAAAGGGATATTTGTGAATCCATGTTTGTTGCTCCTCTGTCTCAATTACAAGAAAATGGAATCGGCTTATAAGTCCATTAACTGGTGAGTGGATAATAAAAATATGTTATATGCACACTGGAAATCTTATTGATCTGCAAAGAAAAGCAAACTAATGAAACATGTGAAAATGGTTAGAACTGGAAAATAACATATTAAGTTAGTTAACCAGTATACTGGCTAGCTTTATGTCACCTTGACATTTGCTAGAGTCAGTTGGAAAGAGGGAACCTCAATTGAAATAACACCCCCACCAGACTGCCCTGTGAGACATTTTCGTGCTTGGTAATTGATGTGAGAAGGCCCAACCCACTGTGGGTGGTGCTGCCCTTGGGTGGATGGTCTTGTGTAAGAAAGCAGACTGAGCAAGATAAGAGGAACATGCCAGTAAGCAGCATTCCTCCATGGCATCTGCATCAATTTCTCCAGGTTCTTGTCTTGACTTCCTGCCCCCAACAAACTGTAAAGAAAAGTAAACCCTTTTTCTCCCCAAGTTGCTTTTGGCCATGATCTTTTATGACAGCATTAGAAACAAACTAAGACACTTACGTTCAGAAGACCACGTCAATGCTCTCTCATATATGAATCCTGGCCACACATTTTTTTTGTATATTTATTTATGTTGGAGTGAGTGCGTGTTAAGGTCATGAAACTAGAACACAGACCATGGAAGGAGGAAAAGATTCCCAGGAGAGGAGTGGAGAGGCTTGGGAACATATCTAATGTGAACATAGAAAGAGAAATACTGGTGTGTGTGTGTGTGTGTGTGTGTGTGTGTGTGTGTATGTGTGTGTGTGTGTGTACACACAAGTAGGGAGGGGTAGAGAAATGAGAAGAAATTATGCAGGATGATCTACTAACACAATGTATCAAAATGCCATAAGGAAACCGATTAATTTGCATGCTAATTAAAAATAACATTAAATTTTAAAATAAAATATTCCTGAAACTATGTCTCCAGGCACTCAGATAATCAATTATAACTCTTGCAATTAAATCTTCAGGAAGGTTATTTTCAATTGTAAAAATCACATGTTGCTGCCACATATCTAAAGAGCTTTTTTTCCTACCCTACTTTTTTCTTTCAAATCTTAACATTTTTAGTAAAACTTTAATCTTTTAACTTAAATTTGCTAAATTTTCTGCCTGGAAGTGACATGTTCAAATATCAAAGTTTTAAATTTGTTAAACATTTCTTAGTTTACTGAAGCCGACAGACTGGACAGCAAGCATCTTCCCTGCTGAGCCCACTCCCCTACCATAAAACACAAGTTTTTGTTTTGGTTTGTTTTCCAACAAATTGGCACAATTTTAAATGACATAAATCACCACCATTTTTTTTAAAAAAAAAATCAGCATTCTGACAGTCTGAAAAATAAATAAAAATAAAGACCCATGTAACTTTATCTTATTTCATTTGTTTATACTTCACATTTTATCTCTGGGTGTAACTGGAATCTGTGTCTTTACAGAAGGCTTTGACACAGATAAGTTAAATGCATGGCTTTTAAAAGAGTTAATTATTTCTATGGTATTACAAAACACAGCATCTAACTCTGGTAATAAGGGTTTCTTTTTCTTTTTTAGATACAATGCTTCCTGTGGATGACACAGTATGGAATAAAGACAGTATGCTAGGACTGCAGGGATCACCCAGTAAAGTACCTTGAGGACCCAAGTTCAGATCCCAGCACCCATGTAAAAACTGAGCAGGGCAATACAAGCCTTAGCCCCAGAGCCTGAGGGGCAGAAAAAGAAGGGTCCTCAAGCCATACTTTCCAGCCAGTTTAGTCCAGACATCAAGCTTCAGCTTTAGTGAGGACCGTGTTTTAGAAGTAAGGTGGAGAAGCCAAAGAACAAAGATATCCAATATCTATGCCTTTAGTATGTGCTTGCTTTCATAGGTGATCACAGCCACATCTCTGTGTGTGTGTGTGTGTGTGTGTGTGTGTGTGTGTGTGTGTGTGTGTGTGTGAAAGAGAAAGAGAGAGAGAGAGAGAGAGAGAGACAGAAAGAAAGGGAGAGAGGGAAGGAGGGAGGGAGGGAGGAGGAAGGGAGGGAGGGAGGGAGGGAAAGATGTCCATTGCTGCCATCTTTAACTCTTTACTCTAAAGCCCAGATTCTCCTCCATCATGACTCCAGCACATGTGTCATAGAAACCATAGCAGTCTCTCCACTGCCTTCTAGTTTGTGCCCTCTCAAAGAGCAGACAAACAATAGCTCCTCATGTACACTTTCTTCGTAAGTAACAACTCTTCCCTGTTAAAAATTTCAGGGTTTCCTCTAACTGAATCACAAATTGCATTCCCTCAAGCCAGGTAGGAAGATTCTTCATTACTCAAGTCTGAAAGCCTTGTGGGAACATCATGTTATAAAGGAATTTAATAATTTCATCATTATACATTTTCCCATATACTACTTCTGCCATGTTTAAAAGTTAGGTACTTTTTACTGTTATTACATTTTTTGTGGCCACCACATTCAGTTACGTCACGACAGTTTAAGAAGCATGCTTCCCTCGAAAGGTAAAGCTGAAGACAAGGAGTGGATCTCTGTCCCCAAACAGGACCACTTGATCAAGGACATGAAGAATAAGTATTTAAAAGAGATCTAGTTGTTCTTCCTGCCCATCAGGGTATCCAGGATAATCAACTTTTTCTTGGGTGTATCCGTAAAGGTTCTAAAGATCGTACCAGTGCAGAAGCAGATTTGGACTGGCCAGGGGACCAGATTCAAGGCTTTTGTTGCTATTGGGGACTACAGTGGTCACCTTGACCTTGATATTAAGTGTTAAAAGGAGGTCGCCACTGCCATCCAGAGTTCCCTCACCTTGGCCAAGCTTTCCATCATCCCTGTGTAGAGAGGCTACAGTTGGAGCAAGATTGACAAGCCCTACACTGCTCTATGCAAGTGACAGGGCACTGTGGCTCTGTATAGATGCATCTCATGTCTGCCTCAGGGGCACTGGCATCACCTCTGCTCCTGTGCCCAAGGAACTGCTGCTGATAGTCGGTCAGCAATGCTGACTGCTATACATCAGTCAGGGGCTGTACTGCCACGCTGGGCAGCTTTTCCAAGGCCACCTTTGATGCCATCTCGAAGACACACAGCTACCTGACCCCTGACCTCTGGAAAAAGACTGTTCTTCAAGTCTCATCAGAAATTTGCTGACCCTCTTGTGAAAACCCGTTTTAGAATCTCAGTCCATAGGACTCCAACTGTGGCTACCACATAATGGTTTCTATACAAGAAAAATTAGGTGAATTAAGTCTGTTAAAAAGAAAGGAGGAAAAAAGCTATGCTTGTTAGTCTCAATGGCTCAGACCTTTAATACCCTGACTTAGGAGACAGAGGCAGGTGGGTCTCTGTGAGTTTAAGGTCAGCCTGCTCTACATAGAGAGATCCAGGTTAGCTGGGTCTACATAGTGAATGTTATCTTAAGACAAAAAGGTAATGTTCTAGTACGGTTGTTTTCAACCTATGGGTTGTAACCCATTTGGGGTTGAATGAGTCTTTCATAGGGGTTGCCTAAGACCATTGGAAAACACAGATGTTTACATTATGATTCATAACAACAGCAAACTTACATTTATGAAGCAGTAATAAAAATAATGTTATGGTTGGGGGTTACCATAACAAGAGGAACCATATTATAGGGTCGCAGCATTAGGAAGATTGAGAGCCACTGTTCTAGCAAATGAATTAAGATACTGACTGCACTTGCCTTATGTCCCTTTGCTATCCTATCCAGGCCTTATGAATGCAGACAAGCAGTGGAAAACACTGTAAATCCAAATTGTGTCAGCCTTCCAATGTATGGACAAAAGTATCTAAAAAGTCAATAAATAATTCTTTTTAATTAATTAATTAATTTTTTACACTCCATATTTTATTCCCCCCACCCCCTTCCATCCTCTGTTCCACATCCCATCCCTCCTCCTGAACCCCCGTCTCCACATGGATATCCCCACTCCCCCCCCATCCCCTCTTACCTCTAAACTCCCTGAGGCCTCCAGTCTCTTGAGGGTTAGGTACATCATCTCTGAATGAACCTGGCAGTCTTCTACTATTTTTGTGTTGGGGGCCTCATGTCAGCTGGTGTGTGCTGCCTGTTTGGTGGTCCAGTGTTTGAGAGATCTCGGGGGTCCTGATTAAATGAGACTGCTGGTCTTCTTACAGGACTGCCCTTCTCTTCAGCTTCTTTCAGCCTTCCCTAGTTCAGTGATCTGGACTTTTCTGGTGTTTGATATTGGAAAAGCACAGATATCTAGAATCACAGTGACAGCATTCTATTGAAATTACACACAAACACACACACACACATATATATATACACATACATACATATATATATATACACATGTATAGTACTCTGATGAAACGCTCTCTAAATAATGTATTATATATATACATATATATATGTATATATATAATCACAGTGATGGCATCCTATTGAAATTACTAATATATATATACATGTATATATATTCTGAGCATATGAATATCTCTGTAAGAAAAAATGCAATTTTATACAGGAATGTCTGAATACAGTGAATGCCACCCACAAAATACAAAAGAGGGAACAGGAAAACCAAGCTGGAAATAACACCTAAACTGTCTCTCAAATGGGTTGAAAATCTGCCAAGACATAGAAAAGAGGGGTGGTAAGTGGTCTAAGAGAAAGGAATAAAGAGAAACAATAAAAAAAAGGAGTTGAGAGAGACTAGGTTTTAGTTTGAATGGATTTCAAAGAGCAAGTGAAATGATTTCAAAGAGGTTCATCCATACATGTTCGGATAATTGTCTTAAAATATGGACAGGTGATGGAAAAACCCATGTGTAAGTAGGCAAAGATGGCATGATACAGTTTACCTACAGAGAAATCAAAATGAGATGACTTCTCATTAAGTTCAGAAAGAACACTTTTGTAGAGTTTGATGGAGAACTATGTAAGTGTGGAAAAGCTGCCAATCCAAGTTCATTGCCCTGCAAAAGGGGAAAAAGATATTCTCATCACGCCTGCTCCAAACTAGTTCCCCAGAAATGTTAAAATGTACTTTGAGGGATCATAAAGAGGAAAACTCTGGAATCAGGAAGTCTTTATTTTTTGACATTTAATACACATTGTGCTATCAGCATCTGAAGTATCTTACTATATGTAGGATATTTTAATATTCACTGTAAGACCAGTGCATGCCTTTAATCTCAGTACTGGGAAGGCAAGATTCTGGAAGATCCTTCTGAGCTCAATGTCAACAAGCCATCCAAGTCATCCAGGGCTGCACTGAGCTTGAGCTATTAATATGTGGACCCCACAGGCAGAATGGTCCTGGTTACTGCTCTAGTCAACCTAGAAAACTGTCTAGAAGGAATTGGTGGTCAGGAGATATTGTCAGAAGAGGAACCAATTAACTGAGCAGAGGCCGAATCCAGTCTTTCTCAGCATTGGTTTTTCATTTTTGCTAATTTTTTAATTACATCTGAATTCCCCAATACTGAACCATAATCCTTCACTGCAGTCTACTGGAAGTCCGTGGTTTCATGGCCACAGTAAATGGTCAAGCAATGGCATTAGAGACAAGCAGGGAGCCCCTCCCAGGACTTGAACTGGAGTTTCATTCTACTGGAGCCCAAGCCAAAGACACTAGCCTGTCTCTCGGCAGACCACTTGCCAGAGGCAGGTAAAACTTGCTGGGAACACAACAGTCACACAGGGAAGCTTTAATGAGCACTCCAAAGACCGCTGCCATGTTTTCTGGTAACATGAATACATAAGCTCCTTTTCTGAAGTCAGTTTGGCAGGATTGCTATAACCATCATTACTCAGAACTCTGTGCTTTTGTTCTGTGTTCTCACTGAGTTTTAATATTAGGGCAAGCTAGCGCCACAAAACAGTTTAGGAAGATTTTTCACGTCATCACACTCCAGAACATGCTGGGAAGTTGTTACTTATGCCTCTGCCACCCATGTTAGACATATTGACAAATAGATACCCAGCACAGGAGGAAATTAAAAACAATAAACTCTTTATTATTGGCACCACTGGCCTGGAGAACAGCTTAGACTCCACAGGCACTGTTTTTTCCATGGGACTTCTCAGGAACTGGAAGGTTCTGGAAAGTTGTGCCCCTCCACTGCTCCCCCACCAGAATATACTGGGAGGGTATGGAAGAGGCCTGGAAGACTTTCTTGAATTAACTTTATTTCACTTTCCTAAGGAATTGTATATTTTACTTAGATTTTTCATTTAGTTATAGCTTTCTCATTCCTAAGGCTTTATACTGCCATTTTCTTCTTTTATTCAAAACCCACATTTCTGGGATCTTGCTCATACCATATACAAAAATCAGAACAGGTTAAAGACCGAAGCAGGTGAACCTGAAATTGCAAAACTCCAGAAGAAAACAGAAGCTTCTTATCACTGGCCTTGGCAAGCGTGCTTTGAGATATTGCTCCAGAAGCACAGAGAACAAAACCAACGCTGGCTAGATGGGGCTGCATTTTGTGTTGGTCAGTGTGTACGTCTGCAAATTCGGCTTTCAACATTTTGCCATGATGTGTGAATTTGCTGAAGTTGTCTATGTAGCCACCTTTGTAGTCCTTCCATGGGCTGCTGTGGTGTGTGTGTGTGTGTGTGTGTGTGTGTGTGTGTGTGTGTGTGCACGCACATGCGCGCACGGTCTATGTACACCTTTGTGTGTGTTCAGCATACACATTTGTACACAGGTATATATGTGTATATGCACGTATGGATATGTATATGGAAGACAAGGGTTGAGGTCCGGTGTCTTTCTGGTCACCCTCCCCCTTATTTTTTGAGATGAGGTCTTTCACTGAAGCTTATCACTTGGATTTTACTAGGCTGGCTGGCCGAGGAGCTCAAGGGGTCCTTCTGCCTCTGGCCCTTCTGGTGCTGGAGAGACACACAAGCACCTCTGCACTGGCGTTTCAAGTGTGCGCCTTGCTTTGTTCTGCATGTCTTGCTTTTCGCTTCCCTGTTCCTTCTTGTGGATTTGTTTATCTCGGCTATGCACTTGGCTTTACTGTTGGTTCCTTCTGAACGTTTAGCAAATGCAGCTTAGCCTTTTTCAAAGACAGACATTAGATTCTTATGTTAGATTGCCTCAGTCGAACACCAGACAATTGCCCTGTTTTGTTTTGTTTTTCCAATGTGCCTTACTAAAGTTGGTCTTTCTGTATCCATTTCTGATTTTAAGAAACATTATTTGTTTATCCACACAGCCGTGTTGCTCAGTGTTTGTGAACTTGACACAAGCCAGAATCTCCTAGGAAGAGGGAACCTCAACTGAGAAAAGGCCTCCGTCTGAGGTAAGTCTGCGGGACATTTTCTTGCTTAGTGACTGATATGTGTGGATCAGTCCACTGTGGGTGACATTGTCCTGGACAGATGACCTGTGTCCTATAAGAAAGAATGTTGAACAAGCCCTGAAGAGCATCCTTGGTTCTTCCATAAAAGGCATACATATTCATAGTCTCCATTTACAAGCTTTGAATATTGTCCAACTGTTGTAAATATGAACTCATGCTAAAAATCACATTCTTTCCCTAGAAATTAACCTAGTCTTCCTTATAAAAACTTACAAAATGTTCTCTTTAATTTTTTGAAATTAAAATTTAACCACACATTTCCACTCCCTCTAAGGATTTTTTTTAATTTCAGATATTGCTTTAAAATTACATTTTCTCATTTCTTAGAGTTCCTTCTTAACCCTGTCTGAGTCTCCTCAGTACTGTGCTCTCATTTCTGCCTTTTTCTTCCTTTCATTTTGGTTAAACCAAACCTACTTTATTTTAATTTGCCAATATTAAATTTCTCCCTTTAGGCCTCTCATTATTTCAAATTTCCAGTATTTGCTACATAGCATTTCAGTTTCATTTGTATAACCCTTCTCATAAACAAAGATGTAGAACCACCCATACCAGCAGCAATGAACTTCAAGGGGCTTCAAGGTTTTGTAGGCAGATTGACATAGGATGGACAAACTTGGATTCCTCAACTTATTAGGCAAAAAGGCACTGAATTAATGAACTGCCTTCAATATATTGAGATAAAAATGGGCCACGAAAAAGAGCAGTGCCCACTCTACAGTTCTGATTCCAAGCAAAGGGACTGGTACTTGCCAGGTCAAGTGCCTCTGGGGCTATTGACTACCACAGACTAGAAAGCCAGGCTCCCAACAGGCTCCATTGTTACCTTCTAATATGCAAGCTGTCACACTCAGTCTAAAAGCAGATCCCAAGCTGTGGCCTGGACCATCTCTGTGAATCTGAGACTACAGACAGACAGGCACCTTTTCTTAGCTCCTTTCTTCCCTGGACTTTATAGAGGTTTAGCAGCTTCTAAGAACTGCTGACCAAATGAGATTACACATGAAAAAGTTGCTTTCTTTCTCCTATTTGCTGGTGAGGAGGGGGGGGAGTGAAATTACCTCATATAAAAACTGAAAAGTAAAAATTATCATTATCCTTAAAAGGATACTTACCAAAGCTGCATATATAGAGAGAGGACACCCTGTACTAGACATATAATTTAGAACCAGTTTCTAATTCTCCCATCAACAGCACAGGCTAAGACTCCCCCCCACCACCCCCACTACCACCCCCAATAGCCTTGTGAAAGACCAAGCAGTATAATACAAAAATACTTTCTGGAGCTCAGTTACTTCAAGGAAGAAATTAATGCCACTATTAATACCAGTAAGAATTAGAGTTGGGATGCAAACGGAATGACTGCCTCACATAGTTCCAATCCTCTGGCCACTGGAAGGACTCACAAAATCATACAACCTCCTCTTAGGGATGCTTGGGCATGGTGATGCATAGGACATTAGCATCATTAATCTTGGGGCCCCATTTCAATTTTTTTTAAGTCTGTGATTCATCTAGCCCTTGGAAGTGTCATAAACCTGGGAACAAAATTTTCCCCAAAGTTAAATTCAACTTTGTGAGTTTGAAATCCAGTAGGAACAAATATATAAAATGCAAACTAGGGTAAAGGATGGCCTTGATGTGTGACTGATGTGTGCAGATTTCTTCACTAATGACAGAAAAATATAGTGGGAATTTCTTTCCGAGAAATAACAAGCTGCAGCCCACTGGCATCACCCTGGCTGGCTGAGGGAGCAATGGATCCCAGATTTAATTAGTAAAGGTTGCCAAGTTATTTTTCTCTTGCCTTAGGCTGCAAACCCACCTGCACCTTTGCAGCATCAAAACTCAAAGTCTCTAGTCTATCCCTACATGCGGTATAATTTTGCAGGCTAAACGTTATCAAAAAATATACCCACCCAGGTTCAAGTGAAGCATAAGCAAATATGGCCTCTTTGTCCCTCTTCAACTGCAATTTGTTCCAGATACAGAGTCCAGTTGGGAGACTTCTACTGGATGCTGAACGGAGCCCCTCCTCCTGTAGCCAAAGACCAGAGTCTTGGATAAATGGAGAATCAATTTGACTTTAGATGTCTGTCTAATTTACTTGATCCAGTAATTCAATCAACATTAACCAAATGTCCTGTAGATGTTGAAGCACTTGGCCTAGAAGAGATCCAGAAGGGAATTTGTGATATTTTTTTACTGGAGATAGATAGATAGATAGATAGATAGATAGATAGATAGATAGATAGACAGACAGACAGACAGACAGACAGACAGACAGACAAGATGTAGATAGGTAGGTTAAGTGTCAACAAACTGTGGAAAAAGAGAAAGTAAGTGCACCAAGCAGTAATAGGAGGTTCATCTAAGGGGCAAGTGAAACCTGCAAAGGCTCTTTCTTACCTTTATTGAGCACAGACCCTCCAAGTTGAAGATAATCCACACACCTCATGTAAAATACAGATTAATGTGATGATGGATGTCCATGCGACAAGGAGCCAACAATAGACATTTATCAAATACTTCACCAGATGTCAAGAGCTATGCAAGATGCCTTTTTTTTAAATTAGGAAAAATGAAACATAAAGGGTTAAACTTCTTACTTGAAGTCATGCAGCTTAGACATGAGATATAATATCAGGTGATGATATATATACATACATATATACATATATATATATGCTGGCACTAGATCAAGAGGAGATTAGGTGACAAGCTCAGGAGGCAAGTGGGCCTATATTACGAGTTACTCTTTAGAACATGGCAAAAAGACTCATCTCTTCCTGGTTAACACTAATCAAATTGTTAATCAGATTTCCACTACTGTAACAAAACATCTGAGACAAATCACCTCAAGAGAAGATATTGTTTATTGGGCTCATAGTTTTGAAGTCCTTACTGCCTTGGGCCCATGGTCAGGCAGCTGCAGGTAGGAAAGTTCCTCACTTCACGGAGTCCAGGAAGCAACAAGAAGAAGGAAATACCTGGGTTCCCATATCCTCCTGCAGAGCATGCTCCAGTGACCAAATTTTCCCAAACTAGATCTTAACGTATCATTATCTCCTGATAGCACCATGGGCTAGACACCAAGCCATCAGTATAGGGGCCTTTGGTGGACTCTTACCACACCACACCACACCACAGTGATTGGAAAACCTGGAAGGCACAGCCTGACTGTGAGAAGTGGAAGTGATCAGCTTTTGTCAGTTTCTTCACCACATAGTCCTTGTTTCTGAATTAAGCAGAATTCTGGGGTAATCCGAACAAAGCCTGTTTTGTCGAAAGCCTTCAAACTGTTCAAAAGAGGGAAGTATAAGGGGTTGGTCTGATATTACTGTGTATTCAAATATACCAGCTTTTGTTGTATAAACCTTGCCTTCCAAGTTATTGATTAATAAAGATGTCTACCACCTGGGCTGGGCAGAAGAAAGGGGGTGGAGCAAAGGTGCCTGGACTTAGAGTCTCAGGCAGGGATGACAATAATAGGGAGGAAGAGGAAGAAGGGGAAGAAGAAGGAAGAGGAGGAGGGAGAGGAGGAGGAAGAGGAGAAGGAGGAAGGAGGAGGGGGAAAGAAGAAAAGAAGGAAAGAGAGAGAAAGAAAGAAAGAAAGAAAGAAAGAAAGAAAGAAAGAAAGAAAGAAAGAAAGAAAGAAGGAAGGAAGGAAGGAAGGAAGGAGGAAGGAAGGAAGGAAGGAAGGAAGGAAGGAAGAAAGAAAGAAAGAAAGAAAGAAAGAAAGAAAGAAAGAAAGAAAGAAAGAAAGAAAGAAAGAAAGAAGTCACCATGGGTGGTGTAGATGGTGAGTGCATGGCCATGAGGGGTGGCCTGATGCTGCAGGAACAGCACAAACAAAATATGACAAGTAATAGCTCAAGGATTTTAACAGGGAAGTAAATAAATGGCATAGAGGGTTGATTCTGCTCAACTCTAATGCTTTAAGGCTTATTATAAATCTAAAGGTTTTTATGTCTTTTATTTGTGAACTAAATGATTCAAGGTGGGCTAAAATCCCCAAATAATATTTACCTCAACAGTGACAAGGTGAACAACTGGCTGATTTGGAATAGAATCCTCACTATCTTATGGTAACATGAAAAGAAGTAAGTCTTATTCTGTGCTGAGGAGATAGAAGATACTAGAAGAAAGTTTGTCAAATCAGGGACTGACAATCCAAGTCCAGCTTGCAACTTGTTTTGTAAATAATGTACTATTGAAATAGTGCTAATTAATTCATTTTTATCTAGGTTGTCTTTCCTGATGTGAAGACCGTATTACATATCTGTAATAGAGACTGTGAGCCACAAAGCTCAAAATATCTAGGGGAAAAAACGGACAAATTCCAAAAACATATATAGAATATAGAAAACCTTCCCACCTTTTGGAAGAACAAACACATTCATTCAAGGTTCCCCTCTCCCTGCTTCTCCCACTATACCCCATCCTCAGCTCACAGAGGAAGGGTCTGAAGCTGAAATTTGCCTAAGGCACTAAGATGTTGCTAGACAAGTATTATCCAGATCCCTAACACTAGATTGATATTCCCTCTGCATCAATCTCCCAAAAGCAAACAGTTTATTCTCTAAAAACGACTCAGCAGTTTTAGTGACACTGGATCTCCAGTACCATGTCTTCTCAGAGTATGTGAAGAATGCTTGACACCTTCCACCATCTACCCGAGGGGATGAGAGACCTTTCATGGTGGAACTGCAGCCTTACACCTCAGTATTATTCCTTTTGGAAACTTCCTTAACGTTTCTCAATGAACCAAGCCAGCAGTGGGCCTTCAGGGTTGGAGATAGTTTCTAGATTTGGGTGAAGCTTCAGATGAACTCACCAGCTTGGGTGTAGCAGCCGTGTAATTCTGGATGCCTTCATCTTCACATTACACAGGCAGTGTGACACGGTGAGGAGGTGGCAGACTCTCCCTTTCTATTATCTATGTCAAGTGGCCTGCTCCCCACCCTGCTGATCTTCTTCCCTCTCAGGCTCTTATAGTTCAATGAGGGCAAGGGTAAGTGTGACTCTGGGGGATACTTAAAGCAAATTTAGAAAGTACGTAATGTGTGGAAGGTTCTCTAGGTCAGGTACCATGCAGGAGAGAGACAGAGACAGGGAGATAGAATAGAGAATAGAAATAGAGTTAGGAGTCAAAAATCAATCACATATTTTTTTTTCAAATAGGGAAGATTTTGGAAATGGAAAAATGGTTTTGTTTTGGTTCATCTTGGTTTGTTATCTAACAGTCACAAAATCTTGAAACTCAAATGTCAATTGTGGATCCTCACTGCCAGACCGAACTCAGCCAAGGACCTGCACCTGAGCACCTCAGCGATGCTCTGAGGAATCCTCTAGCTGCCTCACTTTGGTGTTCAGGGGTGGAGTGGACCTCTGGCAGTCTCAGTTGTCAGATATTTCTTTATGTTAAGGTAGGCTAATGGTTTTTAGCTCTATCTCCACATATATTGAGTAAGCTCCTTTCCTTGTGTTGGATCTTAGGGCACTTGCCTAAGGCAGTCAGATAACCTTTCCACTTTTCTCATAATGGCAGGGCAGAGTGGATGGGTAGATGCCAGGGCACTGAGTCTTTTGGATGTGTACATAAATGTATGTGCTGGGATGTGCTAAACTAAAGCAGTGTGGAAGTATAATGGTGTTAAACACTAGTCACAAGAAGTGATGGGAAAGAGGCAGAATGTGTCAGCCAGAACAGTGCATGCCAAAATGACATGGTTGGCATTGGAGTAGCACAGTGACAAGCCTAGACTGAAGAGAAAGACTTCTTTGCTTATATTACAGAGGAGAAGCCCACAGGACCAGCTGGGGGAGGTTCTTTGGGGAAATGCTTTAGAAGTCCAAATAAGACCCAATGAGGACTGAGGAAAATCAGAGAGCACAAAGATGAGAGACAGAAATCTTTAAGAATGCTCCAGGAGGGAATGCTGTCTTGGACTGATATCCAGTCTGAGGTAGAGAGAGGCGTGAGATGATACCAAGGGCTTTGGCTTGGGATGATGGGACGGCGAGCCAATGGACTGTCTCCAAGAGGTTCTCACTTCTAGAAACTTTTATTTCACGGCCTCTTTTGAGCCCATTCCAACTAGTTCTCTGCAGGGAGAATTGCTGCATTGACTGTGGGAGCTGGTAATGATAGAAGCAAAGGAAGAGCTAATTACAGGCCAAGATAATTAACGAGCCCTGGGATCAGCTGCATGTAACCTCAGCTCATCTACTCCTGGAAATGGCCAAGGGAGGATGGGAAGGAGAACAGTGGGTGGGACATTTTGCAAATGCTAAGGGAGCAGCTGAGCTTAGACCTTGGTGACACTTGTGTTTGATGTGTTTGGCACTCTGGCTCTGGTTTCTGGAGTCCTTGGGGTGCCAAATGCACTGTAACCAGCAGGGCAGTTGTCCAAATGTCATTCATGCCTCTGGGCTGCTAATTACTGGTGTCCCCTTTAGCCTTATTGCTACACTCCATTAGGGTGACAGGCACAGGAAATGGATTGCAGGCCATTAGACCATTCAGGTTGACAAAAGGTCAGGTCTTGGCCCCTGGGAGAAAAGTCTGGGTTTCAGCTTTGTGATTTGGTATTTGGATCAGGAGAAGGGTCTTGGGATTAGGAATGAAGAATAAGTTCCTGATGAGTTCAGACATACAATCTTGGGTATGCACATCATTTCTCTTCACACAACCTTCCATTGCTTCTCCGGGATTGTGAGGATCAGATGATGTTAGATGCATAGAAGGGACTTATAGATGGTGAGCGAGCTTAAGAAGCTATTATGGTGGTTAATGTCACTTCCTAATGTGAACATTTGGGTGTATTGGACTGTAAATGAATAACACAAGGCTCAAATCTCCTTCGTGCCACTGATATTTCTATGACCTCGGGCAAGTCACTTTCTCTTGGGTCTTAGGATCCCCATCTGATATCCAAGAAGATCAGTACAAAAGCAATTCTCAACCAGAATTACAGATGAGATTTACTTGTAAGGTTTCATTAAAATGGATGCACGCTTGTGTGCTGGAATGAATCCTCAGGGAAATTAGAGTTGCATGGCCACAAGAGCCACTGAAATTGAAGTTCAGGCCTTAACAATGCACCACTCTGCATACACGCGCACTTGGAATGTAGACACACTTAGCACCTCAAGCCCATGGTAGTGCAAGCCAACCAAGGACTGAAACCTTTACAAAACTGAGCCAAAAGGAACCTCTCCTTCAATTTGTTTTTCTCTCACATAGCAATAAAGAGCTAAGGAGCATGCCATCTGCCTACTGAACTTTCTCCACCTTGTCTTTTAGCCTTAGGTCTTAGGCCTTGCTTCATGGTAGTTTGTAGTGGGTTGATCTGGTGCTGTTTGTGTTCTAATGCTAAACACTGGCTTCTCAAAACGTGGTTTGTCTGATGAGTAGAGCCTCACGTACACCAAATGATGTGATGTAACCTTGCTACTGAATTTAAAACTTGGCTGAAGAAAGATGTCTACGACCTATAGCTGAGCAGAAGAGAGGTAGGCAGAGCTTCAGTTCCCAGGCTTAGGGTCTGAGACAGAGACCACAAGGAGAGGAGAGGAGAGGAAAAGGAAGAGGTCACCATGGGGTCGGTGGATCATGAGAATATGGCCATGATGGCCAGTCTGTGGGAATAGGAGCCACCCAGGCAGAACATGGCAAGTTATGTCTCAGGTTTAGTAACAGGAAAATAGACAAAATAGCACAGAGGGTTGATACTTGCCCAGCTTTAGTACCAATGAGGCTTATTATAAAAATAATGGTTTATGTCTTTTATTTGGGAACTAAATGATCTAAGGAGGGGCACCCCCCTAAATATTTACCACAACAGTAGTTCAATTTTCAACATCCCATCGCTACTGTTCTGGGTTTCATGGTCACTTTAGTTCTGCATCTCCTAATACTGTAATTATTGTTCATTATTGGCTTAAAGTCTTTCTCCATATCATAAGCTATATAAGGTACAAAACTGCCTTGTACATACTATTGAATTTCTATGCCTGGGATATTAGACATTGTGGTGGTTTGAATAAAAATGGTCCCCATAGGCTCACAGGGCATTATTAAAGGGTGTGAACTTGTTGAAGGAAGTATGTCACTGGGGATGGGCTTTGAGGTTCCAGATGCTCAAGCCAGGCCCAGCATCAGTCTCTCTTTCTGCTTGCTGCCAATCCAGATGTAGAACTCTGAGCTACCTCTCCAGCCCATGTGAGCCTAAATGCCACCATGCTCTCCACCATGACAATAAAAGACTACACCTCTAAAACTGCAAGCCAGTCAAAGTTAAATGCTTTCTTTTCTAAGAGCTGCCATGGTCATGGTGTCTCTTCACAATAGAACTTCTAACTAAAACAGACCTGTGATACACACTGCTGGTGGTGAAATACAGGATTTCTCCAACATGCATCAGGCTCAGTGAACATTATTCTCTCCTTTCCACTCTTGGAGAGCACCAGTAAGCTGATCCCAGGAGAAGAACCCCTAGCACAGGCAAGCACAGGGCAGACACCAGCAAGTGCTTGAAGCTCATGTTGCCTCTCCTCTGCGCCCTGTACAAGCTCCAACCCAAGCAGGAGACACAGCAACCAGGGTCTGATGGTAATGGAGCTGGGCCAGCAGCAAGTAACTGCTGAGCCATCTCTCCAGCCCCCTGCCAGGGTATCTTTTTAATGGATGATCTTTTTCAATGCTGAGCCCTGGACATTAGGGATATCATTGAATGGTCTTAAATAGTCTGAGTTTGGTGTTTTAAAATAATTCCTCTAGCTATTCCCGGTGTGTTGGCCTGGATGGGAGCTATCGATCTTCATTTTCGGATTCAAAGGCTGAAGCACTGGAGAGAAGAGCATTAACCCAGAGTGGGAGCTCGAATTTAGCAGACCTGACTCTACACACAGCTGTGTTCACTGCACAGCAGCATATGATTCTCTTGGTCCAGAGCAGAGGCTGCTTTCCTGGAATCAGACAAGGCTGAGGGCAGAGAGCTAGTTCTTCCCACCCTAGAAGGTCTGTGATTAAAAGCCTGTTTACAGAAGAAGGGTATAATTATAAGGGAGTGAGTGTAATTCATTTACTTTGATGAATATTAATTAAAAGGAAACACAACATCAGTATTCATTTGTAGGGAAAATTGAAGCTAAAAGGCAGACTGCTCTTACCAAGGTTGTCACTCACGTTAGAAAGTAATCACTTGACAGAACCCCAATAGCAAAATGTGGCTCTGTTTCCTCACTTCCTCTTGATTTAGAAGTGAGGACAAATGATAATTTGCTGCATGGTAGATCTGCACATCTACTTGTCACAGTCCACTCAGGACACAACCCCCATGGGCTTTAGGTTGTAAAGACTCTTCCTTACATAGGTATGGAACCCTGTGGGGAAGCTAGACTTTTCAGCCCTCCTACAAATGAAGATGCCAAAGAGATTCAGTAGCCTGTCCTGTTGTTCTAGACTAATCTCAAGGAGTTGGGCAAAGAACTGACATTTCCAAGGACCTGGAAAGAATCAACAATGTGCCTCAGCTTGAGAATGTTTCAACACCACAGGTCGCAAGCTTTGCTCTAAGACTACTGACTCAAAATACCTGGGCTGAAGTCTAAGAATATACATTTTAATGAACTTTCATTATGATTTCTATTTCACCACAAGGTTTGTTTACCTGAGATGGTCAGCTGTCCTGGTTAGCCTTACTTGTCAATTTGACACAACCTAGAGCCACCTGAAGCCTAGATCAGATTAGCCCATGGTCATAGCTGTGGGAGTTACTATTATTATTATTATTATTAGTAGTAGTAGTAGTAGTAATTCATGTAAGAGGGCCCTGCTCACTGTGGACAGCACTATTTCCTAGGCAGGTAGTCCTAGGATGCACAGGGAAGCTAGTTAGGTGTGACCTTGTGAGAAAGACAGCAAATAGTGTTACTCCATGGCTTCTGTTCAAGTTCTTGTTTGAATAAGTGCCCAGACTTCCCTCAGTGATGGATTGTAAGCTAAAAAGGATAAGTCAAATAAAGCTTTTTTTCTGCTGCTTTTTATCAGAGTATCTTAGTACAGCCACAGAAAAGATACTAGACAGGGTTTTTATTGTACATGGGCACTGTGGTAGCCTTAGGTGAAAACAGAGACTTGTCCTCTAGTTTGTTTTGGTCCATCTAGAGCAATTAACATAAAGGAATTGTATCACAAAGTGACAGCAACTTCACAGAGGCAGCAGTGTGAAGGAGCACAGCAGGGAGACACACTTTAAATGTGGTCCACGCAGCTACATGGAGATAACGGACAGAGAAATTGATGAGTAGCACCTTCTGTTGGCAGTGCAGGGACAGAACTGGAAGAGAACCCTGTATTCATGCAGGCCCCGTGTAGTGCACTGAAAAAAAAATGTACTTATTTACCTTTCTGAGATTGGCCCTGAAGAGTTGGTTTCTCTTTAGTGAGGCCCATAGTAGGGACCACAACGTTCTTGCAGAGAAATGGCTGGTACAGGAGCTGCTATTGCCACCTAACCCCTGCTGAAATGCAGCCTTCTCTCTTCAACTCCTGGCCTCTCTCCTGCTTAACAAGGCACATGGAATCACTTGGAGCATTTTAAAAATGATATGCATGAGCCCTACCCCCAGAGATTCTGGGTCTGGGTGTTGAGAGACCATTCTTACTCTTGGTTAGACGATCAGTGATCAGGACTTAGAAAGAAATCAAGGGGTTCTCCATCCAGATGTGGTGACACATAACAGAGATCTTAGCATCTAGGAGTGCTGCGCAGGAGAATTGCTGTGAGTTTCAGGCCAGACTGAACTACACACTGAGCTCAGGGTCAGCTGGGGCTATGTAGGCAAAGCTTGTCTCTAAAAGAGTTTAAACAAGAGTTACTCGGCAATTAAGGATTCAGCTACCATGTGTTTGTTTCCCTTTTAACAGGAGTCTTTTCTGTGTGAGCACATTTTGCCAATTTCCTCTCACACTACAAACACAGTTAACGTTGCTATACACCAGATCATAGACTAAACTATTTTCGAAAGCCCTAAAATTGAACTTTCAAATCTATTTTATTACCTTTATCTTTTACTTTGAACATTCATGTGATATTGGTCACCACATACATCCAAAGGCCTAGCATGTTGGCGGGAAATATCAATAACTAAAACAAATTCCTTGTACCACCACCCCTCAGAAACAAAATACGCAATACTCTTTAAAGTGGCTAAAAAGGACACATAAAAATTAAATAATCTGTACATTTTCAAACTGAAAGTCACAACTGAGTTGAAATTTTAAAAGTCCATTTTAGCTGCTAAAATATCATACTGATCTAGTTAACACAAGATTAAATACACTGATCTGACAGGATGCTCAGGGGCTTCCAAGATAGATGGGCACGACCACTCAGAGTCCACCTCAGCTGTCCCCTCACATAGTCCCCTAAGCTTAGACTCTTCCTTTCTCAGGTCTTTCTCCTCTCCAAGTAACATCCCCAAACAAAGGGCTCATCTAAGCTGGCCAGCACTTAATTCATATCTGCAGAGAGGGAGGCAAGGACCCTGCCCCAGAAGACTGACCTGTCTTAGCCCTTTGACCTCAAAAGCAGAACACAAGCCACTATGCTTCTATTTTGTCAAGCTTCTTTGAACAAACTGTCAATAACCAACAGCAAGCTTCAAAAGGCTAATGCTAGACAGTTCCTGGCAAGCAATCTGGGTTTGGTTTTTGAAAGAAATGAGGGGAAGTCCAAGTGTTCCAGGAACCACTGGAGAGACAAGACAAAAGCAAGCTATGTCTCAGCACTTGCTCCCTGCAGCTCCAGGGCCTTTTGAAATGAATTGATTTTGTGCATGCCTGTGTTAAGTGTGGAACGTATATGCCACAGTGCACATATGGAGGTCAGAGGACAACTTTCAGAAATTGGTTTCCTCCTTCCACCTTGAGAGCTCCAGGGGTTGAACTTGAGACATCAGGCTTGGCAAAGCAACCCTTAGCCACTGAGCCACTTTGCCAGTTCCAGCTTCCAGTTTGTTACACTGCATAATTTTCTCATCCACCGTACCAAGGAGGTTAGTCTCCAGCTCCCCATGTCCTTCAAAAGGATCATTTGTGTCTCAGATCTACCAATAATTGTTTCAGATTTCATCATAAGCTTTGCTTTTTACTCGGGGACAGTTTCTCTGATGGTTTTCCCTTTTAGTCCCATCTCGATGTGACAGCTTCTGAAGCTCTGGTAATTAGCACTGCTGTACCAACCTCATATGTGTGAAGTGCACTCTTTTTGACCTTCCAACTCAGTGACCCTGTGGGTTAGTTCCGAATGGTAGCTATTACTCCATTGTCTCTGGTCTCTGTTACTAACTGCCAGAAGCTGTAACTCATTGTCGGTAGAGATGAAAACTCCTGAAGTTTTCTTTGCAGACGCTTTTAAATTGTTTTTTCTCTTCATTTTTCCCAAGATTTTTTTCTCTAGGGTTGATCCCGATCTCTCTCTCTCTCTCTCTCTCTCTCTCTCTCTCTCTCGCTCTGTGTGTGTGTGTGTGTGTGTGTGTGTGTGTGTGCACGCACACACATATACTCTTTTAGTCTAAGTCTTACACTCTAAGAATTCCACATTAGAATATTTCCTTACACTTTATTTTTCCCTTTCATTCTTTCTGTTTGTATTTCTAACGATTGTTGTCTAGCCAATTGTATCTTGGGTCCTGGGCATCTTGTTCAAAGAAGTGAGGAAGTACAGGCAAATATCAAAATAGCTAGGATTTTTAATAAGAAGTGAAAACACCAGGGACACACATGGTGAGGGAGCTGTGGCTCAGCCATGGGTCAGCTGTGGCACCAGCCGTGGGTCACTGTGGCACCAGCCGTGGGTCACTGTGGCACCAGCCGTGGGTCATCTGTGGCACCAGCCGTGGGTCAGCTGTGGCACCTGCCGTGGGTCAGCGTGGCACCAGCCGTGGGTCAGCTGTGGCACCAGCCGTGGGTCAGCTGTGGCACCAGCCATGGGTCACCGTGGCACCAGCCGTGGGTCATCTGTGGCACCAGCCGTGGGTCAGCTGTGGCACCAGCCGTGGGTCAGCTGTGGCTCAGCCGTGGGTCAGCTGTGGCACCAGCCATGGGTCACCGTGGCACCAGCCGTGGGTCATCTGTGGCACCAGCCGTGGGTCAGCTGTGGCACCAGCCGTGGGTCAGCTGTGGCACCTGCCGTGGGTCAGCTGTGGCACCAGCCGTGGGTCACCGTGGCACCAGCCGTGGGTCAGCTGTGGCACCAGCCGTGGGTCAGCTGTGGCACCAGCCATGGGTCAGCTGTGGCACCAGCCGTGGGTCAGCTGTGGCACCAGCCGTGGGTCACCTGTGGCACCGGCCGTGGGTCAGCTGTGGCACCAGCCGTGGGTCAGCTGTGGCACCGGCCGTGGGTCAGCTGTGGCACCAGCCGTGGGTCACCTGTGGCACCGGCCGTGGGTCAGCTGTGGCACCAGCCGTGGGTCACCTGTGGCACCGGCCGTGGGTCAGCTGTGGCACCAGCCGTGGGTCACCTGTGGCACCGGCCGTGGGTCACCGTGGCACCGGCCGTGGGTCAGCTGTGGCACCAGCCGTGGGTCAGCTGTGGCAACAGCCGTGGGTCAGCTGTGGCACCAGCCGTGGGTCATCTGTGGCACCAGCCGTGGGTCAGCTGTGGCACCAGCCGTGGGTCACCTGTGGCACTGGCCGTGGGTCACCGTGGCACCAGTTTCTCTGATGGTACAGAGAAGAGCTGCTTGCTCAGTGGGATAGCGATGGTTTTCTGCTGATAAACTCTTGTTCATCAAACAGAACAAATGCCTTCAGTGCAAGCATGGACTGAAGTCTCTAATAGCTTCAGTCACATGCATGTCAGTCTCACAAAGATATAAAGCAGTAGGTTGGGTTTTCCCAGAAGGTCATTCTGAGGACACAGAAGGCCTGCCTGTGCATCGGGCCAGGCTGCATGGATCCACTTCCTCTAGTTTTACCACAAACCAAGCACACCAGCTTTTTCTCCTCTCACATCCGGTGTACTCTGTCAGCCATTTACTGAATTCTCTTTTGACCTTACTTCCCAGATCCATTTCTAGGATCTTTAATTGGAATGTTTCTGATTGGAAATTATTTCAAAGATGTAAATATCAGTTGTATGTTATCCAAGTCAATAACTGCGGTACCTTGCTCTCCTGGCCCCCACTTCTGCCCGCCTTCTAGTTTTTGTTTGTTTGATTGCTTGTTTGTTTGTTTGGTTGGTTAGTTTTACAAGATCTCTCTATTATGTAGCCCTGACTATATGAACCAGGATGGCCTCTAACTCAGAGAGATCCCCCTGACGCTGCCTTCTGAGTTCTGAGACTGAACACACCTGGCTACTGTATACTTGATTTCCTATATCTCTATTATTCTTGTAAATTTTGGCACCAAGTTGGAAAGGGATTAGAGATTATTTGTTATAAATACTAAACCATTGTATTTTAAGATTAGTTGATAAATACCTAGCTTAATGTTAATAAAATTTTTGTGGATAGGCATAGGTTACACCTGTAATCTCTCTTTCTCATTTTTAATTTTATTCTTTTATAGATTACATCCTTACCTCAGTTTCTTTTCCCTTTTCTCCTCAGAGCTCCCCACCTCCATTCATCTACTTCTTCTCTATTTCCTTTCAGAAAAGGAATTCCTCTGAGAAATATCAGTCAAACACGGCATGTCAGGTTGTAATAAGACTAGCATCTCCCCTCATATTAAGGCTGGATGGGGCAGCCCAGTAAGAGGAAAACGTTCCCAAAGGCAGGCAAAAGTGTCAGAGACAGCCCCTGCTCCCACTGCTAGGAGCTCTGCCAAGAGGATCAGGCTACACAACCATCACATATATGCAGAGGACCTAGATGAGACTCATATAGGTTCCCTGAATGTCAGTTCTGCCTCTGTGAACTCCTGTGAGCATTGCGTAGTGGATTCTGTGGGGTTTCTTGTGATGTCCTTGACCCCTCTGACTCTTTCAATGCTTCCTCACCTTCTTCCACCAGATTCCAAGCCCCAACTAATGTTTGGCTGTGGGTCTCTGCATCTGTTTCCATCAGTTGCTGGGGGTCTCTGCATCTGTTTCCATCAGTTGCTGGATGAAGCCTGTCTGATGATGGTTATGCTGGGCTTCTGCCTATGAGTGTAGCAGAATGTCATTAGGAATCCTTCTTTCCTTCTCCCTCTCTCTCTCTCTCTCTCTCTCTCTCTCTCTCTCTCTCTCTCTCTCTCTCTCTCTCTCTCTCTCTCTCTCATGTCTATGTCTATGTCTATGTCTATGTCTATGTCTATGTCTATGTCTATGTCTATGTCTATGTCTATGTCTATATCTATATATTCCCCTCTCTCTCTTTCATTTCCCAGGCATGCTTGCTTCTCTCCTAGGTCTCTGGGCTATCTGGCCTCTGGTTCCTGGCCCTCCAGGCAGTGTCAGAAAAGGGCATGGGTTTCACACTAGATCAGTCATTGATTGTCCATTCCCACAATTTTTGAGCCATTTTTTCCCCAGCACAGCTTGTAGGCAGGACTAATTGTAGGTCGAAGGTTTTGTGGTTGGGTTGATGTCCCAGTCCCTCCACTGGAAACTTTGCCTGCACACCAGTAATCTTAATATTCACGAGATAGAGGCAGGAGGCTGCTGCAGGAAATATTTAAAAAGAACACCAGCACATTCCCACCCTAGTGCCATCAAGGCAACGGCGATCCGCAGATCTCAGGCCGGGCCACAGGGCTCCTGCTAGCCCCCCGATGGACCTGCAAACTCTCTGCCAGCCTGCCCACTTTCCATCCCCTGCTTGGCCAACTCTCTGGCAGGGGTCCCATGAGTTCATCTCACTTCCACACAACGCCCACACATCCCACTTTCTGCCACTTTACCTCCCATTTAACTGGTAGAAGCATGACTCTTAATGCTTAATTAGTTAGCCAATTAGATTTATGTATATTTAAAATCACAATTACAAGATGCCAATATAATAATTTCTGGCTAATTGATAATGATAAAAGCTTTATCCCAATATTCTAACCATTTGATAACATCACGTCAGCCTCCATTCTTCTCTCTCCCCTCTCTCCTGTGACTCTCCAACTCCTAGCCCTGCCTCCCCTTTCCTGTCCAATCACAGGCCTTCCGTTGCCCTAATATGATTGGACAGGAAATATCCTTCAACAGGAGGCCTGTGTTTCAGGCCAGTCTAAGCTACATAATTAATCCCAGCTTGGAGTTACATAGTGAGATTTTTGACTCAAGTAAATAAAGGTAAACTCCTTTACAGGAAAGATAAAATAATATATTGAAGAAAATAGCCACAAACTCACAAGATAGAGACAATTAACAATATCAGTTCCACATTCTGCTCTCGGTGGGATGTCTCAACAAACCCCTCTCCTCACAGCTGAGAGACCTAGCCCAAGAGGAGATGGAAAGATTGTAAGAACCAGAGGTGATGGATGACTCAAAGAAAATAGTGTCTTCCAGACACAACAGGACTGATGCATACATGGACTGACAGAGACTGTGTCAACACAAACAAGACATGTACATGTTCAAGCCAGAAAGAATCTGTCTCAGCACTCAAGGGCTCATGTGGACTCAGTCTCCTATCCACAACCAAGAAATTATCTACAACTGGTACTCACTTCAACAAGAAAAAACAGTTTTCACCAATGACATCTCACTGTGTATATCAACCATACCTTAGCATAGGCCCCATGCCTAGGAGTAGTTGGCCAATATAAAACAAACTCAATAATATTTTGTACACTTTTTCTCTTTTGTTTTATTTGAGCATTTTTTTTTGGTGGGTAAAGAGGTAGGAAGGACCTGAGGGGAACTGGGTAGAGGAAAATGTGGTCAAATATATTGTATGAAAATTATTTGGGTTTTCTTTTCAATAAAAGGTTTTTAAAAACTATAAAATTATTCACTTCATAACTTAGGGATTGAAGCTTAGGAAGGAGACGGTAGGCCAATGAGTGAGCAGTGAGCAGATCGCTGTCCATTCCACACAGCCTCTATGCCCTGAACAAGAAAAGCATGTTTTCTTCAGTTAGTTGAAGAAACACATGATTGGCTTCAAACCTGACAGATTACCTGCTACAACAAATCCAAATCAACCTCCATTCTGCCCATCCCTGGTCTGTAGTATCTGCCTTCTGAATTCTCTGATCTCTCAGAGCTGAGGAGCTGGTCTTTGATTACCTTTGAGTTAGTGTGAAACATCCTTATTTGTCATTACAGGTGTGGGGATGGGGGTGGGGGGTGTTCATGACAAAACTGTTCTGGGACACAGAACTTCAAGATCTAGGCAAGTGCTACAATCCTCTGTGCTGAACAGAAGCTTCTTCTAGGAAATACCTTCCTCCATCCAGGAAGTTTGTCCAGCTAGCTCAGTACTCCCTGGGCAGTACTGAACCTCTCTCTTGCAATATTTATGGGTAGTTGTTTATATACAGAACTGTCTTCCAGATGGATTATGAATATCCAGCACTAGAGACAGAGAGCCCACTCCTAGAATGATGGGATCATCAGAGGTTTGCTTTGTGAATATTTAAATGTTTAAATAGTAAGTCTCACTAAGGCTATTTATCAAGTATTTCAGAAGTGGCTGCATTGATAGGGAAGGACAACCCCTGGAATAAACAAGGCAGCTTGATCTACTGCATTAAGCATTATCTACCAGCTCTTCTGTTAGCACAGACAATCACTCTGGTGATTCTAGAGCAAGTGGTAGAAGGCATGTGGGCAGGGGACAGGGTTAAGCAGTTAAGTATTGGCTGTGAAAGTATGACCAGAGTTGGGGTTCCTAGAAACCTGTGCCAGATGGGCATGATGACCCACCTGTTATTCCATCCCAGGAAGGTGGAGACAGAGGGTCCCCAGAGCAAGCTGACTAGCAAGGCTCCATACTGATGATCTCTAGAGTCAGTTGGATTGATGTACCTTCTCCAATAAGCAAGGTGGAAGCATGATTTAGAATGAATACAGACATGAACCTCAGGCCTCGAGACATTCATATACACATGCGTGCACCTGTGTGCACTAACACGTAGGCACATACACATACATGTGCATATTATATACCAAAAAAATGAAAACAGAAAAATGTGTATAAGGTGTGTAAGTGGTCAGTAGCCTCAAAATCACTGATTGGAAACATTCTATAGCATCTCAGACCAGGGCTCACTCCAGGATCTGAACTTCTCTGGATCAATATACATCTGCCCTCCAATTAGCCCAATCTGATGTGGAGGAGAACCCTCCTTCTAAAGAACTTTACACGATCAAAAGAGAGTTGAATTTGACATTGGAGATTTAAATTGGAAGGTCAGACAGACCTGCAGCTAACCAGTTGCTCAGTTCATCTCTTCAGGATTCTGAGCCTGTCTTAAAATTGTCCTATCATGAAGTGAGGAAGAGCAGCAGTTGACATGGAAAATGCTTAGTGGGACGCATAGTGAGAGATGGAAATGGAAGAACTGTTTGGAGAATGAAACATTGGATTTTAAAAAAGAAAACAATCAAGGAGAATGAGATGTGAATAAAGGAGAAATATGCACAGGGTCCTGGAACATGGGGGTGGGGGGTTTCCGGATTGAGTGACTTAGAGATACATGGTAAATCAGTGTGAGACAGTCTCTGTCCCAATGTCTGTCCTTCCTGCTTCTGTCCTTCCATCTTCCCAATCCTATGTCTTTCTCATGGCTTATGGTCCTATATCTCTCTCACAGTGAGCCAAGGGCCTATATCTGAACCACAATGCCTAAGGTTTGGAGTCTGTCTCTAGACCTCAGAACACCTGATTGTCTCCACATACCACCTTCCTTATCCCCAAAGCCAGAGCAATTGCAGGGTCCTCACATGACACTTCTCTTCTTCCCTATTACTCTTATTTCTGAGCAAGCATCATGATTTTATTATATGTGCTCTCAACTCTTTTGCCTCTTGTTGACTCCCATGAGCTGCATTTACCTTATATGACTCAAAAGCTCTGTAATCATGATTTTCCTGTCCCTGTGTTGCTGAGTGGGGCTTGGAAACAACTTGTTACTTGTGGTTTGAATGAAAAATGTTTCATACATGCTCATGTGTTTGAGCCCTTGGTCCACTGCTAGCACTACTATTTGGGTGGGTTATGAAACCTTTAGGAGGTACAGCATTGAAAGAGAAAACAGGTCACAGGGATCAGGCTCTGAGATTTTATAGCTTTGCCCTGGCTCCAATTTACAACTCCCTCCTAACTGCTTTCCATGTGAAGTCAAGATGTGATCACTCCGCTTCCTGCTTCTGCCCCCCATTGCTGTGCCTCCCCCATCATTATGGACTCTCCTGTAGAGATAATCTCCTGTGCACTGTGTAAAAGCATTCACCTGTCATTAGAGAGTTGAATGGTCACTGGAAAAGCGAGAAAGAATAGGCAGGACTTCCAGAAAGAGAGAAGAAAGCCAGGAAAGACTCAGGGCAAGAGGATTCACCACCAAGATGCAGAGAAAATCTGACATGTGAAACTGAGGAGAGATAAGCAGCCACATAGCTGACATAGAAGAGTATACATAGGTTAGCTGACTTACAAGCTAGTTGGGGAACAAACCTACCTTAAGGCCTAGGTATTAATTCATGAGCAAATAAGCTTCCATGTGATTATTTGGCAACCTGGAGAACACACAGAAAAGCCTCATCCAGCCTACACTCTCCTCTGAAACTGTAAGCCACACTAGACATTTCCTTCCATAAGCTGTCTTGGGTCATGGTGTTTCAGCACATCAATGGGAAAGTAACTAATACAGCACCACAAATGTTTCCACCTACAAAATAAGCCCAAGTGTCATGGGTATGCCCTTCATACTGCCTGGCTACCATATTGAGATTCCTTCACTAGCCTACTCTCTCAGCCAGTAGGAACAACATCACAAGTTCCCTGTAACATTCTGCCATTGCTCCCCACCTCCAGCTAAGGACACTGCTTTTCACCACTGGGAGAAAATTGAAGGAATCAAAAGAACAATTTTAGGTCCTTTCACAGGTATGTCCATAGACCTGCCCATAGTTTCCAACAAATGCTCTGCCTTGCCGTCTGTTGCTAATGATGGAGTGTCCACTTGTTATCTAAAGCTGTTCCAGGAGGGGCAGTATCTTTACAGACAGGCACATAGGAGAAAGGCATAGAAAGAGGAAGGCTTAGATCACAAAGACGTAGCTAAAAGTCAAAGCACACCAAAGATTGCCAGCACACCACCAGAAGCTAGGGAGAAGCACAGCTCCTTCTCACAGCTGGGAGAAACCAGTCCTACCAAGGGCTTGATCTGGACCTCTGGGCCTCTGTGTAGAGAGCCATTGTAATGCCATATAGCCTTTAGGCATAATTCAGCTGCCTGCATTTCACCTACACCGCTGTGAGGAATTCCAGCCACACCTCCCCCTACCTGGCAGAGCTGGCAACAAGCCTTTGTCTTCAAAGGAGCTGCAAGGGGGTCAGTCACCATCTCCTGCAGAGTAGCAGACCCTGTGAAAGTAACATCTTCCTGAGAACTGTTATGGCAACATCTCTCAGTCTGGCAGAGACCTGCTGACAAGACTCGCAGCTTTGGGAGGGAGGGTCACGCCCCCAAAACTTATATTTCCTGTTTCTCCTAAGTAAAGGTGGACTTTGAACAGCTGTGCTGTCTTGGTCCATGTTTCTTTCGTCATCCCCCACTCATCCCTAAGTATCTTTCACAGGTCACCTGTTCGCATGTAGCTGCAGGCGGCTATGCCTCTGGACTTCTGGAACTGGGAAACTAGACTTGTGCCATGTAAACCAACCTGTGAAGTGGAAGCTTCTGGTTTCTTTGGAAAGTCAGTTATGTCAAATGATGTTTTGCTGAAGCAGACACAGGCTAAAGGATGTTTTGCTATAGCAGACATATGAAAGGACTTGTGATGAAGGAATATAAATATGACCCTACAGACAGTGGGAGACAGAGCATTGGTTTGCTTTGCTCTGCCTCACGGTTCCTCACTTTAGATAAGTCCTTACATTGGTTAGTCTTACACTACATTGCTGTACTTCGCTTGTGGTGATGCCATTGAGAGAAGCTCACCAAAGAACTCCTCATACTTGGTGTTTGCTACTGGACTAAACTGCTAACATTCTAATGATGAAGGTTGGACTCACCCCCCAAAGAATTATTTCTAAACAGGTCTACTTCTCCCACAACCTAATAACTTTTATCTTCCCCTACCTCTGGTGAAAGATTGGAGGAGAGGTTGAACCCTTATTAAAATAGGCTGCAAGAAAATGTATGCCTACAAACCTGTTTCTTGTCCTTTGTTGCAGCAGGCAGCAGAACAGCTTCTACCTCAGCTAACACTTTAGTCAGCAGAAGTTAGTTCTCAGCCCACACAGCACTACACTCTGCCCTTCTCCAAAATCACAGAGCCTTTTCTCTCTGTGGTCCTCCTCGGCATCTAAATGGGCTGTCACTGGTCCATCAAGTAATTTTTAACTCCCATTCACCCTTCTTCTGTCCTGAAACATTTTGCAGCAATAATTCTTGTGCTGATGCACTCACTGTCTCCAGTTCCTTTCCTACTTCCCCTTAACTGTATGAAATGAGATTCTCCTGTCATTGCCCAATATAAAGGATTCTACACCAATGATCTTCAGTTTTCAGCAGTGCTCCTTCAGGGACATCCAACATGGCAGTTCATTGCTACCTTCTGGGGGACCTTCCTTCCTTTGGTTTTTGGTGGCCCCGATTCTCGTCTAGGGTAGTTGAAGCAGAAATGTTTTTTAATCTGCTCTAAACTCCCCAGTGCATGCCTCTTTTACACCCACCCAAATGTATTACACACATACACACACACACACACACACACACACACACACACACACACACCAGCCTTATTTTAATATGCCCTAAGCAGTTTAATGGCTGGATTCTTCCAAACCTCCCTCTGGCTAACACACTCTCCCCTCTGATATGCCTGAATTATTACTTACTAAAAATCTGTATTCTAACTTGGTTGCCTGGACCCAGTCAGGCAGCTCTGTTGGAAGAATCTCTCCTGTCTCCTTCACTTTGCTGTTCGGTCTCACTTCTCCATCTCTCAAGCCTGATCTTCCTGCTTCCCCATCATGGTGATTCTGCCTTTCTCTCTCTCCTCAATTTCTTGTCCAGGAATCCTAAAAGTCCAGCCTCTGTCTCCCTGCCGAGCCATTGGCCACCACCAACTTTATTTCCCAGTCAGAGCCACCTGGGGGCAGGGACCAGCAGCATAGATGTGTGGGTTCCTGTGTGATTTCGGGAGTTGGATTAACACAAATAGCATTAGAACCTATCAACAACAGATGGTGGGACATCTTTTCTAAGACTAATGATTTTTGAAAGCCCAGGGTCCTGAGCTTGGTTCTTCTTTGTTACTATTTAATTCCTTAGTACAGCCATGCCCAAGGTTTGCCCTATCATCTGTGTATCAAAGATTGTCAAACATAAGCCTATAGCCAGCCTGTGCTTGTGTGGCCTATGAGTCTTCTAGTAAATACTCAGAACTTTTTTTTCTTTTTTTATTATTATTATTATTTTATTTTCTATATTCTTTATTTACATTCCAAATGATTTCCCCTTTCCCAGTTCCCCCCTCCCTGAAAGTCCCATAAGCCCTTTTCCCTCCCCCTTTTCTCCATTTACCTAAGAATTTCATGAATTCATTGTTTTTAATTGCTGAGTAGTATTCCATTGTGTAAATATACATGGAAAATATCTCTGATAAATTGAAGAAATATATAGAAAAACACGTTAAGATTGATTATTTCATGGAAAAATTATACAGATAAAATGGTAGGCATAAAAATAATCCTAAGTTGATTGAAAGTGGAATTATAAACATTTTTTGATAAAATTGAAAATCTGCAAGGAAAATATTTCTGATAAAAGTCAAGAACTATATAGAAAAACACGTTAAAACTGACTATTTCATGAAAAATTATACAGATAAAATGGTAGGCATAAAAATAATCCTAAGTTGATTGAAAGTGGAATTATAAACATTTTTTGATAAAATTGAAAATCTGCAAGGAAAATATTTCTGATAAAAGTCAAGAACTATATAGAAAAACACGTTAAAACTGACTATTTCATGAAAAATTATACAGATAAGCTAGTGGCATAAAAATATTCCTAAATTGATTGAAAGTAGAAGTAAAAACATTTTCTGATAAAATTGAAGATATACATGGAAAATATATCTGATAAATTGAAGAAATTTATATAGATAAATTGGTAGGAATTAAAATATTCCTAAGTTGATTGAAATCAGAATTATAAATATTTTCTGATAAAATTGAAGATTTACATAGAAAATATTTCTGATAAAATTGAAAAAAATATATGGAAAAACATTAAAATTGAAGATTATCATGGAAAATTATACAGATAAAATGGTAGGCATAAAAATATTCCTATGTTTTTTGAAAGTGGAATTATAAACACTTTCTGATAAAATTGAAGCTCTACAAGGAAAATATTCCTGAAAAAATTCTAGAAATATATAGAGAAACATGTTAAAAATGACTATTACATGGAAAATTATACAGATAAAATGGAAAGTATAAAAGTGTTCCTAAGTTGATTGAAAGTAAAATTATAGACATTGTCTGATAAAACTGAAGATCCACATGGAAAATACTTCTGACAAAATTGAAGAAAAATACAGAGAAACATTAAAATTGAAGACTATCATGGACAATTATATTGACAAAATGGTAGGCACAAAAACATTCCTAAATTGATTGAAAGTGGAACTACAAACACCACCTCCCCAACGAAACCAAAGATCTACATGAAAAACACCTCCGACAAAATCGAAGAAATACACAGAAAAAATGTCAAAATTCAAGATTATCATGGAAAATAATACAGTCAGAATGGTAGACACAAAAGGCATTACTGAATTAAAAGAGGAATCACAAACATTTTCTGATAAAACCGAAGATCCACATGAAAAATATCTCTGTTATACTATGTTTTTTGTTGGGGAATTGAGTATATTGACATTATAAGATATTAAGGAATAGTTATTGTTGCTTCCTGCTATTTTTGATGTTCTTTTTATGTTTGTGTGGTTACTTTCTTTTGGGTTTGTTGGAAAAAGATTACTTTCTTGCTTTTTCTAGGGTGTAATTTCCCTCCTTGTGTGGGTGTTTTCCATCTATTATCCTTTGTAGGATTTGTGGAAAGATATTGTGTAAATTTGGTTTTATCATGGAATATCTTGGTTTCTCCATCTATGATAATTGAGAGTTTTGCTGGGTATAGTAGTTTGGGCTGGCATTTGTGTTTTCTTAGAGTCTATATAAGATCTGCCCAGGATCTTCAGGCTTTCATCGTCTCAGGTGAGAAGTCTGGTGTAATTCTGATAGGCCTGCCTTTATAGGTTACTTGACTTTTTCTCTTACTGCTTTTAATATTCTTTCTTTGTTTAGTGCATTTGGTGTTTTGATTATTATGTGCCGGGAGGACTTTCTGTTCTGGTCTGGTCTGTTTGGAGTTCTATAGGCTTCTTGTATGTTCATGGACATCTCTTTCTTTAGGTTAGGGAAGTTTTCCTCTATAATTTTGTTGAAGATATTTACTGGCCCATTAAGTTGGAAATCTTCACTCTCTTCTATACCTATAACCCTTAGGTTTGGTCTTCTCATTGTGTCCTGAATTTCTTGGATGTTTTGGCTCAGGAGCTTTTTACATTTTGCATTTTCTTTAACTGATGAGCCAATGTTTTCTATGGTATCTTCAGCCCCTGAGATTCTTTCTTCTATCTCTTGTATTCTGTTGTTGATACTTGCATCTATGACTCCTGAATTCTTTCCAAGATTTTCTATCTCCAGAGATGCCTCACTTTGTGATTTCTTTATTGTTTCTACTTCCATTTCTAGATCCTGGATGGTTATGTTCAGTTCCTTCACTTGTTTGCTTGTGTTCTCCTGTAATTCTTTCAGGGGTTTTTGTGTTTCCTCTTTAAGGGCCTTTACCATTTGACCCATGTCCTCCTGTATTTCTTTAAAGGAGTTATTTATGTCCTTCTTGATGTCCTCTAACAGCATCTTGAGAAGAGACTTTAAATCCAACTCTTGCTTTTCCGGTGTGCTGGGGCATCCGGGACTTGCTGTGGTGGGGGAACTGGTCTCCGATGTTGCCAAGTAGCCTTGGTTTCTGTTGGTAGGGTTCTTGCGCTTGCCTTTCGCCATCTGGTTATCTCTGGTGTTGTTAGTTGGTTTTGTTGTCTCTGGCTGGAGCTTGCCCCTCCTATGGGCCTGTAAACTTGTGTCTGTACTTCTGGGAGACCAACTCTCTTCTGGCAGGGTCTGTGCACAGAAGGCTGTGAAACTGTCTGGTTCCCTGCTGCAAATGGCGGCCGGAAGGGAAGACTCCTGTCCCAGCTACTCCTATGGTCATATGCCTTGTGTGATCCTAGCTGTACCCCTCCAGAGAGAAGGTGGAGATCTCACCTCCGTGCTCAGAGGTGAGATCGCTGCTGGGAGATCACTCTTTCCTGGTGGGCTAAGCACAGAAGGCTATGGAGCTGCCTGGTTCCCCTCTGCAAATGGCGGCTGGAAGGGAAGACTCCTGTCCCAGCTGCTCCACTGATCACTTCTCAGAACTTAATGGCATGGTTTGAATGTGTTTGGTCTCCACAGACTCATATATTTAAATGCTTGGCCCACAATGAATGGCACTGTAAGAAGGTGTGGCCTTGTTGGAGCTGGCATGTGTCACTGCAGGGGTGGACTTTGAAGTCTCCTAGGTTTAATTTCTGCCCTGTGTGGAATTCCAGGCTTCTCCTGGCTGCCTGACAGACTCCTTTGGCTATCTTGGAACAACATGTAGAACTCTCAGCTCTGTCTCCAGCACTATGTCTGCCTGGACATTGCCATGCCTCCTGCCTTGATGATAATGGACTGAACCTTTGAAACTGCAAAACAGCCCCAATTAAATGTCTACCTTTATAAGAGTTGCCTTGGTCATGGTGTCTCTTCACAGCAACAGAAACCCTAACCAAGACTCTGGGAATGCTCCCGAGTACACTCCCCACCTTTCCTCCAAAGCACGCTCACCAACATTCTCCAGCTCGGTCAAGGACAACTCCACCTTCCACGTGTTCAAGCCACAATCTAGTACCATTTTGAATCTGCTTCCTCTATTGCCCCAGACTCTCTAAGTAGAGGAGTTCTGTTCTCTCTACTCTTAAAATATCTCTTTAATCTAAATATTTCTCACCCTCTGTGCCAGGCTATCATTACAGCAGCCTCTGAACCAGTACCGTCTCTCTTCTCTGCCACCTTGCAGCCTACTCTCAGCACAAGAAGGATCATGTAAAACACAAGCTGTGTTCTCAGTTGCCTCGCAGCTGTCTCTAACAACTTCCATCTTGATCCGTCTTGATTCAGAGAGAAAGCCTAGACTTAGAGAGCCCCTTAGACCTGCCTCTTGGTCTCTCTATCACCTCATCTCCTCCCTTACCTCCAGGCACAGGGCTTCTTCACCATCCTAGAGCATCAGCTATTCTCAACGTCCTTGTGCAGGCTGGTACCTCTGCTTCAAACACTGTGCTACACGCGGCTCCAAAGGACTGGCTTCCTGTCTCCACTCCAACATCATTTCTTCAATAAGGTTTACCGGGCATCAACTAATACTGCAGTCTCCGTCACAAACACTTCTTTTGCCACCTATCACCTCCCACACACATACTTGTTTATTCCCTAATGTTTACCATTCATCCTCTGTCTCCCTGGGCCAGCATCAAGCTCTGCATTTTCTGTTTTGTTTCTTTAAGGATGAAAGAAGTACCATACAAACACATGCACATATATATGTATGTACATATGTGTGTGCATGAGCTTATTTGTAAATGCATGTGTATGTGTATATGCTTCCTACTCTATATATGTTGTATATGTAATATATGTATGTGTATGTATATACTGCATGCATACACATATATTTGTGTGTAAGATATGTTTTTATGAGAGAGAGAACAGGTGAATGACTGACTATAAAAAATGATGAGAACAGTGTCTGCTACCAAATGAGTTGCAATCATCAATATTAACCAAATGGCTAATAATCATTAGCCACCATTAACATTACCTCCATTCCTCAGACCAAAGTGTGCAGTGCAAAGCTCTAAGAACATCACTAGCAGATCAGCCTGGAGTGAAGACCAGGGCTGAAGGAGAGCAGCAGGGACTACTTGCAGTTTAATGAAGCTTAGCGGAGACTCATCTTCCCAGTTGACTTTGTAGCTGCTCCTTGAGTTTTTACCCAACAGCTCTCTTGTGCCAGGCTTGGATGAATCCCCTGAACCCACTCTGGCATGGTTCTGCTGAAATCACTGCTCTGTGCTGCTTGGAAGAACCACAGGCCTAATTTAGCCAGCAGGAAATAAAAATTAATAACCTCAAAGAAACCTCAGCCTGGTTTTGCTATTACCTCATTTCTAGGGTTTTTCGGTCATTAAGACCATATTAGAAAATTAATCCCAAACCTGAGAGCTGGTGGTGGTTTTCACTTCTGAACAACGACAGTCAGGCTCAGGAATCCAGTGAGCAGCAGAGAATACAAACCTTTTTTAATATTTTGGGGGTAGAAAACTGGCCTGATGGTAATGCTGTTTTACATAACGTTTCTGTCTGCAATTTTTAAATCTGGATTTAGAAGCTGAGGGTAAGAATGAGGAAGGATAAGAAACAGCCGCAGTCACCCCCATGTGAGATGTGACAGTGGAGGTGAGAAATGGTTGGGTTATATAGATACATCTTAAAGGAGAGGCCACTGAGATTTGCTGGTGTGGGAGAAACATGGGTTTCCCACACGACACCAGTTTGGGGCCTAAACTCCTGGAAAAGCCAAAGGCACTTAGATTAAATGGAAAAAGAATCCACATGACCTCGGGACACTGCTGGTGTCTGGCACTGTGTGGCTGTTGCACTTTCAGTTGTCCTAAACTGTTTTATACATAAATATGTCCATTTCTACTCTGTACTCCCCCCACCGCCGGTCTGGGAACAAGAAAAGTTTCAACCTCAGAGTCCTTAGCCACTAGATTCTTCCTGCCTTGCTGACAGCTCTCTTCAGAATAAATGACCTTCCTGAATGATTTTTACAGAACTGAATTATCCAAATCAGCTGTGTACACACCTTCTGAGTGAACATGAACCCTTAATACGAAGAGCTTGTCTTAAAGTCCTGGTATCTGTTTAATGCTCCACCACAGGAGGATGGGAGAGTTTAATGACAGAAGGGGTTTAAGGAAAGATATGGATGATCTCTTACACTCATGTGCAGGAAGATTGCTGATGCTTACTGGCACCCTGGCCACTGAGGCTTGCCCAAAACAAGGGACTTGGTAAACAGAAAAGGGGTCAAGAAGGGGAACTATAAATTCGGGGTTGCCTGGGACCTGATACTATTTTAATTTCACTTTATATTTACAATGACAGAAGTTCAGGAATGGATAAAGAAGCAGCATAAGCCAACGAAACCTGTTCTAGGCTGTCGGGGGAGGGGCTCAGCACTCTATGGAAAGGAATGCACGCAATGATGTCACTACTCAGGACATTGCAGAAAGTCCAGTGACTGCCAGGAGAGAGCCGAGGCCTCAGCCAGTGTTGCAAGGATGGCCCTCTGGCCATTCTCACTAGGGAGCTGTGCTTCAGTTTTCAAACAGCTGGAGGCTGTCCCTAGCAAAGTGCACTTAAAACTTGGTTTAATGACACCATTACCCTTTCCCATTCACCTTCTTTAAAAAGTGGTACTCACATTTCAAACTAGAAATGTTGGTGAGCTAGGAATATCTGTGAGGTTTTTTTGTGGGCACATGGGCACCAGTGGAATCACTAAGGTCAGCTGTGTCAGAACCCAAGCATCCACCTAGCTCTCAGGACAAGAGCCATTTATGTCTGTCTCCCAGGACAGTCAGGGGAAGAAGAGGGTACCGAGTTGTGGGAGAAGGCACAGTCTTCTAGAGGTGTCACTGGGGACCCCTGCCCTTCTTCACTGAAAGTAGTAGATGAAACAGCCCAAGAAAACCAAGTGCTCTGAGGGATCTTCACTAGTTGTTCTTCATGCCTGAAGGGAGGCATCTGACCCTTGGAATGTTCTTCAATGAAAATGGAGCAGCGACTGTCTGTAGGGGCCCTGGTGTGTCGGTGACCAGCTGGTCAGGTGGGCTGCCATGCAGGGGGAGAGACTCATGCAGAATCTAGAGACTTGATTTCCCAGTTTGGGGCTGACTGGTGCTGCCACTGAGTCTTTGTTGACAACTCACATTACCTCTCTATGTCTCAGTCTCTTCATCAACGAAATGGCACGATGGCTCTGTAACCTCTTCAGGTAATAATTCAGTTTATTCTGACAACAAGACAGAGTTTTAAGTGGAAGACATACCTTTCAAGCAAGCAGATATGTTGCAATGAATGGCTCATAAATTACCATTGCCATAGTCTAACACTGTCTGGAAAGTATCTTGAGTGACACAGTTATACCAGCTAAGACCTGCTGCATAACAAGCCACCCTATAATTAGTCATTTATGGTTTCTTTTCCAAGTCTATGGTTCTGCTGGGTGATACTGTTCAACTCTGAGTGGGACTTGGCCAATACTGACTTTACATCTATAGACAGTCAGCTTGCAAGTTTCTGATAACTCTATGGTCAGCTCTCTTCCATATGTCTCTCATATCTGTCCAGCAGCCTAGCTCAGCCCTGGTGGCAACAGCAGAGGCCCAAGAGAGAAAATGAATGCTCTGAAAGCTTTGGCAATGATCAGGTACAAGCCTCCCAGTCAAACCCAAGTATCCAGTGGAGGCATGGGAAACTAAGGTATTGAGTTTTTCTACACAGTTGCTACAAGGGAATGAGTATAAGAGAATAAGAATAAAGACTAAGAAGGCTAGGAAATCAACACACAGCAAATATTTGAACTAGGCAAGAGGGATTCAAGAAAAAAAAAAGACTTAGTCATAGGTTAGTTGGAACTTGTCCTCGAACAGGATCAGACAGCTTGGGCCTGAGTGACCAGGAGGCAGATACAATCTGGTGACCATGTTATGCAGCTAGGTAGGGCACTGGTGTCAGGGATGCTGAGCAGCAAGGATAACAGATGGCTGGAGGAGGAGGGGGACTCAGGGCTCTTACTGTGCTTCTGTTGCTCAAACACCCATCTTTCAAAGTCATTCCCATGTTGCATTGCTGATTTTTTCCCCTTTACTTTCCCCAGTTTAGAATTAAGTTCTCTTTCCCAATGTCCTAATTAATCAATTGTGTTAAAGAAAACCAATAATCTGTGGGGTACTTAAAAAGAAACTGAATAAGACAAAAAAATAAGAGTTATTCGTCCCTTTTCATACTTGAGGCCCGTTCCATGGTTAATAAATGGCAGGCAGAACCAAACAGAGGCTCCTAATTCCAAGGTCATTGCTAGGTCCTTTGATCTATGCTGGTTCTGACACTGGAATTCTGGGAATCCCTCGGGCATGCATGTGTGGAGCAGCAATATGAAACAGAGAGAAGCAGGCACAGTGCCTGGAGCATCCTGGCCCAGGGATTTATAAGACAGACACAGATGCATAGCTGACAAGAAGCTGTGTCCTCCCCGTCCGTGCGAGCTGGGTACCACTCCACTAGGCAGCTGCTGGCTAAAGATTATGACTCATTAGATTCTGCTGCAGCACAGCTTTAAACTGCAGCATCCTTTCAGGGCTGGCATCTTCCTGGGAACTCTCAAATACAATCAGTTGCCTATTGGGTACCACCAAGGCAATAGTGGGGGACTCTTCCCCTCCACAGCTTCTTCTTAGACAGGACAGTCTACTCTTGTTACAAATGGGGAAGCTGCTGAGGTAGCTATCACAGTGTGACGGTCCGACATTAGGTATTTAAGGCTGAGAGAAATCCTACATGGCTATACAGTGTGTCTCAGGAGCTACTAAAGGACCATAGCTATGCAGAACATTCTGGATGGGAGAGCCTGTGACATTCACCAGATTGTCAGAGAGGTTTCTCAAACCCAGACTCACAGGACTCTACGGTTCCTTTCCCTTTGCTCTGAGCCCAGGAAGAGGGGGCAGACATCTGTGTCAAGCCATGCCATTTCTTGCCACCCATACCTGTCCTCTAGAACAAAGGGTAAGCAAGAGATCCCACTAGCAGCAGCTCAGAACATTTCCTTGCCTGTACCCAGGATATGAGGTCTGAGCCAAAGCTGCTGGGAGAAGTACAGAGACAACCTCTAAACCTTTTGAAAGTCGTGGAAGGGGCTGATTTTAAAATTTGCATATTCAAAGGCAACTAATGAATAGTTTCATTACATCCTACAAAATGAGTGTTTTCTCGAAATCTCTGAATTGCCTTCCTTAGAGATTAGGTGCTACACCCCTGGCACTTAGGAGCACATAGACAAACCCTGCTTTGTGCCGAAGGAAATCCTCTCGTGACACCTGGTGGCCAATATACGTCACTGCACCCTTCACAACAGGTTTGCGCCAGCTCGTTCTTTTTTTTTTTTTATTTATTTTTTTTTAATTTAATTTTATTTTATTTTTTTAATTTACATTCCAAATCACTTCCCCTTTCCCGTTTCCTCCCTCCCCGAAAGTCCCATAAGCCCCCTTCCCTCCCTCTTTTCTCCGTTCAACCCCCTCTCATTACTCTGTCCTGGCGTTCCCCTACATCCAGTCTTTCCAGGACCAGGGGTCTCTCCTTCCATCTTTTTAGAAATCTACTGATATGCTGATTGTGTCTAGGGTATTCTGAGATTCTGGGTCAATATCCCCTTATCAGTGACTTCATACCATGTGTGATCTTTTGTGATTGGGTTACCTCACTAAGGATGATATTTTCAAGTTCTGACCATTTGCCTAGGAATTTCGTGAATTCATTGTTTTTAATTGCAGAGTAGTATTCCATTGTGTAAATATACCACATCTTCTGAATCCATTCCTCCGTTGAGGGACATCTGGGTTCTTTCCAGCTTCTGGCTATTATAAATAAGGCTGCTATGAATATAGTGGAGCATGTGTCCTTATTGCATGCAGGTAAAGTCTCTGGGTATATGCCCAGGAGTGGTATAGCCGGATCCTCCGGAAGTGTCATGCCCAGTTTTCTGAGGAGCCGCCAGACTGCTTTCCAGAGTGGTTGTACCAGCCTGCAATTCCACCAGCAGTGGAGGAGTGTTCCTCTTTCTCCACATCCTCGCCAACAACTGCTGTCTCCTGTGTTTTTGATCTTAGCCATCCTGACTGGTGTGAGATGGAATCTCAAGGTTGTTTTGATTTGCATTTCCCTAATGACTAAGGATGATGAACATCTCTTTAGGTACTTCTCAGCCATTAGATATTCTTCAGGTGAGAACTCTTTGTGGAGCTCTGTACCCCATTTTATTCAAGTAGAAACAAATAAAACCATACAAAGAATCAACAAAACGAGGAGTTGGTTCTTTGAGAAAATCAACAAGATAGATAAGCCCTTAGCCAGACTAACCAGAGGGCACAGAGATAGTATCCAAATTAATAAAATCAGAAACGAAAAGGGAGAGATAACAACAGAAACTGAGGAAATTCAAAAAATCATCAGATCCTACTACAAAAACCTGTATTCAACACAACTAGAAAATCTTGAGGAAATGGACAATTTTCTTGACAGATACCAAGTACCAAAATTAAATCAGGATCAAATAGACCATCTAAACCGTCCTATAACCCCTGAAGAAATAGAAGCTGTCATTGGAAGTCTTCCAACCAAAAAAAGCACAGGTCCAGATGGTTTTAGTGCAGAATTCTATCAGACCTTCAAAGAAGACCTAACACCAATACTCTTCAAACTGTTCCACAAAATAGAAACAGAAGGAACACTACCCAACTCGTTCTATGAAGCCACAATTACACTAATACCAAAAGCACACAAAGATCCGACAAAGAAAGAGAATCTCAGGCCAATCTCTCTTATGAATATCGATGCAAAAATACTCAATAAAATTCTTGCCAACCGAATCCAAGAACACATCAAAACGATCATTCACCACGATCAAGTAGGCTTCATCCCAGGGATGCAGGGATGGTTCAATATAAGGAAATCCATCAATGTAATCCACTACATAAACAATCTCAAAGAAAAAAACCACATGGTCATCTCATTAGATGCTGAGAAAGCATTTGACAAAATTCAGCATCCTTTCATGCTAAAGGTCTTGGAAAGATCAGGAATTCAAGGCCCATATCTAAACATAGTAAAAGCAATTTACAGCAAACCAGTAGCCAGCATCAATCTAAACGGAGAGAAACTTGAAGCAATCCCACTAAAATCAGGGACTAGACAAGGCTGCCCTCTCTCTCCATATCTTTTCAATATAGTACTTGAAGTTCTAGCTAGAGCAATTAGACAAGAAAAAGAGGTCAAAGGGATACAAATTGGAAAGGAAGAAGTCAAACTATCACTATTTGCAGACGATATGATAGTATACTTAAGCGACCCAAAGAACTCCACCAGAGAACTCCTACAGCTGATAAACGACTTCAGCAAAGTGGCCGGATATAAAATCAACTCAAGCAAGTCAGAAGCCTTCCTATACTCAAAGGATAAGCAGGCTGAGAAAGAAGTAAGAGAAATAATACCCTTTACGATAGCCACAAACCATATTAAGTATCTTGGCGTGACGCTAACCAAACAAGTGAAAGATCTGTATGACAAGAACTTCAAGTCTCTGAAGAAAGAAATTGAAGAAGACCTCGGAAGATGGAAAAATCTGCCATGCTCATGGATTGGCAGGATTAATATAGTAAAAATGAGCATCTTACCAAAAGTAATACACAGATTCAATGCAATCCCCATCAAAATCCCAACTCAATTCTTCATAGAGTTAGAAAGAGCAATTCAAAAATTCATCTGGAATAACAGAAAACCCAGAATAGCTAAAACTATTCTCAAGAGTAAAAGAACCTCTGGGGGAATCAGTATCCCGGACCTCAAGCTGTACTACAGAGCAATAGTGTTAAAAACTGCATGGTATTGGTACAGTAACAGACATGTAGATCAATGGAACAGAATTGAAGACCCAGAAATGAATCCACACTCCTATGGTCACTTGATCTTTGACAAAGGAGCTAAAACCATCCAGTGGAAAAAAGATAGCCTTTTCAACAAATGGTGCTGGCTCAGCTGGAGGTCAACATGCAGAAGAATGCAAATTGACCCATCCTTATCTCCTTGCACTAAGCTCAATTCTAAGTGGATCAAAGATCTCCACATAAAACCAGACACACTGAAACTAATAGAAGGGAAACTAGGGAAGAACCTTGAACATATGGGCACAGGGGAGAATTTCCTGCGCCAGCTCGTTCTTAAATTACTTTTAACCCCACTCATTTCTGTTAGCCTGTGTGTTGGCGCCCAGAGACTTTGTAATCTTTTAAAATGGTGACAAAGACAGGGCCGGACCTCCTTTCTCATTGCCCAGGTCTGTGGAGTGCCTCTCTGTGACTTCCCATACTTTACCTTCTCCCTGTGACAGGCATCTCTCATCCAAAGTAGAGATGGGGACAAGAGCAACTTCTCCGCTGCCACTTTTCTGGGAATTTCTCTCTAAGCAGACTCCTTCACTCAAAGTGATAATCTTGACTTTCTAGTTTCCATTACTAAGAGACTCTTGTAAGGAGGCCTGCTCGCACTGGATTCAGAGCTCACCCTGCCCTCAGCACCCCTGCATGCGCGACAGAAGAGCACCTCATCCAGAGAACAGCACAGCACAGATTAAAGCCAACAGTGTCCCGTCACATCTGTCTGCATGGTCATCTGTCTGACTGTCTTCTGGATCCTGGGGAGAGCGGGCTGTGGTCCTGTGTGCTGAGCTCACACACAGACCTGAGTCCAGCAAATCCCTCGCTAACCACGGTGCTGAGGGTGTGGCTTACACAGGGGCACCTTAAGAACAGAGAGATGGACAGAAACCGTGCGGCATAGGAGGGATATGGAAGAGGAAGGAGCAGCAGAAGAAAGGAAACAAACACTAAAGAAAGGGCACTCTGAAAAACATGAAAGCAGAGACAACAAGGTCCCAATGATACAGTTAAGTGAGGTCCCAACAATATGGTTAAGTGAGGTCCCACTAGATATGGTTAAATGAGGCATGAACAAAAGAAAGGCTGACTGGCAGGCTTGGAAACTCAGGAACCTTCAGGATGTCTGGGACAAAAGCCAGGGAGCAGAAGGTGGAAGCAGTACTCTGTCTAGAGCAGTGGTTCTCAACCTGTGGTTCGTACCCCCTAGAAGTGTTGAATAACCCTTTCAGAGGGGTCCCCTGCAACCATCAGAAAATATAGATATTTACATTATGAGTCATAACTATCAAAATTACAATTATGAAGTAGCAACAGCTGGGAGAGGGTCCTCCAGTAAGCAGGTATGCAAGAGGAAGAGTGGGTGCACAAGTCAATCTGAAGATTGACTGAAGGCAGGAACATTGAGAAATGCAGTACTGCAAAGCTTACCTAGTGAAATCTGAGTGGATGCACATCTTGGTGAAATAATGGTAGGCGTTCAATAACTGAATGCAGACTTGAAGGTGCTGGGCATCTAGAGCAGAGACTACACATTGGCTTCGACTATACAAAAGTAAATGACGCTGTTGGGTTCAAAGTGCAAGAGCAAGAGGGTTGACTTGGGTTAGTTAATAGAGCCAAACAACTGCATCAGCCATGGATGGTAGCCTCTGTTGTGGTTTGAGAACAAGAGTTCCTCCAAAGTTTCACATGCTGTACTCTGGCTTCCCAGATTATGGCACTGTGAAGTGTAGAGAGCATTTGTGCTGGCACAAAGCAGTCACTAGGGAGGGCCTTTGAAGTCCTCTCTGTCTCTGTGTGTATGTCTCTCTATGTCTCTGTGTCTCTATCTGTGTCTCTCTGTGTCTCTGTCTCTGTCTCTCTCTCCCTCTGTGTGTGTCTGTGCACATGCATGTGTGTACGCACTGTTCATTCCCTGGTACTACTTTGTAAGGCAGTCACCCTCCTACCATATACAGAGCCACATGCCCCTGCCAGGCCTCCCCACCTTGATGGATTGAGATTACTCTGAAATTATGAACCAAAACAAATGTCTCCTCCCTTAAGTTGCTTTTGAGCAAATTTCATCACAGCAATGGAAGAATAACAGGGACATTTTCCATTTAACTAAAAGGGTCTGGGAGACTTAAGAGCAGAGGGATTAAGGTTATCAATAGAGATTCTCAGAACTTTAGGCTTTCTACCCTACCGTCTACTATTTTACCCATCTGAAGCTTTGAAGCAGTGAGTGCTGTGGTTACTGAAACAAAGCCCTATTCTCTGAGATGTGTGTGTGTGTGTGTGTGTGTGTGTGTGTGTGTGTGTGTGTGTGTGTGTAATTGTAAGCAATAGCATTTTAATCATAAATTAGGGCCATGTACTGTTTGGTTTCATGTGTCAACTTGACACAAGCTTGAGTCATCAGAGAGGAAGGAGCCTCAGTTGAGGAAATGCCTCCATGAGATCCAGCTATAAGGCATTTTTTCAATTAGTGATCAATGGGGGAGGGCTCAGCTCCCGGTAAATGGTACCATCCCTGAGCTGGTGGTTCTGGGTTCTAGAAGAAAGCAGACGGAGCAAGCCAGGGAAAGCAAGCCAGTAAGCAGCACTCCCCCACGGCTTCTGCATCATCTCCTGCCTCCAGGTTCCTGCCCTGTATGAGTCCCTCTTCTGACTTCTTTTAATAATGAACAGTGCTGTGGAACTGCAAGTCACATAAACCCTTTCCTCCCCAACTTGCTTTTTTGGACACTGTGTTTTGTCACAGCAATAGAAACCCTGACTATCACAAGCCGGTTCTTTGGGATTGTTGTGTTTTTAAAAATGACTGGGTGAGGGGAGGCCTTGGCTGACCCTGCCCAGGTGTCACCCTGGACAATTAAGTCATGTGACAAATCTAATATAAAACGGAGTTTATTTGGGACCTGGTGAAGGGGATAGAGGCAGAGGAAGGAGGACAGAGGACAGGAAGAGAGAAGAGAGAGGAAGAAAGAGGGGAAACGAGGCTGGCTGGAGACACATGGGGAAGAGAGAGAGGGGGAGAGAATAGGTAGAGAGGGGAGAGAGAGAGAGAGAGAGAGAGAGAGAGAGAGAGAGAGAGAGAGAGAGAGACAGAGACAGAGACAGAGACAGAGACAGAAACAGACAGAGGCAGAGAGGAGAGAGAGAGAGAGAGAGAGAGAGAGAGAGAGAGAGAGAGAGAGAGAGAGAGAGAGAGGAAGGAGAGTCCTTTTATACAAGGGTACCTGGCTATTGCTAGGTAACTATTGGACGGAGCCTAAAGGAAATACTAACAGGGACTACTCTCAAAACTGAATACCCAAAAGGTATGGCTGCAAATAAGGCTCATAAATATCCCTGACACTTGGAGACACTTGGTATGAACTTGGAACACTAAGACGCCAGAGGAGAAGTCCTGCTTCTGCAGGTATGAGATGGAGGTCAGATGATGTTCTTGATGGAACTGGAGCAAGACTGGAGACACAGAGCTGCTCAGCAAACCAGGAAGCTAGGCTGCAGGTGCCTAAAGAGAAACTGCCGTGCTTTATACATAGTCAGAAGCAGCCGCAAACATGGCAAACGTGTATGCCTGAAACCGCAGCTTGGGTCTGTTCATGGCATTTGCTGGTTATGGTACAGGAGCATGTAGGCAGCTGGTGTCACAATCCCAGTCTCCCCAGGAAGCTGGGGTCACGATGACTACTTGAGCCCAAAAGTTCAAAGCTATCCTGGACAACACAGTGAGATCTTACCCTTAAAAACCATTACAAATTACAAAAAAACAACTCTCAAGATTTGCTGGATTTTAAAAACACTATTGCTTATAAAAAATTTAGTTCCCAAGATAAACCTAAGCAGCATTCACCTATTCTTAAGGTTTTCAACTGTTTATAAACCTCACGTAATTTAATGATGCTGTGGATGTGGTGTGAGGAGACAGTGAAGTACTGAGAGGTTTAAAACTCAGCATGTCTGAAGAATACAGTACAAATGAACAGAATCATCCTTCATCTCCACTTCGGGCTTAGATTTGTCAGTCCCCGTGCCTCCCACAGCCTCCTATGTTTATGCAGTGTACAGTGTGCTGGCTTTTGTAAGTTTACGCAGATGGGCAGCCATCACGAGTTTCAGAGCTCTCTCTCCTTACCCAACGCTTCTCCTTTGCACATTCCTTTACCCCAGCAAGCCTCTGGTCTGCTTCCTGTCTCTCTATTGTTTTGCTTTTGTAGAAATGAAACCATAAAACATTTGCCTTTGATGTTTAGGTTCTTCACTTAAAATAATGCCCCGGATGACGGGCCCTGGCTCACAAGTATGTGCAATTCATTCATTATATTTAGATATTCTTTTCAGGTGCGACCCATTTTTTAACAAATTCTGCCTACCACTCCAAGTGCTGAAGTCTCCAGATTTGTTATTTGTGGGCTTATAATTCTCCCATTACAGCTTCTGTAGACTGTTCTTCCTCCAGTGAAGCCTTGCAGCCTTTGTAGGAAAGTCTCTGCAATATTTTACTGGCCTGTTCTATAGGAAAGGAAACTGTTGATTCATGGAAATTTCCTTTCAGTCACTCGGTATGCACCATACCAGATTACTGTGTAATGTATTTCTCATTGAGCACAAGAGTGAAACATATTTCTTGGAAAAACTTTTATTTAGACAGTGCCAAATAATATTCATAATGAGACACTAAAGTCTCATTAAAATAAGTTAATAGTTTATTTGGGTCCAGAGAGATCATGGATTCCAGTAAGGCACTCTGCAGAAGAGGTGGCCACAGTCCTGGGGAGAACGTTAACTTACCAAAGCTGAACCAGAAACAAGCCTTGTGTTCACCTGGTGACCCTCATTTTCCTCTGCACCAGAAGCCTTGCAGCTCCTCTGCAGCCCCAGCTGTTTCCACCTCTCCCAGGTCCTGTCAGCTGGCAAGGCAGAGCTGGTAGCTCGTGACCTCTCCCACTTCTCGCTGGACGCTCTAGTGCTCTGACAGACACCACCCTCGGACACTGTGCCCTTTGCTCTTGCTCACTGTCCGGCAATGGGCCAGCTGGCTCTCCATCGCGGATGGGACTCCAAATAGAACAAAGAAAGCATTACCATCAACACCCAGTGGATCATCCACAACTGTGACACTTTGCTGAAAATCAAGTACATTGCCTGGCAACACATGAATTGGATTTCTCTCAACTCACTCAGGAATACAGTAAGTCAGAGCTGTGAGACAGGTTACCCCAGGGTCCCGGGACTACAAGACTTAGAAGAGTTTCCATTGCCCCAGTTCCAGAGACTTACTCTGGCGTACTCCATCCCTGTTAGCTTTTAGGGGCTCTTCTCTCAGCAAGGCACACACTCCTGGGCATTGTTGCTGACTGGCCAGCCCTGGCTGTCCTTATCAAGGATCAAGCTGCTCTTTTAATGAAGATTTTCTCTGTGGCACACACCTGCCTGGAGTTCATTCATTCAGCCATGTCCTTAGTTGCTGAATGCTCGGCTCAGCAGTGTAGACAGAATGAGTTTCCAGCACTAGGTATTCCGTAGAGATTGGCTCCGTGCTCTGGATCCTTTCCAAGGACAATCTCAGGTTTTCCAGTTCCTACAACACTGTGCATATGCGCTTCCGACCTCCTTCTCCTTCTACAATGGATGGCAGAACTGATGGGGACTTAGAAAATTCTTGAAGAAAGGTCCAAGTGTCTCTTCAGAGGAGAGCAGAGAATGAGGTTGAGCCTAAATATAAAAAAAGAGAGAGGGGGGAAATAAATTCTACATAAGGTATTTCTGTTAGGCAAAATACCCCTAAGGCTACACAGGGAGTGTCTATAATATTTCTTATAATTGAGCATAAATCCACAATTACTCAGAATGCAGAATTAGAGCATCTCCCCTATGGTCTTAATGATGGTAAGGGAAAAAAAGGCAGGAAAGAGAGTCAGAGAACACTATTATTGCATCTTTTCTATAAATTCAAATTTGACATACAAAATTCAAAACAGCTTTAAAATGCAAGCAATTGTTTATTGATAAGGCATAAGCAGAGCATGTCATTAGACACTGGCAGACACTGGCTTTCTGCACGATCTTGGGCAAGGCTTTTCTCCATTCTAGTCCTTAGTTTGCCCCACAGCATAGTGATTCAGTAAGTGAGCACTCCCCTTACTTTATGGAGAGTCTGTGTCCTCCAAGGTCCTGCATCAGTTTCCTCTATTGTCTCTCTAACTTTCTCAAAGCACAACTCCAGACATCTCCAACTACATAGATAAAATCTCTTTCAAGAATGTTAAAATAGAAATTAAATGAAACCGTGGGTGCCAAGTGCACAGTCCATGGTTAGCCCTCTACGAATAGCAGACTGGACGCCTCTTTAGACCCCTGCTTCCCCATAAAGCAAACGTTAGCTAGTTAAGTACCTCCAGCCCCAGACTCCAGTCTCTAGGGCCAGCATAGAGCCTTTGAGAAGAGCCCGAAGGGTCAGGACAGTGCTCAGCAAGAATCAGAGTGGAACGCTCAGGCTCTGTTTTCGTTCACATTTCTTCTTTAAAATCATGGTTTTCAAATCTGAGCACACATCAGAATTGCCCACAGAACTTCCAAGAGCACAAAGGGTCTGCTCCTCTACATCTGTGCTCTTAGTCTGTAGGCTAATGTGGAAGACAAGTGAATTTGTGTTCCTGACAACTTCTCAGATAGTAGAGTCTTCCTGAGCCCACAGGACAAGTACAAGTTGGTTCCCAGGCCAGAGGGAGGGGAAGGGAGAGTGGAGAAAAGTTCCTAACACCCAGGGCACACAAGATGGGAGGGAAGTGGCAATGGAGTCAGTTTCAGGCTGGGTTATGAGGAGCATGTTCCTGGGTGGTTTGGAGAAATACGTAAATTGTAAGCTGCCTGTGGCTATGTTTGTCAACACCCAAGAACACCAATGGAAAATGAAGTGGAAGATGAAGAATGCCCAAGTTCATTATGTGTCAGTGCCTAATCCATGCTGAACACTTTGCATAGCCTATCTCGGTGAAGTAGGCCTGACTCCCATTCATCTGTGCTGACTGTACGGAGGGATGGAGCTCCCACGGCATCCGGCAGCAGACCCTTGCCCTGAGCCCTGGGTTGCTTCATAGCTTCCCAGGCTTTGTTATTTCCTGTGAGTGCTGGGATTTAAAGCAAACAAACGTCTTTGATTCTCAGTTCCTCTGCCAGTAAAAGGAGCTATAGTGAAGCTTCCCAGAGGAACTGTGAGGCTCAAACCTAATAGCAGGGGAAACTCCTACACAGAACATAAATTGTTCTATGTATCTCAGCCACCAATCTAATGAGTACTAGTAATGGCTGCGGCCTCTGGATAGCTGCTTAAAGACATTTACTTAGTCCTGGGAGACACTGAGTTAACACTTCATCTTATTTTAAATAAAGCCATTACCCACCAGTGTAACTAATGTTTTATTATTACTAATTCCGGAGCCATTGTACCATGGAGCCTGAGTTTAAAAAGAATTTAATTGAAGACCAAAACATACTCAGTAACAAACCCTACTTTATAAATAATATCTGTTCCAAACTCTAAGTTGGTGTATAAAAGTTATTTTGGTGTAATTGTTTTTTCAGTGTTTGGTATAAAATGTTTTGATTACAGTTTGTGTAGAATCCTGTAACACTTATAAGACACTAATAAGCATCCACTCCCTTTATATGGTGCCAAACGGAAGGCTGAGGAGTAATCGAACTCCCTTGTTACAGATTTAAGAAACAAACCTAGGGAAGCTACATAAGGACAAGGACTGTGACCACTCTTCAGGCCCAGGTCTCTGCCCTACAATAAGTGATGTCCACAGGGCATCTGAGAAAAGAGCTCGTCATCAGCTTTCCCCAGCATCTCTTGTCTCAAATAAGCATGTATTGGTGGAGAGATTGTATCAGAGTTGGGAGGGGTCCTGCCGACCACCTAGCGATCCCTAGCAATCCAAAGTGCACACGTTTTGATAAGTCAAAGAACCTACTAAACAACAGAGGGGTTGGAATCCTGAGTCCTTGTCACAGTTCTAAAGAAGATGTGTTCAGCTAGTTAGTCCCAGGGCTTCTGGCAGAAGAGACAGGAGGACCAATAGGCACCTGGCAGTCAGCTGTCAAAGGTTGGGAGATATTTCTGGAGCATCAGAATATGAAAACCTGTAGAGATTTTTATGATGAGTCTCAAGTCTAAATTATAGTTTATCCTTTGAATTATTATCAAGTATTGGAGCTGAATTATATCATAATCCACTTATATGGAAAACAGTATAGTTTAAAGACAAAATGTGACTTGTGAAAAGCCACATACATTTCATTGTGACAGGTTAGAAAGTAGTATAATAGCAATATTTAAGGGCTAAGCCAGGGCCTGGGTTCAGTGACAGGGTTTCCTCAGCCAGCTCATGTAAAGCTCACAATCGATGAGGTAAAGACTGAGGTTCAGTGAGGGAAAAACTCTTCTTTAAGACCAAGCATCTAAGAAATGCTAAACTCTAGATTTCCAACCAGATACATTGGGCCTCAGCCCATGTAAAGCTCACAATCGATGAGGTAAAGACTGAGGTTCAGTGAGGGAAAAACTCTTCTTTAAGACCAAGCATCTAAGAAATGCTAAACTCTAGATTTCCAACCAGATACATTGGGCCTCAGCCCATGTAAAGCTCACAATCGATGAGGTAAAGACTGAGGTTCAGTGAGGGAAAAACTCTTCTTTAAGACCAAGCATCTAAGAAATGCTAGACTCTAGATTTCCAACCAGATACATTGGGCCTCAGCCCATGTCTCGAACTCTTATCAATAATTACATTCCATTATTAAGTATTTAAAATAATTGTTGGTGGGAATAGTAGATGTATTAGAACATGAGAATCATTCAAGCCTACTAAGGACGTTTCAGTAATGATCTTTATTTGGGTCCAAAGGGGTCTTTCTAAAGCAACCTGAGGATTGAAACACCTTTTGGAGTCAAATGGCCCTCTAACAGTGGTCATCTAAGACCATCAGGAAACAGAAATTTACATTATAATTGATAACAGTAGCAAAATTAAAGTTATGAAGTAGCAATAAAAATAATGTTATGGTTTGAGGGTCATTGCAACATGATAGGGTCACACATCAACATAAAGGGTCACAGCATTAGGAAGGGGAGAGTCACTGTATTAGAAGGTGAGGATCTAGGAAAAAGACAGTTCAGACCTGCAGAAGGGTCCAGATTTCATAGTGAAGACTTCAACCACAACAGTAGCAGAGACATGATTCATTCATGGAGACATTTATCATAAATGCCATGCACTGCTAAGACCTGATGTGGGGGCCAACATGAAGATACAGACCACCAGCCACAGGAAGTTCTTGAGGTTTTCAATATATATTCTGAAGAGATATTGGCTTTGTGGAGAATGCTTAAGGATGATCCTAACACTTCTAAACAGTTTTAGGCTGCTGTTTTACTGCTGTGAGCTAGAGAGCATAGAGCATAGTGATATTAACAACTGTCTTAAATATCCAAAGCCAGTAAAAGTGAGAGTCATGTAAACCTGTTTAGGACATCTTAGTAATGATCTTTACCTGGGTCCAAGGGGGTCTTTCTAAAGTGTTCACGCCATTACTTCCCCCAACAGTATTCATGCAGACATTCTTTTAGTGACATGACAGTTTATCGGCTGTGAAGAACTTTGGAATGTGTGAAACATTGAGAACACCTCCTCATGGGGTCCAGAAACAAGGTAGTCCCAGGCACATCTTTCAACAGGTTGCCAGAAGGTGCAAGGTTGAAACATAATTGACTGTAGCAAAGATGGACAGAGATAGACAACTTTAAGAGAAAACAAATGCAAGATGGTTCTGAAACATCAAAGCAGATATTTGTAGCTGAAGAGACTGAGGAAGAAGGAGTCCAACAGGTATACTAGGGAGGATGACAAACCACAAACTGACCTAGAGAGTATTCAGGAGTGTTCCTTCCACAGATGGGCAGACAGAGCTGAAGGGCTGCTTGGGAAGTTCCTGTTATCATACACAGAGAAAGGCACTAACGCTCAGGAGGTGAGCCCATCTGTAAACCCTCATAGAAGCACAGAGAGGACCTAAGACAAGACCTCATTGCAAGCCTCTGCTCCATCTTATTACTGGCTTGGTCATAACCTGACACCATTTATAATAGAAAATATGAAAGGACCCTTCAAATTTATTTGGGTAAATTGAGACTGCAGGGGCCACAAAGAAATGTGTGATGATTGAAATCGTATCGGAGAAATCAAGTGTAAAAACTTATCAGAAACACTAGACCAAGGAAAGGGTATAACTCCCTCCCCTAGACCCCATAAAAAAGTGGATGGTCACCACTACAGTGGCAATGGTCCCATCAGCCTGTCATCTGACACCTGGTGTATGCTCCTAATGCCAGCAGGCAGAGAACTCTGTACTGTCCCTGGGCATTTAGCTCTGCTTGGTTCATAATATTGACACAGCCTACTCAACTGTTGTCTGTCTGTCTTCCTGTTTGCCCATCAAGACCTCTACCCAACACCCTGCCTCTTCCATGCCAGAACCTAGACCTGCACTTGGTCCTCTTAGCCGGAATCATCTAGACTTCATTGCTCTTAACCTGTGATCCATAGCCTGACTACATAGCAGCAGCTTCTTTTCTACAGGGGGATTGGATCCCATAACTTATCAATACAGATTCTATTTACATGTCTATCAACTCCTGCAACCTCCTGAAAAAACCACTGTGGCCTCTTTAATCCTTTGTGTCCAGTCTATAATAGATATCTATATCTACCTCTCTCTCTCTCTCTCTCTCTCTCTCTCTCTCTCTCTCTCTCTCTCTCTCTCTCTCTGTGTGTGTGTGTGTGTGTGTGTTTGTGTACATGTGTGTGTATATAGACAGACAGAGGGAGATTTACTATGTGATATGTCATATGAGATTTATAGTAGTAATTAAGATTGAATTTTTTAAAATTCATTTGCCTAAACCAAATTACCAAGGAAAATGAGATTATCAGGCAAATTCAGGCTTTGAAACTGCCAGGTGTGTGAATTTATTGTTATTCAACAAACTCTGACGTTGTAGGAAGTCATGAGCACTTTGTCTCTTTCTGATGTTGAGCTCCCCGTACCCTACATAGTGAAACTTTAAAAATTGCATTTCAAGTATATTTGGGGAAAGCTGTATGTGATCACAGTCTACCAAAGTTTCTTTTTGACACTAATATTCTGGGCCAGGCACTGTGGCTAATACCTGTTATTCTAGACCTGGGAGATTTAAAGCAGTTTGAGTTCAAGGCCAATCTGAGCATCTTTCAGCCTTGATTTCTACAGTAAAGAAACTACTTACAGGTTAACATATGTAAGCTTTAATTATGTTTTTTCTAGTCCTCAAAATTACCCAGAATCTTTTGCTTTTATTAAAAATATCCTTTAAAAAACAATTTTGCTTTTAGTAAAAATATCTTTTAAAAAACAAGAGCAAAGCAAGGATTTCTTTATATATAAAATTTGAAAAAACATGCCTACAGCAAACCCATATTAAAATAAATATCAAAGAGAGTGATTCAGACAAAGAAATACAATATCTAAGGACATATGGGGCATACAGAAACAAAGGTACCTAAAATAGGAACTATATAGTTAAATATCTAAGATTGCCTTCATCATTATTTCTGTTTTTAAAAATATGAATGGCTCCTTACTTAAATAAAACCAGTGGGATGTGGGATTATAATGCATACTTGAGAGTTAATGACAAGAGTAATATAGAGATGTGGAGCAAGAAAATGGAAATTATTAAAAGTTTCTTACAATACATAGGAAGAATCTCTATAATAAGTTAAACCATAAAATGAACATTGAAATAACAAACAAATTACAGCTATAGATAGAAAGAAAAGGCAATGGATCTGCTATTTCTAACTTAACTTTATCTAAAAGTCAGGAAAAAGAAAAACCAGAGCAGAGCAGACAAAGGATAGAACAGATAGAAAGAATGGAATATTGTGACACATAAAATCTAGTTACAGTAATATTCATCTTAAAGGTAAATGTCTGGGTTAGCAAGTAAGAGAAGAGGAAACTCCTTGATCATAATCCCACAATTCTAAGATTTTGGTAACCATAAATAGGCAGCGTGCCTTAACCAAGAGCATTGAAACCTACAGATACAACTGCAGATTCAACAACAGCTTCGTAACTCAGTCCCACTCAACTGATCTTTAGACTACACCATAAACCCAACAAGGAGGCAAAAGGAAAGGACCTTTAGCTCTTGAAACCAGCCTTCAAAGAAGAGAAGAGGTTTTAACTTCAGAAAAGCACAGACACCAACGCAAAGCTATGCGGAGGGGAACGCCAGGACAGAGTAATGAGAGGGGGTTGAATGGAGAAAAGAGGGAGGGAAGGGGGCTTATGGGACTTTCGGGGAGGGAGGAAACGGGAAAGGGGAAATGATTTGGAATGTAAATTAAAAAAAAATAAAATAAAATAAATTAAAAAAAAAAAACCCAGGCAAGCAGGATGCTAAAGACGCTACAAACATCTGAGATCAGGGAAATGGTGCACAGTCAGAAGTTAAATAAATTAAAATGAAATCATAGAAAAGAACTATAGAAATCCTACATGAAGAACATAAGCACACAACTGAAAGATACAGTGAAGATGAGTCAGAAACCAGTCAAGAGAAAGCAGTAACATTTTTCTAATGTTCCAAACAATTTCAGGTGTAATTATGCAATTAGAGAAACCAAAAATGAAAAGTGAAAAATCATAATGTATCTATAGAATGACATTAAGTAAGCAGATACATGAATTGTGGGAGGTTTTGGAAGAGAGGAGGAGAAAAAGGCACTGTGGTTATATTTTAAGTTTAAAAACAATTAAATTGATAAAGGAAGAATAGATAAGAATTTCTACATTGTGTGAAAGATATGTACAACCAGATTCTTGAAGCTTAAACATCTCTAAGAAAATAATAAAAAAAAAAGTTAGATAATAATATCATGAGGCAAAGAACAAATTGTCAAAAGAGAGAAGATGGTGTCTGGAAACCAGAAAAAGAAGAGATCTACACAAGAATCTTAGTTTATCAGATAAAACTTTTTAAAAGGCAATGGAATAATACATTCAAAGTACTAAAAGCCAAATAGCAAAACCAAAAACAATACCTCCCCCCAAAAGCCAACCAAGAATTCTATACCCAGTAAAACTATCCTTTAGAAATGAATGAGAGACAGGGATAAAGACATAAAAGACAGTCACAGACTAACAAAATGTAGGTGAGTTTACAATCATTCTGCATGACTCACAAGAAATGCATTTAATCTGCAAGAAATGTTAAATGGAATTCTTAGAGCTGCAATGAAATGAAAGTAAATAGCGATATGAAAACTGGAAATATGAAACTCACTGATAAAGCAAACTGGGACCTACCAACATACCAAAAGAAAAGATTCTGAATTTTTTAGCCTCTCAGACCTTGAAATCCTGAGACCCAAACCTCTCATAAAGATAAAAATCCAAGGTCTTCATAGTAAACTATTTAATGTTTCAAATGTTAATTCTCTGAAATCCTGAAGCTGAAAATGGCCATTCCCATGAAAAACGAAAGTTCTATGTAAAAGGAATAGAAAGCTGAGTTCTGGTGAAGAACTAATGCTTTCTTTGGTTCTAGCAAATTATTTAATCATGTATTGTCTGCACCCCTTACATACTTAGTGTCACTCCCTTTGTCAGGGAGTAGCACCCACTTGGCTCAAAGACATTTGCTAATTGAAGTTTCCTCCCATGTTACAAAGCAGATTGATTAGTGAGTGTAGTCTTGGTTAATGGTCTGGCTGTTAAAAGAGACAGATTTCTTACAGTAACCACTTAATATAGCACAGACAAACTGTTGCACGCTTTACTTTCAAAATTGCTCCAACTATGTTTAAGTCAGATACATACAATGTGGGCCCCACCAGGGAAATCATAAATCCTAGCCATTCATTTCTGTTTTCAAAAGGAAAGTGAAGGATCCTGGATTGTTATTTAAATATTTTCCAAACTTTGAATGAGAAAATGAATTTTATCTGATTCCTTGGTTATAATGACACACATGGAATCAGATACACGCAAAGATTCTAAAGGTGAATCACAATGTGTCACCAATTGGGTTTGGTTTTTTTCCACTCAACCCAGTTTGGTGGAAATTTTTGAAGAGTGGATTGGCCACATGATAGAGTAATGACAAAAATTTTAATGTCAAAATGCGTCATTTTTCTGCATTGACATTCCTTCCAGCTGATGAAAATCCAGGAGCTCTTAATGAATCCAAACCACATTTACAAGAAGCCAGCAGAGTTACTGGCCAGTTTGAAAATAATTATGTGCAGGGTAGGGCAAGAAGGCACTTATGCAATGGTGTTGTTTGGTCACCAGTATTGTTTCCACAAAATCTGAGGTCTGTATATGAGTAAATAGGGAAGGATATCTCTGTGTGCCCAAAACAACAAAAGGTGGCCCCAACAATGGAAAAATTACATAGGGGGTGTACACATTGGTGGATATCAGTTCACAGAGAAATATCAAATAGAGCAGCTTTGTGGAATGAGAGTGAATATGTTCTTCAAGGACAGCTGTGGCCTTAAAGAGCAGTCAACAGTGCGTGCGCAGTGATGTAGGACTACTGACTGGTGGCCGTGCGTAGTGGGGCCACCTCACTGAAGTGCCCAAAAGTTACAACTCTACTTTTCATTATAGATTTCTTCTTAGTTCTTTATCTTACTTCATAGTTTCTTCTACTATTTTCAATGAGCAGTATTTCTTACAATTCTTTTTGCTGTGTGTTTTACCCATCCATTTTTTTTCTAATATGGAGACTATAAATTGTAAAGACTTCTAGAGACTTCTAATTCATTTCTTGTCCTTTTTATGTGGGGATGATTTAACTATGTAAAAATACATGATCATAAAGTTGGCTTTGTGTGTAAGAATTCTGCATGTTTATAAAAACATTGAGATCTCTTCAATAAACAAAGAAAGGCCCTTTTTGTGTCTCTACATTTGTGAACCATAAAATTTCTGGTGATCACATCTTGTCTGAGTTCACATTCGGTGGTGAACAGCCATGAATTTATTTCAGAGACTGAGCTGCCTTTTATTGGTTCCAGGCGATTTTGTGAAAGAAGGAGACAATTTTGTGCAAGTGCCAACAAGCCAAGTGAAGTTGTGTGGGCTCATTCACACGTCCAAAATGTGGTTGATATTCCAAACATTACCCAGAAGAAGTTGGAACCTCATGCCAAAACCAAGAGATACTCCAGAGATGTTGCAGACCTCAATACAATGCTACATGGAGGCGGGAGGAGCTGTAGTTCTAAGATGCTAGAGGGTTGGCAGAGAACACAGAAACCCCTCATTTCTGGACTGAAGCCCTAACTGGTTCCAATGGTCTTGAAGGTGGCAGATGGTTATCCATTACTGTTGTCAGTGCAAAGGCATTTTGCTCCAACCAGCAGTTTCTTTAGCCGTCAATGCTGTAAATATCTACTGTGTTCTTTGACCTGAGCAAGGGTTTGAATGGGGCTCACTTGCTATCTCTGTTGTATTCATTGTCTAAGTATGCATCAGGGTGTGGGAACAAGACCAAGGATGGGGGATGAAAGGCAACTAAGTCGCATGACTAATCCTGGGAAATCAGACTCTAGAGACCAGCATCAGGATGCAGATCTGAGTTTATTGACCAGCACATAAGCATATGTATAGTGTTTAAGCCAATCTTAAGCCCCTAAATCCTCCACCAATTGGATCTTATCACACCAGCACCATGCCCCAATAAAAGCCCTGCCTGATGAGGTAACTCAGAAGGGCAGGGGTGGAGGGTGCACAGCTTTGTCACCTATTTGGACGTCCATGAAGATGGGGGAAGCAGCCACAGCCCTGGCCTCCATTCCTTTTTTTCTGGCTCACCCATGTTCTGGGAGCCATCTTGGATCCAATGCAGATCAGGATTCATAGGAGCCCGGGCGCCTTGCTCTCCATCCCACCTTTTCCTTCACCAGGTTGACTTCCAGGGGCTGGCCTTGTGATCAAGAATCACTGTTTTCAACACGCCTCCTGATTTAGGTTATCCATTAGGACTTTGTAAAAGACTGCACATACAACCTGGTTAGCACAGTTACCAGCCATAGTGATCTGTGTTCACACATTTCACTTCCAAGCTGTTTTCCCCCGTGTAACTGTGATTTTACTGTTGGCAAGCATTATGCATTGATACTTTCACCAGAGTGCTTGAACAAGAAGCTTGTAACACTACATCTTTCCTTATTGCCTATTTCAATAAGGTCTTGTGTGTTTCTCAAATCTTCTTTTAAAACGCCAATCTCTCTTAACAAATTTTAAGTCATACTTTGAGAATTTTGGTCTTTGGGGATTCTAATATTCAGGATTATTGTATTCAGAACTGCATATTTTGGAATTATGGCCCAACCTCAAAGAGAAATGTAAAATCAAGTTGAAATATGGATACTCAACAACTTATTATATTAAACAACTATTATAGTTTGATTTCAGATCTTAAATATTATGATGATATAAAATAATATCCACACAGTAGGATTCAAAATAGAGAGAAACAGACTGAAGTACAACAATACTAGATAATTTCAGTGCCTCCTTTCCAACAATGGGGAGATCATCCAGACAGAAGGAGAAATAATAAACAAGTAACTTGAATAATTTCGTCATTCAAATAGGTCAGGCAGACATAAAATATTTCACAAAGGAACAAAATATGCATTTTACTCAAGTGAAGCTGTTGTATTCTCCATGATACTATAGAACTTAGAGGAGACAATTTATTTTTTTAGAGGGAGTTGGGGAAACTGAAGCAATGGCTCAGCAATAAAGAGCACTTACTGCTTTTGTAGAGAACTGGAGTTCCATCTCAGAATCCACATTGGGAAATCCACAACTACCTGTAGCTCCAGTCTCAGTAGACCTGAGGGCTTCTTCTGGCTTCCAATGGCACCTACACATGTGTACATATAGAGCCTGTTATATACATACATACATATATACATACATACATACATACACCTGCACACATACACACAGAAATAAAAATAAGAGAAATATTTTCAAAAGAAAATAAGACATTGGAGCAGGCATTTTTCAAACACAGTAGTATGAAACTATAAATTAATAACAGAAGTAACTTAAAATCAAAAGCATGTGGAAATTAAACGATGAAAATTTCAATGAATTAAAGGAAAAGAGCAAAGGAAAAAAATTTAAAAAGCCTTTAAAAAGTAAAAAATGAAATCAAAGCATACTCAAAGCTATGAAAACCAACAAAGACAATCACAAGGTGAAATTTTGAAGCAATAAATGTTCACATTCCAGAACTCTCAAAAAACTTAAGTAGGAGTCTCAAAAGTCAGATGCCAATCTGTGCTGAATAGGGAGACTCTATTACAAACAAATAAAATAAACAAACAAAAACTCAGAACCAAACAAATAGGAAAGTAAAAGAATCACAAGCAGTTTAATAATAGACTTCAAGGAAACAAACCAGAGCAACAAAAAAGGACAATAATAAGCTAATTTCAAAGTTATCAGAAGAAAATAACTAATAAATATTAAAGAAGAATAATTGAAATAGACCTTTCAACTTAAAAAAAAAACCCTAAGAATTGTCTTTCTAAATGGTCTTTCAACCATCTTAAAAGAGATCATTTAAAATGACAAAGTGGAATTTCTCTTTGGAATGCATTAATGGTGTGATATGGCTGTGAAATGTAGGCTCAATTAATTTGAACACTTGGTCCCAGGTCTTGGTGATGTTTGGAAGACTGAGAAACACCTTCTCAGAGATGAAGCTTCACAGGAAAATGTGTGGTGGTGGGCTTTAAGGTTTTATAGCCCAGGCTCCCTTCCTATTTGTTCTTTACTTCCTGGCTGCAGATAAAATGTGATGTCACCTCAAACTCCTATGGCCATGCCTTTCTTGCCTCAATGTCTGTAACCCTCAAACTGTAAGCCAAGGTAAACTCTTCATCCTTTAAAATATTTCTTTTAAGTACTTCTTATAAGGTATTTTGTCACAGCAACAAGAAAGTAACTTATGAAGAAGTTGGTGTCAGGAGTGGGGTTGCTGCTGTGGTACACCTGACCATACAATTCTTTGGCCTTTGAAAATGGTTTGGGAGGAGTCAGAAAGATCTATGAGGAGTAAGGAAGATCTTGGAGCTGCAGGCTAGAGGAGCTTAGAATATTATAAGGCAGAGCTTAATGGTCCATTCTGATAGGTGTTTGGAAGATGTGAATTCTGAGAGAAACATGACAAAGGGGTTCTGGCTTAGGAAGCTTTGGAGAGGAATAGGTGTTTAATAGGGAACTGGGCTAGAGCTCATTCATGCCACATTGTGTCAAAGAATTTGGGTTTGTCCTGTCCAAGTTCTGAGAACTTAAGTGAAGCTGAATTCAAAAATCACAACCTAATTTGTTCAATGATAGTTTTAGGCTGTAGCATAGTTATTGCTCGCCACTCTTCTCCAGGTATTCAGTGAAAAAGAGCAACAGGTAGAGCAGAAAAGACATAAAACATGCAACTTTACGCAGAGAAGAACGTGAGTCAATTAAAAGTTGCAGACGAGGCAGGTGCTGAGAAACATATCTCTGTCCAGGACAAGACAAGTTCTCTGAGGCCAAGACCACGTCCATCACAGCTTCCATATTAAAAGAAGAGAACTTGAGAGTGAACTTTCAAGCTTAGAGGTAGGCCTCTCACCCATGTGTAGCAGTGTCACAAGTCACCTTGCTAGTTCCCTCCATGACACAACACCACCTTCCATGTCTCTCATGAACCCATGAATCAATCTTTATGTCAGGTATTCTTCTAGAAGAGATACATGTTAGTTTGTTGAGTCCATGTATTCTATATATCTAATTAAATTATATTGTACATCATAAATATATAAAATTTTGTTCTGTAGTGCAATAATCAAAAGTGTTTAACTTTTTTCATGACAATGGCCATTCTGACTGAGTTAACACAGAATAGACCTCAGTGATATTTTAATATCAATTCCCTTGATGGCTAAGGATGCTGAATATTTTTGTTCTTATTCTTTGGCTGTTTATGAACAATCTGTTCATTTTATTGGTTTCTTGGGATGTTTGACTTTAGAGCATTTAGGGCTTTTAGTTCTTCATGTAGTCTAGGGATTAAACTTCTGTCAGACAAGTAGCTGGCAAAGATTTCCTCTTGTTCTCTCTGTTGTCTCCTTACATTATGTCCTTTGCTGTGTAGATGCCTTTCAATTTCACAAAATAATGTGCCAATTCTTGATTTTATTTTCTGAGCTGCAAGAGGCCTTTTCAGAAAGTCTTTCCCTGTATCTATATCTTGACGCACCTCCCCCATGCTTTTCTCTAACAGAATCAGAATTGCAGCTCTTACATGAAGTTGGGTTTTTTTTTTTTTGACACATTTTCAATTGATTTTTGTACAGTATGTGAGATGGGAATCTAGTTCCATTCTCCTCCGTGAGGGTACCTAGTTTTCCTGGAATTTCTTGTTGAAGAATGTTTATTTTTCACATATGTGTAAGCAAACCATGTCTATTATATGTGAGATATCCTAAGCACTTTGTCAGAAACCCCTTAAAACTGACAAACATAGTAAAGTAGCAGGATACAAAATCAACATAAAAATCAGTACCTTTCCTATGTGCTAAGAAAGGAATCAGGAAAAATAATCCCACTTATACTAATGCTTTATGTTGTATGCATTAAAAATGATACTCATGCCAGGCAGGGTTTCACAATTTCAGATTCAGCAACCACACTAAAGTGAATTTGAGTCTCCCTGGATAAAGCATGAGCATTCTTTTAATTTCCCACATTACTGTGATGACCGGGAAGATCTGAATTTAATGGTACTGGGCATACTCCTGGCCAAGGTGCTGACCGACCTAACGTTTAATTTTTGTTTTGCTTGGGTTTTTGATTCGGGTGTCACTGTGCAGCCTAGACTAGCCTCGAATTGGCTGTCTTCTTGCCTCGCCCTTGGGAACAGGGCTTATAGCTCTACTCCTCCACATCTGTATTTCTGAATCACCTCAAGTTCTTCATTCATTTCTTGGATATTCAGGAGGAAGCCTGAGTTTCAGGCTTTGACCCCCTGCCCTACAAAAGAACAACTCACTGACCAAATTCTTTACATTTTCTGACACATTCGTAGAGTTCCAGAAACTTTCACTCAGACGCTACAAAATAAATACTTTGGTAGAAAATGTAAACCCCAGTGTTCCAGGGTAGGACTCATTCTCACAGAAGCTGCCTTTCTGATAGGGCTTCCTGACTGTAATGTGAGGGCTAGGGCTCTGAGATCACCCCTGTTGTCCCCATTTCTTTGCTTAGAACTAAGAACTATTGGTTCCTTGTGTGCCTTTTAAACCACTTTTTGTCAAACTTTTAAAGAGACTAATTGAATCTTTCGAAACATTATTTTTCTTAATATCCATGATAGGATTCTGAATAATAAATGACAACACAGTAATAACCAAAGAGGAAGCAAGTGACACCATTGTGGGGCTCCTCTGGCCTCCCACCTCAGCACAGACAAGCAGACTCCCATCCATGCATCTTCTCAAGCCCACATCACATTTGGTGTGGTCACACAATGAACTTGATACCTCCCTAAGAAAGTAGGTGACTTGCCTGAAACTGCAACAGCTGGGACTACAGACCACAAGTCCAGTGCTCCAAACCCCAGAGCAGCACCAACTGAGCCTTGGCCGACGCCTGAGGAAGGCATATACCAGATACACTGCAAATTGCCAGAATGTTCGCTCAGAATGTCCTTCAAGTGTCTCCCATTGATCATTGGCAGTCTTTAAAAAGCTAGGGCAAGAAGCTATTTCTGGAGGTCTAATTGCTCTCTGTGACACTTTACAAGGGGCAGCTTGTAGCTTTCCCTCTCAAACTCTTCCCTCTGTGCCCAGATCTAGAGTGAAGGCCTTTCCAACATGTATGCTAACTCCAGGGAGGGTGGGCTCAGTTGCAGGGAGAATTGCCGGACTTCTTCCCCGGGCAAGGCCACTGCACACTGTGTGCATTTTGCCAAGTTCTTTCTCCTTTGGTTTGAAAACCCTTGTGTATTCCAAAAGAAATGCAGCCCATGTGTTTCTGATTCCTTTACACTTAAATCATTAAAATGTTGTTTTGTGAGAGTTATTTGATGTCTAAAGAGCCTGACAGTCTGCTTAATGGAGATTTTACAGGGTTTTCTTTCTTGTCCTGCCTGAAACAGGGAACGTTTCTCTCAGGCAATGCCTGAGTTCAAACCTCCCTCCTCATCACACACGCTCACACTGCATTATCAGCCAGAGCCTCATAATCATGCCAATCACACAAGGCTGGCACTCAGGAGAGCTAAAATAGAGAACTTGGAGGAAAGCCAGGCAGGAATTACAGTAAATGTCAAATCTTTTGGTCCCCCAAAAATACATCTAAGAGAGCTGTCTCAGGGTAGAGAATGTGTTTGGCACCTTGATTCAGGTGGCAAGTAGCCTTCTGCATAACTGAAAAGCAGCTCACCCTCAAATTCTCACTTGTGCCCTGTTACAGTTTCCATTCGGTGAACAAAGAGACAGAGTCAGAAACAGTTAGTACTGTCCACAGTCAGGTTGGTCAGTAAACACCGATCACAGCTAAAGTCTGGATCGCTGTCTAAAGCACTTGAAATGGTTCAGAACTGAGTTTCGCTGTTAGTGGATGTACATGATTTGCAATCGCCATGTGCTCTGTGATATGTTACTGAGACGTGGTGTCATGGAACCCATGAGAGATGGGTTTCTTCCTCCCTTCCTGGGTGTATGACCACCTCCTCTGGACACTTTCTTTATTGGAAAATGGAGTTATAAAGCGACAACTGGTCTGAACAAGGTGCTAGATGGAATGAGTGGGACCAGGGTTAGCACACAGTGGCCGTTCTAACAGCTGGCTTGAAGTGGCAATGGCTTCAGGAGTGGCAGTGGGATTCTGGATGCCTTGGCTAGTCATATAATCTTGCTAAGACATCATTTCCCCACCTGTAAAAGATCCATCACAGAGAATGAAAATCATTGAGATAGCGTTTGTGCCTGGCACTGAAATGATGGTCAGTGAGGCAGCCCACCCGCCTCACACTCTCTTCAGTGCTGGCTGCCATTTTTGTGTATTAGGGTTATTACTGTGGAGGGGGCTCTGTCACGCAGAGAAGTCAGAGTGCAGAGGTTATACTGTGGTGGGAGTTAGAGTAGGGGTTAATTGTGGAGGGGGTTACGTGTGGTGCTGTCTTTATGAAGAGGGCTCTCTTACTACTCCGCTCAGCATAGACCCACTGTACCATTTCTCCATGGGACCTGGGGCACTGACAGCTCACAGGCACAGGTCTGTCTAGATGCATGGGTCACCTGGATCTCTGATTTTGCTTAAGCCTTTTCCCCAACTGGGTGAATCAGATCTCTGCATACTTTCAGTTAAGCAGCACCATGTGGCAGCCTTTCAAGTGGGGAGAGTAAGTAGTCAACTGCAGACACTGCTGCTCACTCACCGTCAAGGCCAGCCATGAGGTTTTCAGAAAAAACCTGCGGATGTCCACAGACAGGCTGAGGCTTGGGATCTGCGTTCTTTTTTATAATCTCCCAGAATTGCCTTTTTAGTTGGCTGTTTCTGTTTAATTGTTCTTTTGCTGGGGTCCTGAAGTAGAACAATTATAGCCATGAGGCAAAGGAGGGTGAAGAGAAATTTCTCTCTCTCTCTCTCTCTCTCTCTTTCTCTCTCTCTCTCTCCTGTGTGTATGTGTGTGTGTGTGTGCACGTGCGCACAAGTGTGTGCGTGCGTGCGTGCACGAGAGTGATTCTCTCTGTGTGTCTGTCTCTTTCTGTCTCTGTCTGTCTCTATCTCTGTCTCTCTGTCTCTCTGTCTCTCTCTCTCTCTCTCTCTCTCTCTCTCTCTCTCTCTCTGTGTGTGTGTGTGTGTGTGTGCACACGCGCGCGCGAGCGAGCGATTATCTCTGTCTGTCTGTCTCTGTCTCTGTCTCTGTCTCTCTCTCTCTCTCTCTCACACACACACACACACACACACACACACACACACACACACACCTCTAAGTCTCTCAGGTTTTTTTTTCTCAAGGGCTGCAGTCCCTCCCAAGGAGGGGACTGGCTAACAGATCTTCCAAGGAAACAGTCTGTCAGGTCCCTCTGAGTACATAAGCTCAGTCAGAGAGAGGAGAGAGGGGAAGCCAGAGGGAGAGGGGGAGAGGGGATCTGTTGCAGGCAGGAGAAGGCGTGACCTGAATGGAGAATGCCAGCCAATTCCAGAGACACACAGGGACCTCAGAACAAAGATAAGGCATCGCTGACACTACACCGGGGACTAGGACGAGCTCACAGACAAGTCAGGCAGAAGGGACCAAAGCCAGGAGCACACAAGGCAGGAAAATGAGGTGAGTGCCGATCAGGGGAAGACACAGGGTTTCCCCTCCAAGACCAAGTGTAGAGCAGCCTGCTGGGTCTGACCTTGTCTCTAGGCAGACTCACCTGCTTATCCTCTGGGTGGCTGGGGATGGGGGATTCTCATCAATCCTCGGGGCCCTGCAAAGGGAGTCCTGTCCCTGGGGCACCTTCCCGGGACTCGGGAGACTGGAAACTTGAAACCAGATAGTTTGTGCAAAGCCTGCTCCTGGGCGGCTGAGGCTCAGATTTCTCTCTCTGCCAGCACAGGGTGCTGCCTACTGGCCAATGTGATCCTCCTCCTCCTCCTCCTCCTGCCCATAAGGCTGATTATTCCTTTTGCTACTCAGCAAAGAGTAGTGATTTCTTTCTCCCAACACTTTGAGGGTTAGATAATGTGTTTGTGTGTTTATATTTTTTTTCCTGACCGGAAAAGAAAACAGTTCCCCACAGCCTTGCTTGTGGTTTCTTGAGCCTTCAGAAGTTTGCCAGTTAAACCTCAATTTAGAAAACTAGAAACCTGTCCCCATTTTACAGTTCCCTATAAATTCTGCATTTCTCACTGAAATCAGAGGCAGCTGGTGACATGAATCAGGCTAGGAAATGCACCAAATGGCTCTTAAAGAGACACCACAGTTTTTTAAAGGAGCATGTGGGATTCGGAACGCTACCACTTTAAATTCTAATGGGCTTGAAGCTCTTCAACCTTTCTTGTTTCTTGTGTTACTTCATACTCCTCACTGGGCATTTCTTATAAGCTTTTTCAGAGTCTGAAACTCCAACTCTCTTAATTATTTTTTTCACTTGCAAGTGTCAAGGCTGCTAGAAACACTCAAAAAGAGCAAGAAAAAACACTGTAAATGTGTTAAGTAGGGACACACCTATTTCCCACTCGTTTTCTTTAAATCAGTAAAGTTTCTATTTGCTTCTTTTCTTCAGTCACCTGGTAGCTTTGCTCAGTCCAGGACCAATAACAGACTTCAATCTGTATAACTTTGAATTCCATTTACCTATGGCTGGGAGGAAGAACTAAGTCTCTAAAAGTTAATGACATTATTCTGATCTTAAGTTGTCTTTTTGTTTTGTTCTTAAACCTGCCAGAAATTTTCATTTTTCCTTTCTTCTGAAATAATGACTTTTCTTCCTTTGTATGTAGAGTGAGGCCTTACCTGTGCCTCAGCTCTTCCAAAGCACACTCTTGTATATGCTTAACCCTCAATCAAGGACAACCCTCCCGCCTAGAACAGACTGGGCAGACTCAACATTGTGTCCTTGTTTCTGATCTCCATCCCTCAGACATGGCATCTCTTCCTTTGTTCTCATCTGTGGTCATATTTCTTACCATCTTTAGCATAGCTACTTATTTAAATGTCCACTCCCCCTTCCAAGGGATGTAATCAATGTCTTTCTTCATCTTTGAAGAAGGTCTTTGTGGTCATGTGACCAGCACCTAACAAAATGTCTCTTTCCTAGTAGAAATTCAGTAACTATGACTGGGTTGAATTCAGTTATTGAATATCAAAAAGAAGTACTAGGAAAGTGTTCTGCTGGCTGTCTCCAAGGGGTCGGAACTTGCAGGCACAGGGCACTTCAGAGTTTGCAAGATACTTTCATGAGCATTGTTTCATCTTGGCTTCGGGTTTGGGGTGACATAAGGATTGACGGGTACATGAGATAGAAGCAGTTAAGCAACTTGCCCAGGGACATACTGATGATCTGGAAAAGGCCCAGACTCATTCTTGTGTCTTTGGGTTCCAACCATTTTCCTGATATATGCTATGAGGCTCTCAATCCCAGCTGCATATTACAATGGTCTATGGTACTCGAGGAATGCCAGACTCCAGGCGACAGAACAGAGCTTCGAGCACAGGGGAGGGGTTCAAACATTAGTATTTTTTTAACTTTCCACATAAAGCTATGAGTTTTTTTAAAATTATTTTTCACAGGATTAATTGCTTTGGCCAGATGCCTGGGCATGATACGGGCATGGACCCAGCTTGTTCTTTGGGCTTTTGTTATTCTTTTCTTCTGTTGGAGTTAATTCACCATATGGTATTTGGCATGATGTACCATCTCTTAGGATATACTTTTCATCGTCTGTCAAGTGAGGCTGGTGGGTAAGGGAGCTCTGTAGTCTCTTCCAACTCCAAATCTTAAAAATGGAGCATTGGTGGCATGTACATTGAAATGAGAGGAGCGGATGGGGAGGCTAGGGCGTGTCACTCACTCCACAATCTGACTCACACAGCTTCTTTATGTGTCTCTGATGGACTGCTCCTACCACAGAGACTGTGAAATCCCAGCTCTCTATATCACTTTTGGCATTTCAAACAAATGTAGCTCAACTGTTTTTGATCAGCTGGAGGATAGATAACAGGTGTCAGGCCTTGTACAGCCGGCGCCTGGTGCAGAAGAAGCCAAAGCAGGATTGTGATTGGAAGCGAATGCTGCCGTGTACATCCTTTGATTCACAGCCCCTAAGGCAAGCAAGCAAGCATATGTTTCAGCCTCTCACATGAATGGAGATATCTGCTTCATGCATCTAAGTCTGTCTCGAGCTGCAAAGAACAGAACACTCCACAGGCTTCTCTTGTACGAACATTCACCAGCTGCGTACCACACTCAACCCTGAGGCCTGGGCTGAGGGGTCAGTCAGCTGCCAGCCTCAGCAGAACTGGCCTGAGTAGGCTTTCTCCTGTGTGTTCTGGAAAAAGCACATAGGGAGAAAGTCAACCTTTAAGCCTTGTGTAATTCAGTTGTCACTATTGCAGGGAGGTTGGGCTTGAGAGACAAAGCTCAGGCCTCTGAGTATGTGGCATGGTAGTCATCAGAACAAGCCTTGGCCTAGGGCTGGAGACTTACAGCTCCTTCCAACGCTCCTGAGCAACACATGTCATGTGGGAAGTCATTATTATCACCATGAATGAGATGAGGAAACAAAGGGAGGAGACTTCCCCAAACTGGGTAGAGGAATAAAGCCAAGGTCAAGTTCAATCTATCCTTCCTTGCTGGCCCTCTCAACCCTGGTAACAAAAGTACATTTCTGCATTCAGAAATGGGGTACCTGGGCCCTGAACATTAGCCCCTGAATTCCCTTTTCCTATAAATTCACTAGGTAACTTGGACCTGTGCCTTCTCCTTTCTCTACCTCCAAAGCCCTTCCTTTACAGATTGCTTTAGAACAAGATTGACCTTGGCCCCTGGATTGAAACCTGTTGTTTTTCTACTAGCTTCCCATATGTCGCAATTGCAGGGGCCTTGGGGAAATTTTTAGAGTGATGTTATTTTCTTTGTGGGTAAAAGCAAGACATGATCAATGGCCTTTCTTTTTAAATTTTTATTGATGGGTATGCCTGCCTATCTTCTTGTCTGTATGTGTCCAGTACATGCAGGTACTCATGGAGGCCAAAGAGCATACACTCTGCTCCTCTGAACATGAGTTACAAATGCCTGTAAACATCTGATGTAGGAGCTTGGAACTGAACCCAGGTCCTCTGTAAGAGCAACAAGTGCTCTGAACAACTGAGCCATCTCTGTAGCCCCTCAATGTAAAATTCCACTCACACAAAATGAAAACACTTGCATTCTCATTCTACAGAGAGTCACTCTAATCCTTCTAGACCTTTCTACATGTATCTGTTTACCTTTTCTGTATCTATCACATAAGACAGCTAGAGGATCTGGACATGTACTTATTCACTGCACACTGAACAATTCATAAGTATACATATGCGTACCTACATCCAAGTACAGGGGAAGGAGGTCTTGGCACAGAATTGACTTCCTGATTAACAAAGATATAGCAGTTAATCCAAATTCTTGGCAGAGTTTCCTAGCTTTGACTTTCTAGGTTATTTAAGAGTCTGTCTCCGTGGCCCTTCTTTTACTCGTTCATTGGCATCTCTTATATGCAAGACTCCCTCCTAAATACTTCACATGCATCAACTTTAACGATTAGGAATTATAACCCCATCTATGAATGAAGGGACCAGAGCACAGGGAAGCAAGTTACCCAGGTTTTTACAATGGAGGAACTAGGATTTGTACCCAGGAACATCCAACCTCAGAGACTGTGTTGGAAGCAGAGGGGTGTGCTAGCTGCTCCAACAGAGACCGTGGGAGCTGGAGGGATGAAAGGACCTTCATAACTAGGGGAAAACACTAAAAGGATGCAGCATGCATATAGTGAGGCCGAGGTGTGGGAAGAACCACAAGTGGTCTTGAAGAGGAAGATCAGCATAAAATTGCAATTGGTCTGGTCAGCCACCTCAGGAACAGATGCCATGCCCAGGCAGCAGGGTTACATCTGTGTTAGAAAACCAACTTGAGTAGAAAACTTAGCCAGGAGGGAAGGGACAGAAGATCACTTAGGTCATGGTTTAAATGATGTAATTGACTGGAGACAGAAGAGATGGGTTTCGGAAGCATAGGAAGCAGAATGAATAGGCCTTGGTGACTGTCACCTAGTGCATCAGGCTAGAGAACTGGCAGGCAGCCACAACAGTAAAGAAACTCAGAACTGGAGCTGGAGGGATGCCAGAGTCCAGAGTGCTTACCATGCAAATACAAGGACCTGAGTTCTATCCCCAGAGCCCACACAATAAGACAGGCAAGGACACTAACTTCTAATTTCAAACTTGGGGAGGCAAAGATGGGAGGATACTTGAGGCTCATTGGCTAGCTGGCCTAATGTAATCAGTGAGCTGCTAATCCCAGTGAGAGATGCTGTCTCAGGAAAAACAGAGTGAGTGGCTCCCGAGGAGCAACACTGGCCTCCACATGCACACACACTCACCCACAGGAATTAAAAATATCAAAAATGATCACAGGAACCTGTTAGAAGAGAAGCTAAGGAGTTGTGTTGGAGATGTTTGAGTTCAAGGTCCTTGGGTCTTGCTGGGAAAGTGCTTGCTGTGCCCTGACCCATTAGGACTCTGACCAGCCTTAGTTATCCTGAATTGCATCATCCATGTTTGATGCTGAGTTTCCCATGCCCCTCCCTCCCCCACTACAACTCTCTTAGCAGTCCATTATATTTTATTTTTTCAGAAATGAATTATAAACTTTTGATTGTTATAGAAAACAGCTCCCCAAGACTTATTTTCTTCATTCTGTCTTTATCCAACCTTTAGGATACATTTACTGGTTTTGTAGTAAGCAACTTTTTTTTCCAGAATATTAAGTGTGTTCAATGTCTGTAGATTCAACCACTGAATTTGGGCTTTATCCCAATACTGCAATTATTAATTATAGTTTTAAAGCTACATAAAGAATTTATGACTCCTAAGTGAGGTGCAGCTGAAGAAGGAATACCAATTATCTCCTAATTGCAATAGCTATGCTTTCCAGAGTAGGTAAGACAGCATGTTTCAGCAACCCAAATGTGCTACTTTCTAGAAAACATAACTACACATATCAACTTTTCAAAAGCGCAAAGCTAAAAGCAATCTTACAAACCATCCAGTTACTTTCTCCAAACATCCTGCTGACCAGGTAAGCAAGGCCCAGAGGAGAAAAGAACAGCAGATGTATAGCTTTGGGTTGGGAACCTGCAATCATTGGTGTGAGTGAAACCTCCTTCGTGTCTTTCAGGTTCCTGTCTTTCCGGCGGCTCCTTCTCTACCATGCTCTGTGCCTTGCCCTGTCGGAGGTTTCAGCCCATACCGTGGAGCTAAATGAAATGTTTGGTCAGATCCAGTCACCTGGCTATCCAGATTCCTATCCGAGTGACTCCGAGGTGACCTGGAATATTACTGTCCCGGAGGGATTTCGGGTCAAGCTTTACTTCATGCACTTCAACTTGGAATCCTCCTATCTTTGTGAATATGACTATGTGAAGGTGAGACCTCCAGTGATGCTCTCTAATGGGAGTAGGTACCATTCTTCTTCACGGGGTTGCATCTAGTGAGGGGCACGATGCAATGAAGGATGTAATGGGAGTGGTAAGCCAAGTTCAAGCCTGGTAAAATGATTCACCTAGACACAACTCTCCCTCCTCTAATCTCAATGTCCGTAATGTATCCAATAGCCACTGCTCCTACCTCCCAAGAAAGAGTATAGACCCAGGAATAAGCATATCACAGATAATCATAATTATGTCAGACACTGAGGTATTCTAAAGCAATGCCAAATTCCCCAAATAATAACCAAATGTTTAGGATTACAGGCTATGCAACAGTCAATAGCAAGAGGTAAGATTTGGAGAAGGAAGGCTAGTGTGTGATTCTAAAGGCCTTGAATGTTGTGTCAAAGGTTTATATTTTATTTGCAAAGTACATGACCATGGAAGGGAAGTGACTTAATGAGAAATATTAAAAATGTATACAGAATGTAGGGGAATATCACAATATACAGACAATATTCCTGGGAATTGCCATGGGTGCAAAGTCTTGGTTTTAAAGTGGGTTTAAACTACACAGGCATGTCTATGACTCCAGGACTTAGAAGCCAGGAATAGGACATTGGTGAGAGCAAAGCCTTTGAACAAACTCAAATTGTGTCTTCCAAAAAAAAAAGGAAGAACAAAATTTAATAATAAAGTAGATCTGAAAAGGTTCAAAATATTCTAAGAGATCAGGTCTATTAAGGTAGTACCTACCTCAAAAACTTATAAAACCAGAAAAATTTACTTTTTAATGCATGTGTATTCATGTATGTATGTATTTTAATGTGTGCATATTTTGTATATAAGTATACTACATGTGTGCATTGCCCAGAGAGGCCAAAGGAAAGTATTGGATCCCCTAGAACTGGAGTTACAGGTGGTTGTGAACCAGTGTGTGGGAGCTGAAAGAACATCTCTCTGGCTCCATGCAGTACCTACCAAGTTCTCTGACTTCATGGAAAGAGTTCTCACCAAATACGTCCAAAGTCAGCTTTCTACATTTTAATCTCTTACCTTCCCACAACCTGCCATTCAGCAACATTTAACCTTGTATTAACCAGACTATTTGATCAGCAGCAAAGTAGTGAATTTTCAAGATCCCTTTATACTTATTATCTCATTCAAACCTCAGAAAAGTTTTATGAGACATAAACACCTATCCTATGTCACAGCAAAACCAACCCAGAAAAGTTAAGTGACTCATGGCAGTGGATCTGGAAGATGGCAGGTCAAAATCTCAGCCCATGTAATGTGACTTTGAACCCCATGTTTGTTTGGCTACACCGAACAGATCACAAACTATGCTCCCCTGAGTCCCAGGATACAAAAGCTCACTAGAGGCACAGGAAATGCCAAGTGTAGCTGTGGACCCCTCTCCTGCCTCAGATTGTTTTATATGTAGAGCATTAGCATGGTGTCAAATGTTCACATGGTGTTCCAAGTCCAGGTTCTCAATCTCAGCACTGTTGATGTCTGGAGCCAAGTATAGACATTGCTGAGAAACAGGGTTTTCAACATGGAAAATTCCCTGGCCTCTGCTTGTTAAAATTCAGTGGCTACTCCACCTTGTGGTTGTAACCAACAATATCTACCAGTGTTGACACTATCTCAGAACCATGGCTGTTTGGAGTGTTGCCATTGTCTTGGTGCTCCATTTTATGGACAATAAGACTATTAGGATATAAAAGATCTGACATCCCAAGAAAAAAAGATAAGCCTAAAAAACATGGAGTCTGAGCAGTTTAAAGTATACTTGAGGCAGATTGCAGAATGAGCTGCTGAGCTGAAGTCCTTGTGAAATAGACACATTTGTCTAATTCCTACAGGGAAAGGGATTCATATGGGGAGAGAGTTTGCATGGTTGACTGTAGAGAATACCCTCCCAACATCAGTATCAGCTGCCTGCAGGGGTTCTGGCAGCCACGAGACAAGAACAAGCCTCCCACTTCAAGATGCTGCCACATCTGCTGGCAGCTGGCACTCATATGGAGACAGAGCCTTGTGTGCTCATCCACATATGTCAATAGAGTTGCCTTCCAAGATAAGAACTCACGAAAGTACTGCTTCAGGGCCTGTAGAAGTCCATATCCTCATAATTTACAGGATTATGCTAAATGTTACATGGTTTAACTGTTTCCTCTGATAAACAGGATCTAATAACTTAAGTTTGGCCTAGTACAGAAAAACACAAATATGGAACTGTTTGTGTTTGGGTGAGCCTTAAAGCTCCCCTACAGCAGTTTGAGGCCCAGTGCTTGAATTTGCAGCTTCAGCCAAGTTCTCATTGGCTGAAAGAAGAGACTGAAGGTCAGAATGCAAAGGGAACCCTAACACTCGGCTTTTGAACTCCTAAGTCCAGAAGTATCACACGGAGCTGAAACTCGTTCTGCTTTCCTAGATGCCTTTACAGCCCCAGGTTCCAGTATATCCAGTATAACAGCCCCAGGTTCCAGTATATCCAGTATATACTTTATGTTTTAAACTTTTAATGAGACAGAATCTCTTTCAATCTAAATGCAAGCACCAACATGCCCTGTGGCCCCAGGATAAGTCAACACTACTCTCCCAAATTCTATTTGTTCATCTGTTCAATGAAAGATTGTATCACTTTTCCTAGGGATGCATGAACAAATTCTCTCCCTGCTAGGACCCCTTAACTGACCAAAGGAATGACTTTACCAACGTCCAAGTTTGTGAACCAGGGAGTTCACTGGGGTTACTTACAGGATGATGGAGAAGGGGTTATAATGGTTCAAACGTAGCTGAGTCACCGAAACCACCTTGGCCTAGGTGAAAACACATGACAACTCCATTCTGGGTCCCTGTGTGACTTGAAGACTGTTGGAGATAGGCTGGAGAGACTCTTGAAGGTAGCTCAGATGGGAGGTTCTCTTCTGCCCAGTAAGGCCTAGTGAATCTTGTTAATTTCAGTAACTTCCTGAACCTTGTGTACTTGTTTGTGTCTTAAGGAGCTTCCTCCAGGAGAGAGTGTTGCACCCTGGAGGAAATTGATGGAACAAAAAGTAGGATGAGATGATCCCTAAACCTCCCAATCTTACTTGCCAGAATTTTCCAGATGGCCCCTCCAAGTCTTCATTGTCCTATTTAGCCAATTCTCAAAGTTCCAAGGCATTATTAGTACACAAACAGAGCCTGCAAATTCCAGGGGACTACTTTAGTGAGACACTATCTGAATTGAACTTGTAAAGATAGCACACAACTGCTGTTATTTACCAAGTAACTTAAAATACCATCAGTTTCCTTTGGTAGGATAACATCTCAGACTATTTTGGGGCTTTTTTGCTCCATAGCTGAATTTTCCTTGTAGCCAAGGGGTCAGTTTAAAGGACCACCCAATTCACAGGAACCCTTTCCAGTCCAACCCACATCCATGGTGCCCCCCATGCCACTCATGCACATCAGGATGACCATAAGGGAACTGCTGACACTAAGTATCATCCCCAAAGCAAAAGAGGACCTCAGAGCTGTGGGCCGGATGCTCACAGTTACGGGAAATCCTCGTCAGCCTGCTCTCCCGCAGTCCTCAGTCTTCAAGACACGTGCACATCTGCACAGCAGCATCTGCTTCCCTGGAATGTGCTGTCACTGTGGAGTCCTGCAGGGCACAGATGAGGCATATGAATCACAGCTGGTGGGTGCAGCAGACGAAGGGCCCAGTGGAGATGCTGAGCACTGAGGTTGGAAGCCTCGATTCTGCTTATCATTCTACTCTATGGCATTAGCCTTAGGCAACTGGTTTCTTCTAGAAAGAATCTCTCCTTGTTCATCCTCCCTTGTCAAGCAGGGAGTTGATTTACATGGTCCATAATTCCACCTAAGCTCAGTATTAAAAGACCTCAGAAACCAAAGTCTAACTCCATCATCATGATCGTGTCAAGAGTGAGGAAGGGTAATCATTGGCCTATATCAGGCCTAGGGCAGAATTTACGTATGAAAATTGTCAATCTTGTCTGTAGTGGTGTTACACATCTTTGAGCCCACTGTGTGGGAGGCACAGACAGGTGGATCACTGAGTTTGTGACCAGCCTTGTAGATCCAGTTTCATGTCAGCCTGGCTTAGACAGAGACACTATAAAAAAACAAATCTATCTTTTCTTCTTTTAAATTAATCAAGCTATAGGAGAGTCACTTCTAATGAATGCCTAAGGTTTTAAGTTGCAATATGTAGCAAATGTTACCTGTAGTCAAATTGTTATAACTCTCTTACAGTCGGATTCTATTATATAGCCAGAAAATACATGGTTTTCCCAGAAATTGCAACAAATGAACTTTAATTGAGCATCAGACCAAACGATTGACTTATAAAGGAGTCATGAGGTGAGAATTGTGGAAATGCAAACCTTCAGGCACAGAAGTTCACACTGTTTACACCTCCCATTCCAAGTTCACTCATGCTATTTGTTTGTTACTTAGAAGGCATACAGCACTCTAGTTCAGCATCTATCTATCTTACTAAGTAACCAAAAGATGCACTGCCCCATTCTCCTGTTAACCCTGCATCCCTTATATAATGAATAGTTCTTGCTTCCTTTCCATTGTGAGCCCCTTAGCTCCTTAGTCAGTTCACTCAATACATTTGCAATGTTCTTCTAAATACCTGCCAGATATAAGTCTCTCCCATAAGTCGGCCCTATGTATCTATTCAAAGGGATCATCTTCAAGTGTCTCTCTGCTGGTGCTATTCTCACGATCTTTCCATACCTACCTACTTTCTGTGAAGCCCAAGGATTCTGTAGATAGCCTATGCCTAAAATGAGCACTGTCAAACCTGGGTACCCAAAGATAAGCAATACAGTCCAGCCCACCAGAAATTCACAATTTCAAAGGTTATAACAAGACAATTACATAATTACAATTGTAAAACCTGCACAAGTAACACAAGGCAACACACATGTGTGTGAGTGGTCACTTCTGTGTAGTCAGATTTCAGTGTTTTAAGGGTAAGTAGAGGGTGATTCCTGGGTTAGAATGTATTAGCAGTTAACCACGGATCAGAGATTGAAACGGATGTACTGTTAGAAGCAGGGAGAGTGGTCAGAGCTGACATTTCTTAGGGAGAGACACAAGAAAAGTCTAGAACAATTATGTAGCGAGGGACTAAGAAATCATCTAGTAAATTTAGCTTTAAACATGGCCATCCAACGTGATAGACAAAAGACTAACTGGTTTAATTAATTTGGAGACTTGAGCATGCACACCATGGTCATAAATAGGTGATCAATAGGTTGACTTGATTCTTCAGTATATTGTTTTTGCCAGTTTTATATGAACTCACTCTGTTTTGAAAAGAAAAATTTGTAACAACAACAAAAATAGAAATAATATCAGTGTAAACCTTGTGATCTCACGCAAAATCACCATTTCCCTTACAAATTCTGGCAATATTGAGAGACAAGCAGCTGTTACCCTATAGAGTTGACCTTGGAGTCATGACTCCCCACTCCAGTGCCAAAGCATTCTCATATCCTGCTTGCACTCCCCTGTAGTAAAGAATGTGAAACTTGCCCCTCCACTGAGTCTACCAAAAGGGGAGGGGGACAGAGAAGTTCCCAAGAAGGCGTATATTTCAAGGAAAATTATTTGAAAACATTCTTTGTGGAATGAAGAATGTCTGTCTGCATTTAATGTGCAAAATATGTTTCTGTCTAAAGAAAGTCCTTTGTGCTTTCAGTGTGGCATCATCTGGCATCTGACTGTAAGATTTTCAATGGGAAGCTATAAACTGGGAACAGTGGGCTTGGAGGTGACATAGTCAATAGCATGTTCGAGTAAGTTTGATCCAGATACATAAATACAGGCCGCGGTGGAAACTCACTAACTAGATTGAGTGTATTAGTTGGATAGAACATGTGTCTGCGGGAAGCTCACAGGCCCTTACAGAAAGCTTTGGAAGCTCAGGCAGTACATCACAGGAAATGGGGCACAGGGGAGAGGAAGGAGAAATGAGAGCTTCTAACCTAGGTTCTGACAGCCCAGTGACTACTTTCCCCGGGCATGGAGATGGGCAGCATGCATGGACCAGCAGTTTTAGAAGGCACGGGGCATGTTGCAGAGTACTGAGTCTGGAACACAACTGGAAGTGCTAATCCAGATTTTAGGATGGGGCTTAACCAGACATAAGGATAAAATTAACTGAGTCACTGTGCCTGAGACCCCTCAGCCAAGCTTCTGCATCTCCCTTAAATTGGGCTTGTTGTCAACTTTTATTAAATCCAGCCAGAATGGACACAGTGTCCTCCTCACAGCTTGAGGCGAGGCGATGTAGTCTTATGTGTAATGGGCTAAAAAACAGCAGTCAGACTCAGTGGTCTGAGTCAAAGCTTTAGAAACTGTGAGACCTGGGAGCAGATGCTTCCTGTATGGCGCCCTGTAAAGTGGAGTTATCATGATCTCTTTCTCATGGGCTCATTAGGAATGTGAATGGGGGAAAAGGCTTCAAAGACCTCTGCCCAATGCACATTAGCTAAGTAAGGCATGGATGGTCATGGTGTAAGATGGATGCCAAGGGACTCATCTGGCATCAGCTGCTGCCCTATGAATATAATCATCCTCTTCTATTCTCATCACCTTGCTGAATCACCCAGGACTTTCTGGATAATTCCTCCTAAGTGTTTTGAAAGTACTGTTTAGAGGCGCGGGCCTGTGTATTCCCATCAACATTTTGACAGGAGTTTCCAATCTACTGCCACGTGCAGTTCTTCTCATGGACTAGAAAGACATGGGTATTGTTATACCTAGATGACAAAGAAGGAAGCTGAGGCACAAATAGAACTTTCCAAGTCCCCCTGGAAAAGCCAAGTCTCAATGCCTGGTCTTTGCATGCCCAAGATGTGGTTCTGTTTCCTTCTCGGGCAGGTTCTAGTCTGGAAAGGGCCTGGGTTTATCTGTCAGCCATGCATTTATTTCTAAGGCAACAGTTTACCTGTTATGGTATTTTAATGAAATTTATAAAATGGCATCAATGAATTTGAGGGTTCCTGCTTTGTCCAAATTCTATTAAATAACTTTCTCTTTTATCCTGACTTTGAGAGGACAATCCTTCTAAGAAGTAATAAGGAATGGATTCTGTGGTACAAAGGCTCAGTTGATGTGTTTGTGGTACATATACATCCCAAATCATTCCCACTAGACTGCTAGCCCCAGGAGTTCAAGGTCTTGTTTGTGTTTTCACTAGTAGCAGGTAGTGTCCTGGGTAGGACAGAAAAAGGCACAAGTCTTCAGGCAGTTGTGCCAGGAAAGAACACCATTCTAGAGATCACCCATTTGGCTCAGGATAAGACCTTGGGCAAGTCACCAGTGCATTCTGGGTGCAGCTTTCTCAGTAAGGGAAGTATAGCCTCTGGCTTTGCTAGGTCCTTACTATTTTTGATGCTCTGATACCCGGTCCAATGCCTTTTTCCCCAAGTCACATGGGTCAGTCTGCATCCTGCTGCATAATTAAGATAGAAGTCCTGTGACCTCAATTGCCGATTTCATTACAGCTCTCTGTTTACATGCACATGACCTTCAGGCCAGGCTGATTCCAACTACTGCAGTGGCTCTGCTCATTCTCTGAGAGTAGACAGGAGGCCTTGGCCTCAGAAAGAAATGAGAAATGGATGAAGGTTTCTCTTGAGTGATAATTGTATGATTCTTCCCGATGGGGTGCTGGGCCCCAAACACCAACGCCTGTTTACTAAAGAGAACTAGGAAGTGAAAACGACCTTCAGAAAGTGTGACCAGATCTTATTTTAAGCGAGAACTGCAAGCAGCACAGGCTCTGGGGTGGTGAGAAGAAACAGAAGGAAGAGCCTCGTGCTTGCTCCGGGAAAGCAAGTGACTGTGGATGGACCGTGTGAGACAGACGTTCTCTCGGGGGCACTGTATACAGGGCGCACGTCTGTGCGCATGTGTGTCCACAGAAAACTGCTTGGTAAAAAGGTAGAACTTAAACTTTCCTTACAGGAGAAGAGACTAAGTGGGAAAGGCGTTCAATCAGGACATGCTGTGTAGCTACAATTTTAAGGTACAGGAGCTAGACTCCTGTACTTTATCTCCTGAGTAATGAGCAGATGGATAAAGAAACAGAACAGAGGCAGTATAGGGGTCCTGCGGAACTTGAGGTGTGTGCTGTGACTTGAATTTGGCAGGCAGGGAAGTTTCATTGAGCAAAGATAACAAAGAAGATCTTAGTGTTCTGTTTCCTGGAGAAAAAGCATCCCACACAGAGGGAACGGACAGCACAAAGACCCAGGAAGGGAAATGTGTGGTGTGTATGAAGAAGGAATTAGAAATGGCTCATGGCAAGAGGGTTCAGATAGGGCCAGGGAGGGAAGGGAGGGAATAGGTCTCCTACAAGATGCTGTGAGGGATGAGAGCACTTTGACAGCTGCTTCTACACCTGATGTCTCCTTTACTCTGACTCTTGGAGGACAATATTAATACTCGGATTGTATGTTCTGGAAATCTGAGGCCTAGGGACAATGATACGTAAATGAAGGAAAGCAGCAGGCGTGGGAGGGTCAAGAGATGGATCTTGGCACATCATTCTCCTTTTGAATACAAAAAAAAAAAACAAACCCAGAAACAATGGTGGAACAATGCTAAAATAAATGAGAAATGATGAGTTTTCATAGAATTTATTTATGGTTTGTTTAATTGCCATTGGGGGGAACTTAACAATTAAAGATGGATGTGTGGCTGTTTAACAATTCGAGCAAAATTCTAGAAAAGTTGGCAGTCGGCTCTTGTAAGCTAATAGGCTTTTCCGGATTCACAGCACAACATGGCAGAATTAAAGTGCAAACATATGTGACAAGGACCCAGGGCCTGTGGATCTGCATTTCCAGTCCCCTGATTTCTATGCAAGGATTTGAGGATATAAACAGGGTTGGTTGGGATAGGGTTCTGAATATTCCTGCAAACTACTGGGGATGTTACTCAAAGCGCAGCTGATCCCTGCCTCCCCCAGTCCAGACTGGGACATACCTTGAGCCTGGCAGCCCATGCTATCAAACACAACCATCCTTTGTTTTATCCTGTCTGCAAGCCATTTTCCTGCACTGAGCTGTGGGGCCCAGCCTCCCTACACTAAAGGGATTTGCATGTGAATGAGCAGCCCCCAATCCTGGAAGAGGTGGGATGGAGGATTCTGAGTGGTTCACAAGCTAGAGGGATTGTAAATCCACCCTGGCTCTCCTCCCCAGCTACAGTACCAGGAGCCTCTTTACTGCCCCACTGCAGCCTTCTCCAGCAGAGCTGTGAGGCTCTGCTGGCTCCCACCTGCGGGATGCCTGGATGCTATTTCCTAGGCTCTGGGCCAGACCCCTCCCCTGCTGGTCCTTTCTTCTCTCCTTGCACACGCTGATCTCTTCAGTTCACCATCCTTCCTGGCACCAGGGGCAACTGCAGACTCTCAGGACCTGGGAGCTCTTTCTCATGCCCCCTCATTCTTTATGGCATCTGCCCTTTGCACAGAGACAGGACCATCTTGTGGTGTTGGCAAGCTCCACTAAAAGGTTTTACTGTGGTTAGCTGAAAAAATAAAGTAAGATAAGACCACTTTCCTGGGGAGATCAGTCCACCGAGGCCATTGTGATGTGACTTAAAATCAGACTCGGTTTCCCCACCTAAGAAAGAAAAAGTGTACACTTCGACTCTGACTATTGACATAATTGTCTTATTCTAATTATTGGCCAGAGTTGAAAGTCAAGACATGTGAATTTTATCTTAAGTTTCTTACTCATAGGCTGTGTAGCCTTTGAGGAATTCATATGACCTCTCTCTATGCTCGAAATTGTGACATCACTCTGAGTTACACTCATTACATCCTCAAGACTAGAAGCAAGTAACACAACGCTAAAAATGTTGCACAGGAATAAAGATGAATAATCATCTTATTTATTTGTTTTTTATTTAGTAGTTGTTTATTTATTAAGAAAAGGCTGTCTCACTATGTAGCCCTCTCACCCTGGACCTCACTAGATGACTCCTAGCCTGGGACTCAGAGATCTGCCTGCATGAGCCTCCACTCCTGGCTGGTCACCATTTGGTTTTTAAGGCCTCATGGTGTAAGCCAGGACTAGAGCATTAACACCCCAGCCCCTTCCCCCCAACCCCCACACATCTATCTGAAGCCAACTGAAATCTTCCATCTTCCAGCTATGTGATTCCACAGGGCTGGCGTTCATGAGCCTTTTAAAGATTGCTCAATGCCAGCGTGCTCTGTACCACCCCTTACTCTTCAGGTGCTGGATAGAGTCTGGTGTATGGTCACTTCAGTTGCTTCCACCCATGCTCTTTAACTGGAGTGCGAAGCCACCTGCTAGGGTAGCAAGACTGGAGTGTCATCCACTAGCCTGGTCCCTGCAGGTGAACATGGTTCCCTTCTTACCAAATGCCTCATTATACATTTTTGTGTCCATTGGGATTCATATATATTCTGCCTATTAAGGGAAATATATTAAATATTTGTCATTCAAGTCTGGCTTATTAGATCAATGAATCTTTAAGCCCAAGTTTCTTTTTAAGTCTAAAAGCAAAGAAGAATTACTTATAGTTTCCTTCTACTTAGTACTCTCATTATGTGTAGTTAGTGTATGTATGTACATATGTATTTATGTATATATGTAACCAAGGTTAAATCCCCATGTATAAGACCAAGGAATAACTTTGTAAATGTAATCTCAAATAGTCTTGGAAGGTACCAACTTTCTTACTTCCTCAGATGCTTCTGTAGAGGTGAACATTGTTTTTATAGTTAAGGGTGTTAGAAAGGCTAAAGATGAAGAGAGGGTGACTTTTAAGACTCTAAGAATCTATTCAATTGTCATACTCGAAATGTCCACTCACAAATGTCAGACTTACTCATTGTCCCCAAACAATTCTTTCACAGTCTTGTTCCCACAGGTTCTCTTTCACTGTGTAATAAACCACTCCAGCCCCTCATAGCTAAATAGCGTCATTCCATCTGTTCAAAATTCTGTGGTTAGGAATTTGATCTGTGCTGCACGGAATGGTCCTTTCCTGGGCTGGCTTAGAGTCAGAGATTTACTGAAGTTCAAAGGTACAAAATGATCTCACATACTCACCTGGTGGTTAAATGGTGCCAACCAGATCTTCTATCACACTTTGATGCTCCAATGGGCCTCCTAAGGCTTCTTCTCCTGGTGACTTCAGAGTAGGACTTCACATGTGAAATAAGGGAAAAGAATCAATTAACAAACAAAAATATTATGCCAGGCAGTGGTGGTGTGTGCCTTTAATCCCAGCACTTAGAGGCAGAGGCAGGTGCGTCTCTGTGAGTTCAAGGCCAGCCCAGTTTACAGAGTGAGATCCAGGACAGTCAGGACTACACAGAGAAGAAACCTTGTCTCAAAAAATAAAACCCAACCAAACAAACAAAAAAGGCTAATATTAAAAGAATAGCGTGCAGGCTGTACTCAGGAGCATCACTCCCATCTAAGGACTGCAACAATGGGGGTTTCCTTGCTAAAAATTTCCTAAGAATATTTCTAGGTCTTTGCAAATTCTCTATTAATGTGACACCAAATGGGTTCCCGAATGTTTACTAAGTTCACACGAATTTAACTATTGTTTCTAGTTCTATTATTAGAGTCTGCACCCTGTTCCAAATACAGCCCAGGCAGGTAGGAATCCACAGGGTGAAAAAACAATTAGCTGGAAATATCAGGGTTAGTGGGTATTGCGGCTAATCTGATTTAACAAGCTGCCTGGTGAAGACAAGCCAGGGAGCTGAAACATCGCTGGAGTGCAGGTGGAGGCTAAGAAGACTCATCAGGTACCTAGGAACATGGACCTTTCCAAACTGCCTTAGCAGGGCTCCTTGCTAATAGTGAATTTTGCACACATGGGCTTAGCAGAAAACTCAGAAGCTTTACTAAAGCTGTGACAAGCAAAGAATCTTTGTCAATAGCTACAAAACTGTGCAGCCAACATTTAGATAAAGCATATCCCTTCAAACATACAATGTCCTTTTGTCAGCACAAGTCACCAGCTCAGTCCAGGAACAGCAATGTCACAAGGCAGAAGGCTCTGCATACAGGAATGGAAGAGCTGGCTGCAGGTACTTTGGGAAACAATATACCACAGTCTCAGAACAAAAATCACTCGCTCCCTTTCCAAACACTGAACACAGTTTCACCCTGTTGCCTAAGTGCGTTGTGAGATCAGGCGTGAAGTTCAGGGTCTCATGATCTAAACCATGTCTACGTACAGATGAAACGCTCACACCAGGCGCTTGTGTGTGGCTTCTCTTCGCCATAGATCTCTGAACCTACAGGGAAAGTTACTTGACCCATGTCTGGTTCTCTTTGTGATGTAAGAATAAGATGAACACAGTAAAGCCCTCTCTGAAAAGTGGGAGGGATGGAAATAGCACAGCAATCAGCTCTGTGTTGTCTGCTCAAGAACTTAGGGACGGTCCCTGGAGAGAGCCTAGTTCTGCTCTCTGAACAGGATTCCTACTTCACCCTCAGAGACATCCTTTCCTTCTCCTAAGACAGAGCTCAAATTTGCAGCCAGGAGCTCTCAACACACTTGAACCCAAGACCTCATCTCATTTCTCGTCATTTGTCTCACCATTTCTAGTTGAAGCGGGCACTCCCCATTAGCATTTCTTTTGAGTCTTCTAGATGTGAGAATATAGCTCTTTATAGAAAACAACAGCAAATGATAACAAGCAGAGTTACTTTCTTTTTTTTTTTTTTTTTTTTTTTTTTGGTTTTTCGTGACAGGGTTTCTCTGCGTAGCCCTGTCTGTCCTGGAACTCACTCTGTAGGCCAGGCTGGCCTTGAACTCAGAAATCTTCCTGCCTCTCTGTCTCCCAAGTGCTGGGATTAAAGGCGTGTGCCACCACTGCCCACAGAGTTACTTTCTGAGTTGGCTTTTGTGCTTAGAAGAGCGCTTCAGAGTCTGTAAGAGTCATATCTGACTTCCGGTTTGGGTGATAAGTTCCAGGCTCTGTCTCAAGTCCTTCATAGCTCAACACACAGGTCATAACATGGCATCTTTGATCTCAGCCTTATCTCGCAGCTACTTTTTCTTTCTAGTGAAAGGACCAATTCCCAAGCCCAACCCAGTCCTCTCTAAGTTATCACATTTCTGACAGCTCAGTGGATACTTGCTTCTTCTTGATAACTAGGTAGTGCGCAGCCAACAGCGCATGCCCACACGTAGTACTCTGTGGCTGTCTTCTTAGCCAGTGCACCAGCCCACTGTGCTGATAAGCCACCTTCTAAGTTACCACAGCTGGTTTCCCAATTGATTCACCACTACAGTGCTCCTGCGTTTTTCCAAGAATCCAATAGTGGTTTCCTTACCATTCTTCTAGAGTTCATTATATGAGCCAATTCCCCAAACCAATAGCAAAAAAAAACATTGTTTTCTGACACTCCAGAATTCTACTGCCAGTCACTCACCATTCAATCAGGAGAGTTAAATCAGAGTCTCTGTGAGTATGTAAGATCGTGAATGATAGCGCTCACACCATTTGCAGGAAGAGTTAGGGGAGTTATGTTGGGAATGGAAAGTTTGAGGGTCACAGTGGAAGCTACCGTGCAATTCTTCTAAAGCCCTGTCATCAGTGGAAAGGAATCTAATTAAAGAGGTCTCTAGAACTCTTGACTCAGAGACAACAGCACCTTTAAGTGTCCACACTCACATATCAGATGGCAGTTACAGGTCCCTGCTAGTCCTCAGAGCCTAGAGCGGTAGGGGAGAGCCAGGTGTGGAGGAATAAGAAACCAACTTAGAGCTTACTATGTCTTCTCCATCTGCCCAAATCAACCTCTACAGAGTAATGGCTACTGCCTTCCAGATTTGCACAAGCTCCTCCTTGGAACAACCCTAGAATTATACAGGAAGGAAATCTTAGGACCCCAGATGAGCTAAATTGTTAATAAGTTATTCTAGCATGGATGCTGATATCTGCCTAAAATAAGCATTAAGCTTCATGGGCCAGAATCGATTTCAGAAGGGTTTTGGTGTTGCTTATGAGTGATGCCAAGCAAGTGCTCTACAACTAAACTATGCCTTCTAGCTCCTAAGGATTTCCTGGACCCTCTCAGCTAGATACATCTGTTTTCCTCCCTTAAAGCCCAAGGCTGTCTGTTTTCATTGCAGTTATTATACCCTGGCACTATCATAGGGCACATATTTGACATTTATATTATTTCCCTGCTAAATTTCATATCCCTAGAGGCAGTGCTCATGCTTGTTAGCTCATATCACCGAATAAGTAATTATTAGCAGTTTTCATATTATAGTCTAGACAGAAATCAGGACAACTGAGCTAAAAGAAACCAAACTGGCAACAGGCAGCCACATGCTGATGCCCTAAGTAACAATAGCTTACAACAATATGGTTGCTGTCATAGGAAACAGGAAGTGCAGAGTCTGTGATCCTCAGTCACAGGGGCCTCTAGTTATGAATTCCATTTTTCACATGATGAGATGCCTCCACCACATTGATATGATGAGTCCAGATACAAGGACAGTCAAAACAGAAGCCACAGCTCAATCTTGCTATTCTCAGAGGCAAATGATCTTGCAGCACTTTATAACAGTGGGATATAAATGTTTACCAGTGTCGCCGAGCCTTCTATTTAGGTTATGGCTTGAGCTGTCACTGAGCCACATTCTCTCTGGGAGCAAAACCCATGAACCCAAGATAAGGTTTGCAAGTAGCTCTTGAGCCAAGAAAGTTGTTTGACCAAGTGTCTGTGTCCTTTGTCATACTCTGGGTCACACTCCCTGTGTTGGTGCCGTTTCCCTGAGCCCCAGGACTGTCTCAAAAGCAAAACATGATATCAGAAGTGCTCATGCTGTCCCTCTGCTCTTCTGAAGTCACTTCCCCTCTGGGTCTCAGCTTCCTCGGGAAGGAGAGAAACCGAATCTCTTGCAGGTCCTCCTCCTCATCAGCAGTAAGCTCCGCTTCTATTCTGGGCTGCAGGCTGAATTCTTAGGACCTCAGACTGTCTCTTGTCTGCTTCTACAAATATCTATGACTCAGTTTTCTTGGCTTTCCGCTAGAGCAAGCATCCCTGGTCTCTAGACTGGGGTAGCCCTTAGGTGGTGATTGCTTACCATCATGAAAATAGTCTTTATCCCAGAAGTCGCAAGGAATGAGAAAAGTCATTCTATGTCCCAAGTAGATCTCTATTCCAGATTATCTGTGGCTGATTGTGCTTGAAAGAGCCTGTGCCCTGCGAACTACACAACCCAAGAGGCTGTGGGGCTGCCGGGCTACAGAAAGGTTTCTGTGCTGTAGTCCTTATTGCTTAAATCCTGACAGTTCAGTGGTATTCAATTTTCAACTATGTCAATATGGTTCATAAATAATCTTATCTTCACCAGTAATCCTAGATTTGTGTGTTGAGATGTCTACAGGCCTACAGGTCTATACTCTTATGGTGCTAGAAACAACTAACACCAAGTTAGAACACTTGGGTTTTGCAGTTATCCACTGAAAAATATCTTTCCTTAGTCCTTCTTCTAAATCTATTAAGTTTCCTTCCTATTAAATTCCAAAAAGAGCAGTGTAAATAGATTCTAATTTATAACATATTAAAAATAGGTAGACAGAAAGTAAGGCTACTACTGTACACAAAGTAGACTACTTCATTAAAAAGATGTAGAAACTGTGTTGCATGCAAGGCAAACAGTATGCTCAGTATCCCCTAGGGTCCCACTCTAATGTAGTATAATGACATTTAGCATTTGTGATGTTCGAGCTCATCCAGGGAAGCTTAGTGTATTTTACTTAAGAAAATGGTGATTCACATTTAACACTTCTTCTTTTTTTTCTTTTTTAAGAAAGTGCTCTACCCTAATAGAAAAAGGATGTTAAGGATTGCTGTTAGAGAACCTTCAGTTATCTGGAAACACCCACTAACCACAACAGCATGGCAGCTGGAAGGCCAAGGAGTGGCTCTTCAGCTGTGTAAAGAAAGGCACATTCTGCAGCCAGTCTGTGGGAGATCCTACTATCTGCAGAGAGAGAACAAATAGCAGGGCCATGAGCTCATCTTCTGTTTACACTTCAGTTCCCGACATTAGTGATTAATTGTTCTTGTGTTTTGTTGCCAGGGCAAATTGCTTTCCTTCTTATTTTAAATAAATAAACCATTAGTTTCAAAACAGAAATGTCAGTTGTCAAGATATTCTGCCATACTAGGTTTAGGAACAGAACAATGGACTCATTAGAAGCCACTCAAGACAGATAGCCTTTGAGAACTTCCTTTTAGTGACAGAAACCACTCTTCATAGGATCTTCTCCTGTGGTTGGTTAAAACATCAGTGCAGATGTTAACAGACAGAAACATAAGCTTAAAGGAATCAAGAGAGCTGTAAGTTGCTCGGGTAGGAGTAAGGAAGTAGGTGAAATGTGCATAGCCAAATAACACCACCAACCAGCTCTTTCCCAAAACCAGACACAAAAAGTGAACTGTAGGCAAGCAACAGATTATCTCTACTTTGTTATCCAAATTTTCAGAGTCCCTGGTCCTTCCAAAGTAAGGAATTCTTTTATCAAGTAGGGAAATGCTGCGTCTGATTTCAACACATGTCCATGCATGCAATTTCTGGAGGCCTCCAAAAAGCAGTTTCTAAATGTTTCAGAACTACCTATTAAATATAGTTATGAGTACATGACTTCTCATTCAAAAAATTTTAATGTCTTCCACTCATAGCATTGACGTCACCAAAGGTCAACCACAACAGACTGCAATATCCTTTCAAACACAGTTTCCTACTGCAATTTTCACCAACTCTCTGGCTCCTCAGCGTCCCTATAACATGTCTTGAAGTTTTAATTCTTAGTAGCAAATATTTATTGAATAAATAACTATGTGTCAGGTTCTAGTCCGTGAGCTGCGGAAATGACTATCGAAAGCAAAACACTCTTAACGTCCTGTTACTTTGTGTTGCACTGGGAACCCTTCAAGTCCTGACTGCTTCTGTGAATTCACTCACCGCACTGTTCCAGTCCCACTTGTGTCTGTTCGCCTGAACACCACTGTCCCCCAGAGCTTTGCTCATCTTTCATCACCCGGACTCCCCACACTTGGTTCAGTGGCAAGCACACTCTGGATGCTCTGCGAATGATTTATTGTGTGTAGTATTTCTTTTCCCTTGAAGCGTGGTTAGGTTCCTGCTGCATATAGAATCCGTTTGTGAGGCTATCTAGCTCTTTTCAAGTTTTCCAAGGAATGGTTTTCAATGAATAACTCATCCGAATGGCAGTGAGGATGCATACGCCAAGCGCCTGCTGAGGGAATTGAACTGAATGGCCGGAAGTGATCACATGACCTCATTCGCTTACACCAGTCCCATGCAGTCTACAGATCTGACCGTTCCTAGCTCCCTCTCTTTGAGTTTCCAACACTGCCTCATCTGCTTGTGCGCAGCCCTGTTCTCTGTCTTCTGGAAGATCCAGAGAGAGGCTGACATGGGAAGGCACTCATTTTATTCCTTTTCACTTTGACTCCAAAGGTAGAAACAGAAGACCAGGTGCTGGCAACCTTTTGTGGCAGGGAGACCACTGATACCGAGCAGACCCCCGGCCAGGAAGTGGTTCTCTCGCCTGGCTCCTTCATGTCTGTCACTTTCCGGTCAGATTTCTCCAATGAGGAACGATTCACAGGCTTTGACGCCCATTACATGGCTGTAGGTAAGTCACCTCATCGTCAGGTCTCCCCTTGTCTCTAGAGATGAAAACTGCCTTGTGCTCTTTCCGTGACTGACACCCATGCCATGGATTCTGCTTGCAGTGGCCTCCTGTGCTTTTGCGTCAGATTCAGCTAACTACCACTCAGTCAACAACTAATCTTTATTGATATATTCCAAAGTAATGGCAGACATCATTATATCGCTCCCTAGCTCAACACCTATTGACAATGTTTTGTTTTGCTATAGAATATACATACAATAAAATGTATAAATCTTACGTACATATTTCTTGTATTTTAAAAACATATATATTCCTTCCTCTTCTCCCTCCTCCTTCTCTTCCTCCTCTTCTTCTGTTAGTTTTGCTTCCAAAATGTCACATAAATGAGCATATGGAAAATACAGTTGGGGGCATAGATTCATCTGTGCTGTTGGAGCTCCCTGGACAGAACTGTGTTCCGGAGTGTTAATGAATACACTGTAGCGCTTTGGTGCATTTCCCATTGAGGGATACCTAGGCTTCACTTATTTTTTCTTGACATTCCTTATAAGATAAAGATTGTTTCAGCCTTCTTGTGAATATATGTTTCCCTGTTTATTGTGACTCTCTAGACATAGAATTCACTGGTTTGAAGATAGCTGTTTTTAGTCTCATAAGAAATTACCAGATTTTTCCAAATAATCATGTAGTTTGTATGTCACAGTGTGACATTTATGGCGGCTCCATGTCCTCATCAGCGTTAAATGCTGTTAACCATTTTCCCTCATTCTTATTTACTGTGGTGAATATGTGTTGCTTAAATTGTATCCTTTGATGACTAATAATGGTGGAAATCTTTTTTTATATATATATTGACTGGCCACTTATATGCCTCTAGGAGAAACGGATGTTCAAACGTCTAGGGCAGGACTCACTCTATATCAGGGACAGAGGGGTAGGTGGTGAGCCAAGCTCTGCAAGAATCCCTACCCTGCAAGGAGTTTTCAATCCATAGAATAAGGATGGTGGCATAGTGTGGTCATTATCAATTATCATAACCAAGACGTGGTAATTACCTCCACCAAGACTCAGATTGGCAAGGTTCAAACCCAGCTCTCTGCGATCTTGGGCAAGTTGCTTGACTTCTCTGTGTTCTGCTTACCTCATTTGATGAATGGAGACAACGGCTACCTCTGGGCTTTACACAGGATCAAATGAAAGAAAAGCATGACCCTTCTCAAATGACGAGTGACCTTAAGTGTTTTATAAATATGGTTTAGTCATCACACATGTGGCGACTGATGAGAGGCTTTGCCTGCCCCACAGATGTGGATGAGTGCAAGGAGAGAGAAGATGAAGAGCTGTCCTGTGACCACTACTGCCACAACTACATCGGCGGCTACTACTGCTCCTGCCGCTTTGGCTACATCCTCCACACAGACAACAGGACCTGTCGAGGTAAGGCCTAGGGATAATTCCGTGCTGTGTCATGATATGTAGCATGTTCCAATGAGATCAGGTGAGACACAGACACTTAGTGCACACCATTAAAAAAACAAGTCAGGGCTGGAGAGACAGATCACTGGGTAAAGACCTTTCTGGACAAGCATGAAAATTTACCTCAGCACTCATGTAGAAGCTGGCCTGATTGATGCATGTCTCTGGGGTACAGAAACAGGTAGACTCCCAAGAGCTTGCTGGCTCCCCAATCTAACAGAAATGAAACAGTGAGCTCTAGGTTCAGTGAGAGACCCTCTCTCAAACTTAGGTGACGAGCAAGACAACCGACATTGAACTCTGGTCTCTGTATCATATGCCCAGGTATGCACACCTGCATTTACACACACACACACACACACACACACAGAGAGAGAGAAAGAGAGAGAGAGAGAGAGAGAGAGAGACAGAGAGACAGAGAGAGAGAGAGAGAGAGAGACAGAGACAGAAAGACAGAAACAGAGAGACAGACACAGAAAGACAAAGAATATTTTTTTAAAAAGTCAAAGATACACACACATACCATAGAGATAGATACTGCACTGATAACTCCACTAGGAGCCCAGGATCCACTGTCAGAGGAGCATATGACAAGCTCAGGAGTTGAGCTGTCTTTTCTGGGCAGAATGTCTGTTCCACACGTTTTTGTTTCCTCTCCTACTGCACTTAACCAACCTGTGCCAGTTATGAGAAACATGGGTTTTCCAGCCCATTCCCTCAGAGCTATAAATCCAGCCAAAGGTTCCTTTTACTTCTTTGTTTCAGCAGCCCCTGTCCCTCTCTAACAGAGAGAACCACAGACAAAAGGGCAGAGGAGGAAAGATGATAAAGACAGCAAGAAAGTGGCTCATTCGCTCTCTCACTATATCATCTTTTGGCATCATGACTTCTGCTTTGCCAGCTCAGGTTGGGGCTGAGATGTCAATCTGGGAGCATTCCTCAGGCTAGCTGTGTAACAGGCACCTTAGTGTTTACACAGAGTAAATGCTTATGTTTGTTATGCATACATAAAGGAAGCATGGACTCAGACTAATTCGACTTGAGCTGGCTTGTAGAAGTGACAAGTACTTCCCTTGACAGAAGTGAAGGGCTATCAACACAGGGAGAGCAGATTCTAAAACGACTCGGAAGTGTGGTAGAACTTAGAACGTTTAGGGGAATTCCCATGGGTTAGTACGTTCCTGGGTAAGGTCTGCACTTGTGAACCTACTTAGAGAGGGCTCACTGGAGGAAACCAAGGCCACAGACAAGAGTTCTTTACTTCCTCCTTAGAAATTTGCTCAGTAAAGCCAAATGCCTTCTATATAAGCCCATCATCATATAGTAGTATCTTCAAAAAGGAATTTTCATAAAGAGGATTATGAAAGCTTGGGGCCAAGAATTCTAACTTTTTTTTTATCCTGACTCCAAGAACCTTTTAAAAAATCTACAGATATTCGGTCAATGCTTATGAACCACATATCTGTCTGTGCACAGAGAATAAGAAGAGTAAGGTTTCCCAAGAACCAGTTCTAACTCTCAGGAGGGTGACACTTGCCCATGAGGATGCTTGAGGTAGAAAGTGAAAACAGATGGAGACTCAAGCAGCCTAGTTTCTGCAGTTCTTTTGGAAGTTTATATTAGTCATGCTTGCCCTTCTGGGCTACTGTTCCTTCATTTGCAAATGAACTGAATGAACAAAGGCTTACAAATCACAGACACACCAGGCCTGGGAGGGGACAGCCCAAAGAACCAAGGTTCAGAAGTCTAAGTCATGCGCAGGCTCCCAGGATGTTGGATAACAGGAAAAAATCAGAAGCCTGTGGTTCAGAAAACTCAGTTAGGTACTGGCAAGGAGTCAGTAAAAGAATGTATGACCTTATGTCAGCATAGAGTTATGCAACCAACCAGAGAAAGGCAGGGGCTGGGCATTGAGGTAACAGTGTTAGGGAAGATGGGAGTGGAGAGTAGGGAGTAGGGAGTGGGGCAGGGGATAGTGGGGAGTGGGAAGGATATTTTAGAAAAGGACCAAGAGTGACTTTGAATAGAAATCTGAAAGAAGTGTGGGAAAAGAGGGAAGCAAGACCCAAAGATGTTCAGACACAGCACCTGACCACTTGATCTCAAAACTGTTCTTCTCAAAGTAGCTGCCTGCCCTTGTCAGAGGATCCCATGGCAAGGGTCATCATCCACAGTAAGCCCATCTGAAGAGAGACTTACAAAGTCTGGGATTGAGTCTTGACTGCAGATTTTTCCACAGGTGATGGTGGATGAACCATGACCTTCCTTAGAGAGCCAGGGTCTCAGTCAAATGGGGGATGCTTCTCTGCCTGCCTCCTGAGAACACTGAAAAGATTACACAGTGGCAGAGAAGCAAAGTGTGTGTGTGTGTGTGTGTGTGTGTGTGTGTGCGTGTAGTGCCATTTCTCTGTTGTGTTTTCCACAGTGGAGTGCAGCGGAAATCTCTTTACCCAGAGGACAGGCACAATCACCAGCCCCGATTACCCCAACCCTTACCCCAAGAGCTCAGAATGTTCCTATACCATTGACCTGGAGGAGGGCTTCATGATCAGCCTGCAGTTTGAGGACATTTATGACATTGAAGACCATCCTGAGGTGCCCTGCCCCTATGACTACATTAAGGTAGGTGTGTAATGGCTGCTTATCCCCAGGGTGCATCTTGGCTCAACTGGGAAAAATAAGAATCCCAGGCTTCTGGCTTTTCAGCTTCTCTTAGGTCTGGGAGCTAAGCCACTAGCTTTCCAGAATGTCATTATTTACAATGATATCTTAGTTTCATTAGATCCAGATTGTGATCTCCTCTGATTCCAAACAGGCTCCCTGGCCAGTAGGGTAGTATGAGGTAGGGAATCACAAAGTCAAATTCCATAGTTTAGGAATGTCCCCTGAGTCACATTCAGCACTGTGGGGTGCACCTCATGGCCTTACACTCAGAAAGGACTCATGCTTGGATTAATGGGCTACAGTTGCCATCTTGAACTTCTTAATACATTCTGAAAAAGGTGCTCACACTTTAGGTTTGTACTAGATCCCACACATTATGCAGGTGGTTTTAATTGAGGAGAGAGACGATTATAAAGGCAGTAATGAGGAAGAAAATGTCCAAGGCCAATAGCTACAACATTTGAAGTTATTCTGATTGTATAAGTCAAACACAAGATAACCTAAATTTGAGCTTTGGCTGGGATAGTGGGTGAAATAGTTCTCAGATTTGCAGGGAATAAAATCGGAAGTTTGTAGAGAGCCTAGAAGTACCTAGACATTCCTGGGTAAAATGTCCAAGTATAGCCAAATTTTGGGCTCTGATTTCAGGGGAGATAGATGCTGAACCCAAGAGAAATAAAGGCTCCACTGACTGTGTAGACAGGTACTTGTCTAAGCCATATGGATTTTGAGCTGTTCAAGAAAACAAAGGAGATGGGAACTGGAACCCATGAGTTCTGAGAGCTAGAAAGAGGGAACAGGGCCATCCATGAGGTCAGAAAGGGAGATGTTAGCAGTGACAGAAGCAGAGAAGCCCAGGAACCCCTGTGAAAAGCTGAAGAACTTGATACCTGACTTGCTCCCTAGTGAATCAGAAGCCAAGAGGTATCATGGCTGCAGCTGACCCAGCAGGAAACACAGGCATGTTTTTGTTGCTGTGGATAAGATGCTTCCAACACAACAGCGTGCAGTGACTTTTATCACATACTTTGGTAGACCAGAAGTCCCAATAGGCTCTATTGGATCTTTACTTAGGGTCTTATAGGATTGAAATCGAGGCATCAGTTTGATGGGACTCTTACCTTGAGGCTCTAGGAAATATACCACTTCCAAGGTTATCTGAGCTGGTAGCAGAATTTTATTCCTGGCCTTTGCGGGACTCAAGTGTCATACTGGTTGGTACCAGAAGCTGCTCTCTCTCACTTTCTTCTGTATTGCTCCCTGAAGAGTCTCTCTTGTTAGCCTTGTGAAACTCAAAGGCCTCTGTATAGTAGAGGAAACCACAGGCCTAGTAAAGAGGTATCCAACAGTATGGGATACTATACATCTGACAGAGGATTGATGTCTAAAATATTCAAAGAATTTAAAATACTAAACACAAAAGGCAACAACCCAACTTTTAATACATGGACCAGAATAGAGAACTCTCAAAGGAAGAAACACAAGTGATTAAAACAATTTTTTAAGGGTTCAATACCCTTAGCCATTTGAGAAGAGCACATTAAAATTACTTTGAGATTTTATCTTGTCACAGTCAGTATAGCTAAGATCCAGAAAACAATTGACAACAATTGCTGTGAGGTTGTGGTGAAAGAAGAACCCGTATTCACTCTTAGTGGGACTGTAAATTAATACAGCCACTATTAAAAAAAAATCAGTGTAAAGCAGTGGTTCTCAACCTATGGGTCGAGACCCCTTTGGGGACTGAATAACCCTTTCACAAGAGTCATCTAAGAAGAACAGAAGACAGGAACATAAATTCACAACAGCAGCACAAAAAACCACAAGGAACTGTATTAAAGGATCGCAACATTAAGAAGGTTGAGAATCACTGATATATAAAGCTTCCTCAAGAACTAGAAGCAGAGTTACTAAACAACCCAGTGATATCACTTATTGGTATCTGTTCAAAGGATTCTATATCCTACTATAGAGATAACTGATCACCCATGTTCACTGACGCTCTATTCATAATAGCTAGGAGGACATGGCCTCCTAGATATCTATCAACTGATGAATGGATAATGGAAATGCTGGACATATAGACAAGGAAATTCTATTCAATGATAAAGATGGATGAGATTATGCACGCCTTTAATTCCAGCACTCAGGAGGCAGAGGCAGGTGGATTTCTGAGTTCGAGGCCAGCCTGGTCTACAGAGTGAGTTCCAGGACAGCCAGGGCTACACAGAGAAACCCTGTCTCAAAAAAAAAAAAAACGAAACAAACAAAAAAAAAGATTTTCAGGTAAATAGATGAAATTGGGAAAATTATTGAGTAAAGTCATCCAGTCCTAGAAAGATAAGTATCACATGTTTCCTGTCATATGTGGATGCTAGCTTAGAATTTTTAGATACGTATGATTAATTTGGATTAACTATAGAAGCTGGGAAACTAGAAAGAGGCCCTAGCAGGATGAGAAGTAGGGTTTTAAGGGAGGGCAGATAGCAAGGGACAGGTGGTATGGGAATGAAAGAAGATTCTGGAGAGAAAGGTTTAAGTGGGCATTAGGTTAGGAGGGCAAAGGAGGGTTGGGGGAGGGGTGTGCTGGCTAGAGGCATCTGAAAGTATGGAACCCCAACTGAGAAAATGCCTTCATAAGATTGGACTGTAAGCAACCTGGTGAGCATTTTCCTAATTAGTGTTTGATGGGGAAGGGCCCAGCCCATTCTGAATGGGTTCCTCCCTGGGCTAGTGGTCCTGGGTTCTATAAGAAAGCAGGCTGAGCAAGCCACGCAGAAGAAGTCAATAAGCAGCATTTCTCCATGGCTTCTGATCAGCTCCTGCATCAAGTTTCTACCCTGCCTGAGTTCCATTCCTGACTTCCTCCAGTGATGGACAGTGATATGAAAGTATAAGGCAAATAAATACTTTACTCTCCATTTTTGCTTTTGATGGTGGTGGTTCATTACAGCAATAGTAACCCTAACTAAGACAGGAGGAATAACTAACACTAAAGATGTGTAAAAGAGCCATATGGAAGCATATTATTTTCGAGGCTTCATTTTATTTGCTTCTTTGTTTTGTACATAAAAGTTTAAATGGGAATAATGCTCCTCCCAGAAGCCATAGTTATCAAACAAAAACACCCACTGGCAGGTGCAGGATACTACCCTTCAAGTTGTTAGTCAGAGAGATCCCACAGAACCCTGATAAAAAAGGCTATTGTCATTTGCTTTTTGCTACCCATCATAATTAAATGGTAAGACTCTATTGCTGAGGACACCCTACACTTGACTCACAGGGCTTGAAGAAGTCAACTAGGTCTGACCTAGTAGTTTCTTTCTTTTTGGTTAGCTTTCATGGTACCTGTGGTGCCATAGAGGCTGCTGAGGGAGAACAGTCACCAACAGGCATACCCAGGTGTGAGCCTTGTGATCTATCATAGTGTTCTTGTAAGATATGCCCTTAGGTGCAATAGTGGCCTTAATGTTATAGGGTAACCTGTTACCCTAGCCATTGATCCCTGAGTCTATCCTTGGGAATAGGGAGTAAGAAGGCAAAAGAATCAACAACACAGGTCCTGGGAGCCAGGTAAGAAGCAGAAGCACTCTTTTAATGAAATATTGATTGGTGCCTATGTACCCTCGGCTTGCCTCCCCTTCGTCCCCAACTGTTTGTCCTGTCCAGCTGATTGGCAGCCCCAGTCACATGCTCTGTCTTTGTTCGCTTCTGGGTGTCAGGCAGATTCCAGGGTTAGTGAATATGGAAACACCTGCTGCGCACACATGGGCCATTGCAGGCCACGAGCCAGAACTTACTGACCCACTTCTCCTACAGTGACCTTATAATTGAATTTAAGGCCCACACCATAGCACAATACTCATTCCTGGCCCTGTAGATTTGACAAAGAACCTATGCCTGGGAAGGTCATAGAACTCAGGAAAGAACCCACTGTTATCATTTTGTTGAATGGATATGCTATCAAATTGCCTTCTAAACACTTACCTCTATATCCATAGATTAATGAAGCTCTCAACCTGTATCAGAGAAGCTTCATTTTACAATGGGCTGTGATTAATACAAAGACTCACATCTGGCCACACTGCAGAAAATGAGAAGCTGTTCTCATCCCTGAATGGTCATCTACATCACACCCATCCTCACTTAGTTCAAGGAACCCTGCAGAAAAGGTGATGGATGGGTTGTGAGAAAAGAGGTCTGGAAGGACTCCCACCAAACAGTGTCTTCCAGACGTGCCTGGGCTGTTTTTCCTCTCCACAGCTGTAGATACCTCCAGGAGAACTGTCCAAGATCAGGCCAGTCAAAAGCTCAGCATAGATGAGGGAGGGGCCTCACAAAGTCCCAATCCCCACTGAGGAGCTTTGGCAGCTGAAGGCTAATAAGATAAAATGATAAGACATTCTTTAGGGAAGTGGCCCCTGAGAGGTTCCCTATGCACCAGGAAATGACTCTGAGCAGTGCACAGATGGAAGATACAGAAGTGACTCAGTAGATAACGGAAAGAGGACATTCATCATGTTGGAAGATGTGGTGGTGGGTCTGAGTGGAGTCGAAGGGGATGTGAGGGGTAATTATAATCAAAACACATTGTATGTATGTGACATTCTCTAGGAATGAAAAAAAACCTTAACATTTGAAAGTCCCCCTAGTCACAAAGAAACACTTAGGGAGCAGAACATGCCGATTGTTTTGGATCACCACACATTGAGTTCTAGGGGCTCAGCATGGGATCCATATCAAGGGCCTGAGTGTCTTGAAGTGCCATGTCCTCTGTTCCCAGCAAAATGTCACCCAGGATTGCAGACATTACCAAGTGCCAAAAATGGAGTTCTGGCTCTCAGAGACAGAAGGAAAGGGGTTAAGTGCACAGGACTGGGAGGTGGTAGTTCTGAGTCACTCGGCGGTGATCATCTATGCCGCTCTATCGCCTCCATTACAGTCCACACCCTCGCACCTCTGCCCTGCCGATCTCCAGCTTTCCCAACTGGGGCTCTTGCTTCGTTCTTGTTCCCGTATCATCTCTTTGCCCACAGCATAGAGGGTTCTAGCAAAAAGGTCAGACCAAGATTGTGCATGGAATTCAGTCAGATTCCTCAACAAAGTAAGACCCTTGTCACTCTAGCCAACCTCATGTCATACCACTCCCTCTGTTCCTGCCACATTGGCTTCTCCTGGTCCTCATGCCTGACAAGATGGTTCCCACAGCTGACCCTGCTTTTTGCAAGTGCTGGGTTGTCTGCCTGGGAAGTGGTCTTCTGTTTTTCTACTCATCCTATTTATCAGATCTAACGCTACTTTATATAGAGCCTTCCTTATCAGTTAAAGTTGTTAGTTACTATATTTCTATTACACAAATGATGACTTCTACAGACTATAGAGTTTAAATATGTATATATAGATTATATACACTTCAATACTAGAATTGTAAGATGTGGTACATGTTCCTATATACATATATATGTATGTATATGTGTATATATGTATGTGTATGTATATATACATATATTTGATTATAATCATTTTATTTATTTATTGTTAATCACCCTTGTAAACTACAAACTCTTTGAGAGTAGGAACCTCTCTTGTTTTGTGTACTGTTCAGGACTGCCTACAAAATGTTTATCTTTAATCATTTAATTTGCTTTGTTAATTCCAAAGACCACTGAAATTATGACAAAAAAAATGGACAAAAAAAAAAACATTTGGTAACTGGTAAGTCTACAAAAAAACAAGACTGTATACTATGGATTCACATTAAGATTTCCAGAAAATTCTGGAACTAATTTGCCTGAAGCAGGACCGTGCACCACTCAGATGTGACTTTTCTCTCTCTCCATTTATATTGCCTCATTTAGATTAAAGCTGGTTCAAAAGTATGGGGGCCTTTCTGTGGAGAGAAATCCCCAGAACCAATCAGCACCCAGAGTCACAGTGTCCAGATCCTATTCCGCAGCGACAACTCAGGAGAGAACCGAGGCTGGAGGCTCTCCTACAGGGCGGCAGGTAACCTCTCCCCGTTCCCAAGTCACGCTAAACCACTGTGCTCTGTGCTCACAAGGAGGGTTGTTGAGGGGTGAGGGATACAGTTCTAGCTAGAGGCCTGTTCCTCTAGGGACCTAGTGGAACTCTGCCTGAGAGCCTGGGAGCCAAGACACATATCCTGGCTGAGTTTCCCACCTATAAATGGGGAGCAGGCACCAAAGAGATTGAATGTATGCTCAAGATTGGCCGTGCTTCATCACGTGGAGACTGAAGACAGAGTGTGAGTCTCCTTTTCCCTCGCATGGAGATTCATTAGGCTAAGGAGACCTCCCAACCCTGATGGTCTCCAAGTGGGGGATTGGAGCTTGTGGGCCAATCCGGAACTCCAAAGATTTCACAGTAGAGATCTGTCTCTATGCGGGCCCTTGGTGTATAGTACAGCCACTGCAAGTGCCCCATGGCAGATAGGCCTCACACAAGCCCAGAGGGAGTCAGATGACTCAACAAGTCTATAATAACTCAAGGAAATAGAAGGTAGGCCCCAACCAGAGGCGACCAATCATCGTCTTAGGACCAGGAGGCCGGGCTCAGCCTGCATTTTCACATCCAGGTCACCCTGGGGAGAGGTGTGACAGAAAATTAACGAAAGAAAATTTGTCCCTGAGAAAGTGTCAGGCCAGGCCCAATCACTGAGGTACTTGTCAGGGCCAGCCTTCTGAAGAAAAGCAGAAGCATCCCACCACAGTCCCTAGGTGCCTTGGGAAGAGTGTGAGACTGCAGTCAACCTAAGTAGCCAATGAGTAGAAAATGGCAGGGCATAAATTTCAACTGAATAAGAGGACCTTCTTCAACTGGGATAGAGATATGCATGAGTTCAGGCCTGGGTGTGAGCTCCCTGTTGCTGTGAGACAATGGCCAGTCTCTGAGGGCTCATGAAACTGTTTGGCTGACTCCTTCACTTTATTAATGAAGAGATGGAAGGTCTCATTAGAAAGTGACTCACCCCTGCTTTCAAAACTCTTCTTCTAGACACCCAGCCCTGTTGTTCCACCTCATTTCAGGCCTAGCTTCCTCAGTGCGGGCCTTTGCTGTCATTTCTTCTTGGTTTTCTCACCTGCTGTCTTTTCATTTGCTTCCTGCCAGGAAACGAGTGCCCAAAGCTACAGCCTCCTGTGTATGGGAAAATTGAGCCCTCGCAGGCCGTGTATTCCTTCAAAGATCAAGTGCTCATCAGCTGTGACACAGGCTACAAAGTGCTAAAGGTGCAGAATCCTGCCTGGGAAGAGGAGCGAATAGGCTGGAAAAACACTGCCAGCCAAGTGTTTCCTAACATCCTGTTAAGCTTCCCAAAAACTCCAGAAATTCAGAAATGATGCATTCAGGACACCTCTCACTTCAGGACATGACACAAAAGTTGTTTATCAGGGCATGAGTTGTCCTGAATTTTTAAATAGGGTTTGGTATGGCTCAATAGTTAGGGACTACAACCTTAACAAAGTTCCTCAGGGGTGGAGGGGGATGGTGCTAAAAAAGAAGCAAATTTAAACGTGGCAGATGGACACCCATCTCATTCCCTCCAAAGTGGCCGCCCACCTAGCCACCCTTGAGAGTAAGAAAGCAAAGTTCCCATGTGCTGGCAGCACGAGGGCTAGAACGAGTTGTTGGTATCGTCATGTTCTGCTCTGCAGGAATTGCCCTCGGGAAGGGCCGGTTCTGCAGCAGTAGCCGCAGCATTACCTGGGAGCTTGTTAGAACTAGGACTCCTTGGGTAAGTCAGAAGTACTGAACTGAAATCTTGGTGGCAGAGACAAGCAGCCTTGTCTCCTCTAGCCCTCCCTAGGTGATGCTGACCACTTGCTCTAGTAGGAGAAGCAGTGATCTAAAACTGAAGTAAAAACTATAGTTTTTCCTCTAGAGACAATTGCTCATGCCTTGGGTGTAAATAGGGGTAACAATATGACATGCAACACCTTTATGGGCAAGTTTGCCTTTGAGACTTATGGGGCTAATTCCCAAGTGAAGATAGCCAGGTTTGAAGTTTGAGTTATTGTTATTAGGAAATATGTGCTAACCACTCCTTCCTTCCTCCCACACCCTTCTGGCTTCTTTTCAGGATAACGAGGTGATGGACACATTCCAAATTGAGTGTCTGAAGGACGGTGCATGGAGTAACAAGATCCCCACCTGTAAAAGTAAGAAAACCCAATGGATCGATGACAATGATACATTCCTTCATGGTGGCCTTGAAGCAATGAACATCAGGAGTTAAAAGTTTTGACAGTTCTCTAAGAGGGGTGAATAGAAATCAATAACCATGTAATAGCTAGGCCAAGGAATTTATATTCCCATTTCAGAAATAAGATTTTGGAAACACACACACAGACACACACACACACACACACACACACACACACACACACACACACCACCTTCAGACAAGGTAAAAATGTGGCAAAGGAATAATAAGTATATCTCAGTGTCTGAAATTAGCTTGGGCTTGGGAATTGCCAGTTTGGGAAACTAGTTGGCACTCAGACCCAGAGCCCAGTGGTCTTGAATGTCTGCATGCCAATCACTCACCTCCTAAGTTTTCTGGGTTAGCTGATGACTTAGAGCTGTGGGATCAGCACAGAGAACCCCACTAGCTCTGGTGACCTGGAGTTCTTGCCTTGTGTGCCCCTAACCTATTACATGACCAGGGGCATTTTACTGTGACTGTTAAATAGAGAGTTGAGAGTAACTTTAATTCTAGAACATGTGCTAATGGTTCTAGAGAGAAATAATTCACATAAATAAGCTATTGAGTATTGTTAAATATAGACAGATAGATGATAGACAGATGGATAGATAGATAGATAGATAGATAGATAGATAGATAGATAGATAGATAGATAGATAGATAGATAGATGGATGGATGGATGGATGGATGGATGGATGGATGGATGGATAGATAGATAGATAGATAGATTTCCAGCTACTACTCCATTACTTTCATACCCATGTAATTTTAAATGTAAAAAGTTTAAGGATCATAATTTTAGCAGCTAGTAACAGTGTACTAGCAGAGTGGGGTCGGGGGTGGGGGTGGAGGTGGGGAGGTGTTGGGGAGGAGAACTCTGTGACTTGCTTTAAAATAGAGAATGAGAAGTTAAGATATAGCCAGCAGCCCCGCCCCCTGCTCATTTTATGACTTTGGGCTCTGTCCCCATCCAGCATTCAGCCAGATCCTTTCCCACAGTGTCCCAGTAATCCTGGTGGGAGGACTCCCTGGAGGCAGACCCCAGACATCAAGCACAATCAGAATGGGCTTGTTTTCTTTTTCATATGGTGATGGTCTGTCCTCAGGCCCCTATGAGGGGAAAAGACTGCCATTTCGTAGCTTCAGTAATAAGCTAAGCCCTTACTAGATGCCATGGCAGAGTTCAGTAGAGAATTCAGATGGTGAAGACAAGGTCCAAGCCTCATATGGTGATCCAGTGTGCAGTGTGCCTGGACTCTAGCAAGGTCTGTGCAGGGCAAAGAGAGGGTCATTCTGAAGAAGATCAGTGGAGGTTTTCAGTGTTCAGGACCGAACCAGCCTCTGTAGTTGGTAAGTTGTGGCTTTAAGTGCAGATTCTAGCAGTAGTAATCTGCTCATGCTCTTTTGCCCTCATCCTCCCTGGTCAAGATTATGGTGACAACTAACTGGATTCCTACACCCAGCGTGCCTGTGAAGAGCCAGAAACACATTCAAGGGTAGTAAGCGCTTAGTTATACTCAGCCCATCCCCATCAGTGGGCAGGGCTTGGTATCTCTGTCTTATATTTTTGGAAAGCAGAAAGCTCTATTAATACTTTTTCCTGGTAAATTATAATGGGCACCTTGACAGAGGAAGTCACTACCACATCAGATAGTATTTTTTAAAATAATAATTTACTTAATTATTTATGTGCATTGCTATGTGTCAGATCTCCTGGAATTGGAGTAACAGACAGTTGTAAGCTGCCATGTGGGTGTTGGGAACTGAACCCAGATCCTCTGAAAGAGCAGCCAGTGTTCTTAACTGCGAGTCTCTCTCTCTATTTTATATGACTTATGCTAGACAGTCACAGAACATGTTAACATTTTGTACTGAAAATTTGACCCAATTCATTTGCATTAAACTGTATTAGGACTGCTTCAGCTCTTATTAACACACAGCCAGCATCTTTAAGCGTCCATGGGTACCTTGTACTCTGCTATGTCCTAGGGAAGACATAAAGACAAGACGGACAAGTTAGTCCTTGGGAATGTGAAAGGAGGGGTTGGAGACAGACAGGAAGTGTGCAAAGTTTAACTATGCAGCAGAGAGACTGGGAATGTAGCTCAGGTGACAGCATGCTTGCCTAGAATGCACAAGGCCCTGGACCCAGTCCCCAGCAATGAATGTGCTACCACACATGGTAGCTCATGGTTGTAACCACAGCACTACAGAGATAATAGTCTGGAGACAAGGAGATTAGAAATGTATGGTCATCTTCAGCTATATAGTGAATTCAAGGCCAGCCTAGGCCACATAACACCCTGTCTTAGGTAGAAAGAAAGAAAGAAAGAAAGAAAGAAAGAAAGAAAGAAAGAAAGAAAGAAAGAAAGAAAGAAAGAAAGAAAGAAAGAAAGAAAGAAAGAAAGGAAGAAAAAGAGAGACACAGAAAGACAGAGATAGAGAGAGAGGGAGAGAGGAATGGGGAAAGAGAGAGAAAAAGAGAAAGAAAGATGATAAAAATGTAAAGACAAACAGGAAGTGGAAATTATGGGAATCTTGGCCCTGTCACCACAAAGTGGTGACAAGTCCTGCTATACTCTGAATGCCATCTGTCAAACAAGCATTTGGGCTGGATGAATGCATAGCTCCCAGCCAGGGGCAGAATTTTATCTTCCTCAGGATGTAAGACTATGTAAATTCTCCAAATGATACAAACTCAGCCATCCCAAACTGTCCTTCACACTGGCTGTGCCTAAACTTCATTCTTAACCGGTTCTGGTGGAATGGTTTCTGTGTTTCCTGCATGAACTATTTCTGCTTTGCTTGCTAATTTTTCTTTCTCTTCCTTTTCTCTCTTTCTCTCTCTCTCTCTTCCTCTCTCTGCTCTCTCCCTTTTGTCTCCTGATCCTCCTTTGCCTTCACCATGATGACAGAAAGCGAGATGGATTTGGAGAACGAGCTGGAGTCAGAGCAAGTGACAGAGTGAATGATTGGCATTGGCGGGAACCCCACACAGTGCAGACATCCGAGAATGGATTGCTTACAGAGAACCCAATCCCTTGCAGAACTGCCCCACTCTGCCCCACCCACCGACACTCCATTGCCCACTTCAGTGTGGATTAGAATGGATGCTGAGCTAGGGAGCAAGCCTCATCAGCAGAAAGAGCTGCCTGCCTGAGAACAAATTCTCTCTCTTCACGATTTACTCACCTTTCAAACTTACTCCAAAAAGCAATGAAAAGACAATGGGTGATTATTTTAATCTCTAAGTGAACTGTACTCTTCTCAAAGGAAAATATGTCCTTGGGTTGAAAAACATAAATTTAGTACACAATCATGTGACCTAGAACAATATGGGCCGTGGCAACTGATCCATTCCATACTATGAGTTTAAATGGGTCAGGGTGCCAACTACTTAATGACTTCCAAATCTCTGGCTTCTACTACTGTCTTAACAGCCATGGGTTGATAAACTGAATAATAACACAGAGTATGGATGTTGGCGAATCTGGATGTTTTCTTATTAAGAAAGTGTATGTCCTATCCACACTTTTTGGGATGAAGTTCTGCTATCTGAGGTTCTTTATTGCTGGGGCTTACACGTTTTGTTTTTTTAAAACCCACTATTAAAAACCTTAAAGAAATGAGCATCACATCTGGAAGCAGCAGTCCTCAGCTTGGGTTCATAGCTATAGAAATGGTCATCACATCTGGAAACAGAAGTCCTCAGCTTGGGGTCATAGCCATACAAAAATGAACATCACATATGGAAGCAGCGGTCCTCAGGTTGGGGTCATGGCTATCACTAGGTCATTAGCAATGGTGAAGAAAGAGCTGGAGAACAGCAGTGTGCATGCTGGTATCTAAAGGACAATGTCTGTTTGAGTTCACACATGAGACAGGGGCCCACCCCTTAGTCAGTGACCACCCATTTCGATGATCAGGTGGTCACTTGGTGGGGGCAGAATCCCATGAGTGTGGGTGGGGAGCAGTTTGGAGTCTGAGGTGCTGTCTTGGGGTAAAGATGCCCTTGAGAGAGGAGATGAGATAAACACTAAAGACAAACATCATCTGGGCAAACGTTTGCTTGCCAGCCCCCAGAGTATTCAGAATCATTATGCTCAAGATGATAGAGAGACTCATAGCTTAAGGAGAAGATTTGACATGTGTCTAAACAATTGTAAAAACAAACAACATAAGGTGCACATCACCTAAGAGATGTGAGTTAAGATTTCAAGGACACAAGAGCATGACCTGTCCAGTTAGCAGGGCTACAAACGTGCCAGATATCAGGATTGGTCCAGGTGGTCCAGGCAGTCCCTGTAAGAGGGAAGTGACATGCTGGAGAGTCTGATGACATTGGAGTACAGGTAACCTGAGGGAAAAAGAATGAGGCCAGGATGGTCATGAGGCATCATCCTTGGTCCTGAGTACCAGGTCAGATGTCATGTATGGCTCTGTCAGAAGCCCTTGATTTGCAAAACAGTGTGTTTAGAGCTCAGGCCAAGAAAGGTGTATCGGAACAAACATAAATGGCAGTAATAACTGGCCAGAGACACAAGGTATGGGGCAATAGCTCATAGCAGAGAGTGGAGAGCAGAGCAGGCTTCAGAAAGAGAGGGGAAAAGAACATCCTGACTCCAGTGTGTAGAAGGGGCTCAAGACAAGCATAGAACAAGCTATATTCCCTTCCTAAGTCAACCGGGGACAGATTCTGACACACACTGTTGGGTCACCCAACACTGCTCTTGGGAAAGTTGTCTCCTCTCAGAGACATTACTTTCTCCCTGTCATTGTGCACTTGGGAAAAAGGATGCTCCTTCCACACTGACTACAATCAAGCTGATATGACCCTTTGTTTTCTGTTTGTCATCCCCTCTCTCTGGCAGCCATATAGGGGGGCAGAGTGACTTATCTGGGGTGACAGGAAAGCATGCCCTCCATTTAGAAAATATCTCCTACTAACATCAACCATTCAAGGCCTGGGCCAACACTCAGTTCCTCCCCTAGGGACAGGAAAGTTGGGTCATGAGGATTATTGAGGCCAAAGGAACTTCTAGAAAGCTCAGCGGGGCAACAGTAGTACCAGTATCTTGTCTAGGGGATTTTCTGAAGGTAGAACAAACATCTGCTTCTGGTCTCATCAGGAGAGTACATTTAAGCCTACTTATGGTTTTAAATAGCAACTACTATCTTGCATTATTCCAGTTGTAACCATCACGTTAAGGCTAAGGTTAGAGCTAGGGTTATAGTTAGGGTTAGAATTAGGCATAGTTTAAGGGTTAGGGTTAGTTTAGTTTATTTCACAAACTACAAGAGCATCTATATTCTAGCTTAGCAATGCAAACTAAGTGATTTGTTCAAGGAACTTGAAGGCCAGGACCCCTTTGTGTAAGAAACACTCACGTGATCATCCTTCCTTCTTCTAATCTGGAAGGTTCTGAAATCAGACAAATTGTAAGTTAGGTAACTCTAGTCAATCTGCAAGGTGAGTTTGAAGTCGTAGGTTAGAGAGCTGATGATTGGCTCTGAGAAGTCAACTGTCCCTGCACGTCTCAAGAGGAGTCAGTGAAATTCAGGGGGAGGTGGGGATTTTGGAAGTTCTACCAGAACTCTGGAAATATTGACTACTAATATTCCACGTTAGCCATGGAATGTTTATTATGTAACTGGAAAACACATTAAAAAAAAATCTAGCAACAGCTAGTACCATTTAGTGAAAGAACACCAAAATCAAGGTCAGGTCTAGTTCTCACATTAGCAACAATTCACTAGGTAACTGTAGACCAATAGAGTCTCCTCTCTGGGGTATCTGTAACATAAAGAGCAAATCAGCATGCTCTGCTTCAGTGTTTTTCCAACAGTGGACTTTCATATCTCTCCAACTCTAGCATCGACTATCATATGTAAGACTGGGGTTTCCCTAAAAGCGAGCATCATACCCTAACAGAAATAGAAACCAATAGATTGGGTCTTCAGCCTCTGATGCAGCGGCCGTGAAAGATACACTGACTGAGCTCACACTGGACTCCATCCATGCTAGCAGCTCCCCTAAGATGTGGCTAGATAAGCAAGCTTCCTAAAGTCTGTCCTAGGAGAAGGCATCTTTGCTCATGTCCTATACAACGATTATAATCAGCCAGCTCCAGTATCCAACCACTATCAAAGGAAAAAAAGAGCGGGTGATGACTGGAAATCTGTCCATCCTCTGACTCTCCCTGCATTCAGTGGACAGATGAGCCACCTCTAGGAAGGCAGCAGGGTAGGGTGGGGCTGTATCCTCACGTAGGAACTGGGGATTCTTTGTTTGTTTGGTTTTGTTATTTTAGTACTAAGCTCCAATGTGAGCACATTGAAATGTTCTTATTCAGCCTGTGGTTGAGACTGGAAAAAATGGAAGATTATTTGGTTCAGGTCAGCCAGAATTTTCTCATTGAGCTATGGGCTTCATGCCTGGGCAACAGAACCAGAGAAGATTGCAAAACAAACTCCAAGTCAAAGAAAAAAACTGTAGTGGGGGAGAAACTTTGGTCTTCAAAAATCTCAGCAGGCCTGTCCCTGCCCTGAAATTGACACCAGGGCAGGTAAGTTGACCCTATAGTAGGAATACAGTGAAGAGATTCTAAAAACAGAAAAGCCAAATTTGTATGTGGCATACTGTGCAGTTGCAGGGGCACCAGTTAAATACACAATATTATTTCTCTCAGAGTTATGCATTGTGTACAAACTCTACATCTAGGGAAGACAGATTCCTTGGTGACCCCGAGAGGAAGAACAGAAAATAGCTAAGGGGTCTCACTTCTCTCTCAGTTGTAGACTGTGGAGTTCCAGCAGGACTGAAGCATGGGCTGGTGACCTTCTCCACAAGAAACAACCTCACCACATACAAATCAGAGATAAGATACTCCTGCCAGCAGCCCTATTACAAGATGCTTCACAATACCACAGGTAAGTGCTCCATACTAATGGTAACTCATGCTTACTGGGCCTTGGAGCTGGGGCCTGAAGCAGCTCTAGAAGGAGTGATTTCGTACACATGTGCAAATGGTACTAAGTGTTCTCCCATAAGGCTATCATTTGATCCTTGCTCCCCAATACGCTCAAGTTAATAGTTCCATTTCAAGACACTAAATAGTCCCAAAACCAAAGCAAAAGTGCTGTTCCTTTTAACTTGAAATTCTGAAAAAAAAATTCTAGTAAATACAGAGCCTGTTGGTAGACCATGAAGATATACACATCACAGAACTAAGAGAAGAATTGAGACTCTTGGGGAAGTCTGAATCCCACCAAAATAAATCCCTTCACATGTCTGAGGTAGAGCTAAGGTTTCTAGAAAATTACTACTATGGCTGACCCCACCATTTTCAGTCTCTACCTCTGGTTGACCAGACCAAACCCACCAAGTAGAGCTGTAGGGCTTCTTTCAGAGGCATATTTTCATGTCTAACACAGAAGTCAGATGGACTGAGAGAATGAGGAGCAGATGACGTGTCGCAGCAGGAAATCCAACATGTCCCAGACCAAGACTCAAATGTAGCCACAGCTGTTGCTGTTCAGGCCTCTCCACAATCTCTGGATGAGACTCCTGGCTTCCCCTGGGGTCAAGTGGAAGCATGTAGGCCCAGGTTAAAGCAATTGGAAAAGCCAGTCTACTGGTCACAGTGAAGGTGTGGGAGGAAATAAGAGGAAAGTTCATTAGAAACATACCCACCACTCCTGCAAGTAAGTCCTTGTGGTCTCAAACGGTCAATATTCTCAAAAACACTCATGATCTCTCCATCAGAAAGGCAACCCAGCAGAAAGGCTACCCTCTGCATATGTGTACTAAGAACAGTCCCGTAGTTTCTCTGTATCTCCAAATCTCATCTCTAAACAAGATAGCATGCTACAGCTCACAGGGCTATCCTCAGGCCCACACTGGGCAGTGGACATGAATGTATCTTATTAAAGAGTTTAAAGAAAGGAGAGAAAGGTGTGTGTGTTACACAGAGCTTTATGAACAAAGGTTCTATGACCCGTGAGAAGGAGACACCGGCCAGGGCCTGGGAATGTAGGAATGGGCAGACTACTCTCAGGCAAGCAAAGTCAGATAGGAGGTCCTAAGGAGCCATGCCAAAGACTGTGGTGTTTATTTCTGGGGACAGTAATTCATAGCTGAAGAGAAGGACTCTTCAGATTGTAGAGATGGCCATTTCAGAGAACATGATGACAGAGAGACCCTGAAAAAACTATAGTGATCACATTAGAGTGTAATCTCATTCTTTCCCCTCTCTCTCCTTCTCACTCAGGTGTATATACGTGTTCTGCTCATGGGACTTGGACAAATGAAGTGCTCAAGAGAAGCCTGCCCACATGCCTTCCAGGTACCTCACCCACCAAGTACTCTGTCTCACAGTATCCACCCAAGGTCTGTTAATGTGAAGTTGAGAAGGAAATGCTTTGCTTTTGGAATGATATCATCAGAAGGTAAAAGGTCAGAAAGGTCTAGCCTGGCCTCTTCTCAAACTAACCAGTGTCTTAACTTAGCCTAGTTTAGAAGTCCAGAAGCCCCCCCCACCCCGTCCCCCAATCTCTTTGCTGTTCAACTATAATCCTTTCCACGAGGTATTTCATCCAAAACACTTTGTAAAGACACATCTGTCGTTGTGCCAGGGAAGCTGAGAAAATGGACACTCTGTCCTTAGGCACACATTAAGCCCCAAAGAAGAGGTCAATGTAAGACTGATAACTGTAAAGTACTATTGGATCCCAAAAGTGTTAAATACACAAATAGTTCTGATACTGCTTCCTCCAGACTTCATCCACTGTCTCCACTTTAGGGTGAAAAGAAGATTTTTATGGAAGCAAGAGGTGTTTGATGCATATAGATGTCGGGGAATTTGCCTTGACACAGAAAGTGTAGGTGCTTTGCTTTGCACTTACAATGCATCCATGCACAATTAGAGAATCACAGCCCAAGATGACTCCCCAAAGGGCTAAACACAACCCACAGACATTAACTTCAACATGTACAGTGCTGTAATGTATACATTTCAAATATCTAAAAAAAAAATCAAGAATAACAGCAGTTAAATGATGTGGCACTTATGACTGCAGTGAAGGGACATTGAGATGTTGTCCTTTCTGAGTCCATCTGCACCTCTCCATGAGCAGCAGCTTTGCATCCCGTGGCCTTTACATTTTGCTTAATTTTCATTCATATTGGACAAGCTGAGAGAGCCTAGCATATGAATGGCACATGTTAGTAGCCCTTGGTATTCACTTAGTAGGTGTCTAAATATTAGGTTACACATTCAATTGCTAGACTGGGGAGGCTGCTGAGATTGATCCTCATAACATGAAGAGGAGAACAGTGTTTGAATCAGTTCCATCACAAGTGCACTAGGCCTTCTAGAAAGTGGAAGTCCAGGTATATGCTTCTGTAGGAATGGAGTGGGGACCACCAGAAAGGGGCTTGCAGAGGGGGACAAGGAAGACACCATACCTCACAACTAACAATTTCACTCACTTCAATTCAAGGACTCAGAGTGGGGAGAACTTTAAAAAAGAGCAGAAGATTGGGTCTGTGGCAAGCTGGAGCTTCAGATGTCCACATGCCTAAAAGATTATGTGCCCAAGTAAACTAAGCTCTGTCCCCATCCTGGGACGGCCACAAGGCAGGCAATGTGTGGATGGAGACCACATGCGGGGAGGGAAGTTGAGAGCCCGGGTCCCAGCCCAGTGCTGCTGCTTGTAGGTGGCATCTTCAGTAAGTGATGGTGTTGTCTGTGGCTAGGATTCCATACCTCAGAAGTGAGTGAGCAAGACCAGGAAATAGTTCACATTTTGTGCTTCCTCGTGGTCATCGGCCTCACTGTGTGTAAAGAGAAGCTTGGCCACAGTGAGTCATGAAATTCTTTTAACACACAGAGTTGGGCAGAACTGTAATATATCTTTGAACCACACTAGAACTTTCCAAATTCATTCCTTCTGAAAGTCTGCATAGCAAGCCAGAATGCACCAGCCCATTTCATTCAGCACCACGATATCTGCCCTTCTGGGGTGGAGGGTCATAAGCTGCCAGGATTCGCCACTTTATCTTACGGACATGAAAGCTAAGCATCTGAATGCTGTGGGGATTTTTTTTTTTTTGCAAGACTGAACTACAAGATAACTTGGAACATTGTTGTCTAATGCATGGTGCTGCACTGTCCTTGATAGGTCATATTTTATTTCACCTAAAGGTATGCAGACTCCTGGAACATAACCTTTGTGTTTTAAGGAACCTACTTCTTTCGGTACCCACTAGTATTTTTTCTATCTTAATCCGGCTTAAGCATAGCCAAAGCTTTGAGCATTCTAAAAACATTCTCTGTCCAAGAAAAGAACAGCAGAAGAGTAGCGGTGAGCAACATGGAAGATTCCATACATGGAACCTGAGGTCATCCTCACCAACTGCTGCATCTCCCTGAGCTCAGTGAGACACCCCTGGAGTCCCACCCACTTAGGAAGCTAAAGCAAAATCAAAAGAGGAGTAGAGGGAGGCTGGGTCAGAGAAGGACGATGATGGTCCTGTCTTGGTGACCATCCCCAAAGACTAGTTTGTATCATTTTGACCCTTTGAGAAGTCAAAAATAAATCAGAAGGAAAACATAATAATGGCAAAAAAAGCTAGTTCAGATGAGTGAGATGCTTTTCTTTTCTTAATATAATGACTCTGAGTAAGCGAATTGCCTTCTCTGAAACTTTGTTTCACCATACATAAATTAGGTGACCTTTAACATTCTCTGGGCTCTGAACATCTGGGACCTCAGGATGTACTGACACTTCGGTTGGAGAAAGGTATCATTCATTGCTGGACATGAGCTTTGTTGTGACATGGCCTGAGTCATCTAGTCGTCCCTCATCAGATTATGACCTTTGTCTGCTAGATGAGTTTTTATGTAGAGCCTGTCACAGACCTGCCTTGAAATGTCACCTCCTTGTCTGCTCTTTGTGATGAGAGGCTGGCACTAGACACCAAAGACCAGGCCAAAAAGTTAAAAGGTCTGTTTACATGTGGCTTGGAGTAAATAACGGGACGGCCCAGGATCGTGGAAGAAGCATTTGGCACTGGGAAGAAGAGCATCCGAAAAGCATTAGCCTGTTGTGACCCTCCCAAAGTCACAAGGAAACCCAAATGCCTCTTGGTCTCTAAAGAATTGTTCTCTAAGTGCTTGGAGCCCAAGAGGAAGCCTGACCATTACAACAGGAGGTGCAAACTCACACTGACTTCAAACACCCTTCTCAGGGAAGACCCATATGCATCTGTTCATAGCCAGGAAGGGGTTGCTACTGAAGACCTTCTGCTCATAAGCCAGAGGAGTTTGACTGTGGGAGCCTGGTGATGTGTATGCTCAGGGTGTGGCTCAGATGATCGAAGTTTTCTCTCTTAAAGGTACTAAAGGATCCATGGGCGCAATGATGGGTGATCCTGAACAGGTTCATGCATCATTGCCTGTGGATTATGCCACCTTCTCCATGCCCTGTAAACACTGAGCCATAATTCACAAGCTCCATTGAGTCCTTTAGGCCAGAGAAATGATGTAAGCCTATTACTGCAATCTTAACATGTGACAAGACAGTGTGGGATACAGATGAAACATTAAAGGCATATTTAGACTCTGCCACCTGACTTGACAGCCATGTCACCTTGGCCTCTAGATAATGGCAATCATATATAAACTGTGGACATGATGAAGAGAGAAATTTAAAATTTGTAGATCATCTTTCAGAGGTTGAAATCCAGAAATGGGAGCTCTGACTCAGTTCACCTAGAAAGTGGAAAAGTTAAGTCAAGAACCCAAGTGTCCCAGTCTGGCATGAAATCTGAAAAATTCTCACTGAACTCAGTAACTGTGCCACATACTGAATAAGTCATAAAGTAAACACTAGTAACACATCCATTCTACAGATGAGGAAACCGAGTTTCTGAAAGTCACACAACTTGCCTAAGGTCCTCTAGCTCATAATAGGGATTGGAAGTTTGACATCTGACTACTATGGTCTGATAGATGGCCTTTTAGGATGTCTTGATTTCTCTGTGGGCATCTAGAGAAAACTCCAGGTGGTTCTCTGGGTACCAACAGAGCAGATGGATTCTGAAGATATCTTTCTAGAGAAGAACGGGTATAAGGTATCCTCTGCTAAAGATGGTCTGGCTAAATATGGTCCAGTCCAAAAGTGTCTTAGCCACAAGTGGCTCAAGTTGAACAAGGCCGAAACATAAAATGATCTGGTACTGGAATGGTTCTGGTTATGAAGTTCCAACCTAGACATAAGGCCGACTCAGAGAGATGTAGGTGCAAGCGAATCCCAACTGAGCTCTCCTGAACCAGCAAGACTTGGCAAGTGAGGGTACCATGGTGGCATAATCCACAGTGAGAGTGGTGTTAATTTCTTTTGGTTCTTCTCACATGGTTGACTCTGTCCCTATCTCTTGTTTTCACTTCTTCCTTCTTACAGTGTGTGGGCAGCCCTCCCGCGCCCTGCCAAACCTGGTGAAGAGAATCATTGGAGGTCGGAACGCTGAGCTTGGCCTCTTCCCATGGCAGGCCCTCATAGTGGTGGAAGACACATCAAGGGTACCAAATGACAAGTGGTTTGGGAGTGGGGCCCTGCTCTCTGAATCTTGGATACTCACAGCAGCCCACGTACTGCGTTCCCAGCGCAGAGACAACACAGTCATACCTGTCTCGAAGGAACATGTCACCGTCTACCTGGGCCTCCATGATGTTCGGGACAAATCAGGAGCCGTCAATAGCTCTGCTGCCCGAGTGGTACTCCATCCTGACTTTAACATCCAGAACTACAACCATGACATAGCTCTGGTACAGCTGCAGGAGCCTGTGCCCTTGGGAGCCCACGTCATGCCCATCTGTCTACCGAGACCTGAGCCTGAAGGTCCAGCCCCTCACATGTTGGGACTGGTGGCTGGCTGGGGCATATCCAATCCTAATGTGACAGTGGATGAGATCATCCTCAGTGGCACACGAACCTTGTCAGATGTCCTACAGTATGTCAAATTACCTGTGGTGTCACATGCTGAATGCAAAGCCAGCTATGAGTCTCGTTCAGGCAACTACAGTGTCACAGAGAACATGTTCTGTGCTGGCTACTATGAGGGTGGCAAGGATACGTGTCTCGGGGATAGTGGTGGGGCCTTCATCATCTTTGATGAAATGAGCCAGCACTGGGTAGCCCAAGGTCTGGTGTCCTGGGGAGGACCTGAAGAATGTGGTAGCAAGCAAGTGTATGGAGTCTACACAAAGGTCTCCAACTATGTGGACTGGTTACGGGAGGAGATGAACTCCTCGAAAGGTGTCAGGGAGCTCCAGGTAGAACGGTGAAGGCACGTACTTCCTTGGGGCCTGCTACCCTGCCCCAATTCAAGTGAGGTTGCATCACACATTGCCAACAGCATATTCCACGATAATTACCAAACCAAATAAACTGCAGCACACTCATGTTCCTGAGATAGCCCCAACCCCCAAGACAGGGGTAATACATTGGGGAAATCTCTAGGCAAGAGAATTCAGTCCAAAGCTTCAGTCAAGCCTCTTCCTCTCTCTTAGCCTCGCCTCTCCAGTGGGGGCAGGGTTTCCAGAAGGCTTGGATCCTCTCTAAGTGTCAATCACTCCTAATCACTTTTCAAGGCCATGGAGCCCAGTGTTGATATAAGAAAGCTTGGTCCTGATCATTAGGAAAGTATTCCTTCAGCTGAAGTCTGTATCTATGTATTTGCCCAGCTCTGGTTTCTAGGTTTGTACTAAGCCTGGTTCTTCATCTAGGAAATAACAGTTCAGGTTTGGGGGACCAAGAGAAGAGTCTGAAATGTCCCTGAGAGAACAGTGTCTGGGAGTACTTTTGTTCCTAAGACTTCTCTTAAAAGCTTCCTGCAATGCAGGGCTTGTGCCTGTGCCCTCTGTTAGTTTCAGACAACCAAGAGGATGCTACAGGGACTCTGCTGACTGAGGGAGGAGGGCAGCAGCAGATCTCCGACGCCCTGCAACACTGCTGTCTACTCAACACAGCGGGCCCCACGTGCCACTCAAAGACCAGTAGGCACCATGAGGTGTCAACACCTGCCACTCCACGCAAACACAGAGCAACCTTCCAGCCCTGGAAAGTGTCATATACAGAAGACTTGCCCCCAGTCACGTGTATGGAGACTGGTGACTACTTGAAGAAAGAGAAGACTATGCCCCATTCTCAGCAGGAAAACAGAAGAAAATATGGGCACAAGACTTGGCAGGACACTCCAATATTTGAGACTCTACTCAACCCAGAGCCCGAGCTCAGTGGAGAACCTACCAAGTGGCATACTCCAACTCACTACCCCTTGGGGTTGTGGGAGTCAAGGTCAAGGGACAGAGTCTCACCCATTGGGAAGAGATGGAGAGCCCTGAGTCCTGGGGTTCTGTCCCTAGCTCCATCTTCAGCTGCCCATACGGCCTTTGCCATCATTTTCTCCTCATCTGGAAGGTGAAATCAGAAGGCCCCATAGGGTCTGACCAGTACTCTCAACAGGCACTTCCCTGATTGCTAGCAGCATCTGGGGCTCTCACAGGCTGAGTATTCACTATCCCAGGAATCTCTGTCAGACAAAAGCAACTGGAAAGGCCCAGAGAGGGAATGTGGTGGGAACTGGGAAGGGTCATCAAAATACACTCCGATGTCTATGAATGGCACATGTAAAGGATACTATATTTTGTATATTTAATATCACAGGTTCTGCTACTCTATAAGGGCCTCTGCACTCCATTTCTCTTGTCAGGGGTCTACAGTGGTAATAAATCTATGGATAGCCAACAACCCTGGTTTGAGAGTTTGTTGTGAAGTGTATTCATTCATTTTGATCTTTTAAAAAGACATGTGCTTTCCTTAAGTTCCCACCCTCATTGTAGGCACCCCATATGGGCACCATCTAAAATGGGGTAAGGAGGAAAAGGCAGTGCTTATTGGCTATTGACATATTTCTTTCTCAGAAATAAGGCTGTAACTCCCATCACTTCAATGCCTGCAATTTACACCCATGCCTCCAAAGAGCTTGCTCTAGCAGACAAAACTGATGTTAACAGAAGTCAAATGAGCTGTCACCAAAGGAATGAGATCTAAGTACTGTAAGGATGTAATTAAAAGAAGGTGCAACTCTGTGTAACTATGGGGACTCAGAATGGCTTAGCAGAGGTGACAGAGACCACAGGGGAGGACAGAGAAGGGACACAGTGGACAAGAGAGGAAAAGTAGGCAGGAACAGGCATTAGCTAAAGATGCAGGGGACATTGACAGTTGTAAAAGCCCTGCTCCACACTGTCTTCTAGCCAGAGATTCTCTGAGCGAGTCCTGTTAGATTCATATTGTGGTATTAGTTGTCAAATACTGCTAACTGCTGAATCTTCCCACCTGGAAATTCTGAGTTCAGCAGATCTGAGAACAGCTAGTGTGTCAGGGAAAGTGAAAGGACTAGACTGGGCTATTGAGTGTCTTAGTGAGACATGGAAAATCCCTACCATGCATGGTAATGCAGACGAGGTAGTTTAGGCCCAGGCAAGTGGTGCAGTAGCAAAGCTTGAGCTGTAGGCATCTCCTGAGACGCCGCATAAGTGGGAAGGCAGGGCCAGCATCGTGCTCTGTGAGAGCTTCTTCATAGGGCATACACATGGTTCGCCTTCGTTTGGGGTTTGTGTCATACTTTTGGGTGTGTGTCATGCTTTATATGCTGTTGAGAACTAAAACAATTCTCAATTAGCCTTTGAAAGCCTTACACATTGCTGATTTCAGACTGTCATGTCTTGAATTGGACTACATTTCTGATTTGTACTTTCCGTTAGCTATGGTGACTTTGTACTGTGGCCTGTGGATTATTTGGAGTGCATGCTGGGACATGGAACAGGGAGACAGATTATCCTACATCTAGTAGTTTTCCATCAGCTTAATGACTGATAAGATACAGACATGAAAGACAAGGGAGGCGACAAGAATATGGCCAGTTCAGACGTCAGAGGAGGTCTGGAATAATCAGGGGAGGGAGGAATGTTTGTGAATGATTAGGGCAAGGACTCAACTTTGCTAGGGTTTGAAGGGCTCTCTAGCAACTCAGCTGAAAATGTACATTGCCAGTTAGGAATCATGAACTTCAGAAGAGAGGGCACTTTGAAGTCGAGAATTGATACTCACTAGCCGTAGGTGGAATAAGGCCTGGAGATAAATGTCTGGTAAAAGATTGCAAAATACAAAAGGAAGCCAAGGGTTTCAAAGACAACACCAAGGCAGAGGCTTAAAGGCAAGGGCGGGGGAGTGCTTCAGTAGCCAAGGAGAGAGACTGGAGAGCTGTGAAGTAGTTACCCATGTGGTATGGCCTGAGGGTCTTAGCAAAGGCCTCCGGGGTGGACATTCAACAAGGTAGGATCCAAGCTACCATTGTCCTTTCTGAGGAACTGTCAGGGTTTGAACTGCCTAGCACCCCAGTCTCCCTCTCTCCTCTCTCTCCTTAGGCAACCCCCCTCCTCCTCTCGAGCCTGAAAAGCTTTCAGGTGTCCCCTGAGAGGCAGGAAGCTGCAGTAGCATCATCTTCTCCTGTGGCATCCCGGAAAAATCTTGTTCAGTTCCCGGGCTCTGCTTCCTTCAAACACACAAATCTTTCACTCTTACCACAGTTCCTAACTTCAAACAAAAGTCTGGTTTCCCCTCCCTCTGTTTCTGCTTTGTTCTTTGAAGTTGAAGTCTATCTATCCTTCACTTAAAAGGATGACCAGCTTTGGTGGTTGGGGAGCCATGGGACAAGAAGAGGTTGTAAGAACAGAGAGAACACATCGGACAATTTCAAAACTAGTGTTCTCCCATTTATGAAAATATCAGTGTTGAGATTCCATTTAGGACCCAAAGCTACCAGAGTATATGTCAATAGAATATTCCAATGTCTACCTTATTTCTAAGTATAATCAGTCAATAAATAGTACTTTCATCTAAATCCAGTTTAAAAGAGAGGCAAGAATATGAAGAGTTTATATTCTGTCTTCCTCAGAGAGGCTTCACTGCAAGAGAAAAGAGACACTATGGAATAAAAGAGAAGTTGATACTGTGTGTGCATGAATGCATGCTTGAATGCGTGTGTGTGTGTGTGTGTGTGTGTGTGTGTGTGTGTGTGAGAGAGAGAGAGAGAGAGAGAGAGAGAGAGAGAGAGAGAGAGAGAGAGAGAGAGAGAGAGAGAGAGAGAGACCTTGACCCTGTTTTGTAAAAGAAGAGATAAAAATATAGAAGGGCAGCCATCCACATGCCCTGAGTATCTGCTGGAATGGAACCAGATGTTGGCCGGTGCTGGTACCTAAACTGCTTGCAGCAGCCCTGGGAAATGCTAAGAATGTGGTCAAGGATTCAGCATATTTGCCAGTGATTCAGTCCAGTCTTTGCTTTGAAAGTGGCATGTGACTGCCTGGATCCAGAGAGTTCTAAGGGTCGTGGAAGCCATATTGCTCAGAGTTAATGCTGCTGACTGGAGGGGAGCAAGCCCAGGGTTGGGGTCAAGTTATCCAGAATTATATTCTTGACATTTGCCCATAGAGTGACTTTTGACAAGCCAGAGACTTTCTGTAGACTTTGACTTCTTAAGGTGTATGATAGGAGGAACATACTGGATGGTTTCTAACGACTTTCAGTCATAGGTTTGTCTATGAATCCACAGCAAGGAAGGCAGGGGATGAGGGGATTAAGCAGAAAGACCTTCATTGTGGCAGTATGCAACTCCACAGACCTGGAGGAAGGCTTTGTCTGAGGACAAGAGCCCCCAATGATGGAGCATGATGCTTCTTTATTAGGAATCTAACATTTTTGAGTCACAGAAATCCAACATCAATAGGGAAGGGAAGAGAAAAAGAAAGGGGTGATCTACAGGTTCACGTAACTGAACAACCATGACCAAACCCAATAGGTTTCTTATCAGAGCTTAACACTGGCATGCGACACTGGCCTCAACCCTTACCTTTCCATTTCACTCTTGCCTATGGTAGCACAGCTCTCCTATCCCCTAGCATGTTTTCCACAAGACTAAACCTGGCAGATCCAGCCCTGCAAATAACAGCTCAGCAATGCCAGCAAAGAGAACCTTAAATTTATTCTAATGTTTAGTAAAATCTTCAACCCAGACTTTAATTGGCTGTCCAAGGACATGTTTCATAGTAAAGATATTGCTATGACCCAAGTTCTAGACCTTTGATGAGTCACATTTATACCTTTGAAATCAGAGTTGAGATTAGTTACACTCAGGCTACCTAGACCATGAATGGGGAAATTACATACACACACACACACACACACACACACACATCATGCCTGCACGTGCACATGCATACACATACATGCATGCATAAAAACAAAAACCCAACCAAAACACTACTAGAAGCAGCAATGGGAGATCTAATAGTAACAGATGTTCCCAACAGAATGATAAGCTAGTATCCCCAATGGATAAGGTGGAGTACAGATGTGTGACATGTTCCTCCCTCACTTGGCTACAGTGTGTGGTCTCCCCAAGTTCTCCCGGAAGTACATCTCCAGGATCTTCAATGGACGCCCAACCCAGAAGGGGACTACTCCATGGATTGCCATGTTGTCACAGCTGAATGGGCAACCCTTCTGTGGGGGTAGCCTTTTAGGTAAGGAGAAAGTAAAGGGGCAAAAGACCTAGAGCTGGGAACAGGGTGGAAGCTAAGGACCTTGAAATCTGGCTGAATCTTCATTGAGAACCACAAAGACAGTGTGGACAGGGAGACTGCAGCTGGAACAAAAGCAGTTCAGTAGGGATCAGGGCACAGGATAGGACCAAGAAAGAGAAGGGAAAGGCAGATAATCAGAGAACACCAGCGACAGACTGAGACAAAAGGGGCAGCAGGCATGGGACCTAGAACATAAGAGGGAGAGAACTGAAGACAGACTAAGACAGAAATAAAAGTGACAAATGACAAGTAGAAGAGAGACTGGTGGGCCCCGAAACACCCAAGGGACAGGAAACATCAGGAAAGAAGAACGGGAGGGCATAACCCTGTTGAAGGAACAGAAGAGGCAGAGAGATGGAGAGGAAGAGTCATGAACGGTGGAAGGAAGGGAGACCATTTGTCATGTTCCCAACTTTGTTAGGAGTGAAAAATGGACTTCACCCATTGCTTTAAGACTTTGAATTTGCTTTTCCAACATTGATTTTTTTAGGTCAATAATGTTGATCCAGTGTTGGAACTGGTTGCACGTTTATGTTTGAAAGCTGAAATTCACTTTTTACCATTGACCCAGCTAAACGCTCCTACATACTCGGCCCCCTCCCCCAGCTCTGCAGATCTGCAATCTCTGCTGCTGCTATACTTTGTGATAGAGGTGAGGTGGATAGGAGAGAGCAGAGAGACCAGAAGGGTTCTAATAGACTGAAGAAGAGGTAGAACACTGTCTCTGTCCACACTGAGGATCAATGGGGGTGGGGAGCTTGCAGAGTTCAAAGGTGAAGTTAATCTCTGGGCAAGCCAGAGCATACACATAGACTCATCCAGAAAGTCCTGCTCTGAAGCAGGATTTCCTAACCTGGGTACCTCAGCCCACCTTGTCCACTGTTCCAATAACCCCTAGCCATGGGCAGGTTCAGGATGTACCTGGGGGAAGAGAATGTTCTGTGCTGAGATTTGTCCAGAACATGTGACTCCTGCGAGGGGCAAGTAGATTCTGGGAGCTGCTCCAGAAACACTCTCTGCCTTCAACTCTGAACTATAGCCTAGACCACTGATCCATACTCCACAGCCCAGCCCAGCCCTGTCTACAATGCTTTTTTTCTGCTTGACTCCCACTGGATGTGTTCAGGCCTCAGCTATTGCTGTTAGTGCCACTGAAGGAAGGCTAAAAGTTTGACTCTGCATCAGACAAACATCAAAAATATATTCATCCAGGGCAAGATGGCAGCCAAGAAGTACATCAGGACACTAATCAAGAGACACTAACGCACTGTCACTCTGGCCACACCTCTGTTCTGACTTGGGCTGACTCTGAACAGTGGCCCTCAGCCCTGACTGCAGTCAAACCACCAGAGGATCCTTTCATATGCCTTTGCTGCATATGGCCTGGATGCAGGTCACAATGATGACACCTTTTCTAATTCTCCAGGTGATTCCAATGTGCAGTCACCTAGCCAGCTGCTAGCCATTGTCCTCAGTACTTGCCAAGTTGTCACGTGCACAGAAACTACTTAGGGGATCTTGCTAATAACATTCTTCATTTCTAGGGAATCTCCAGGTGCCCCTAATACTGACATCAGGGCCACACCCGAGGAGGCAAAGCCGAGAATGATGGCAGTCCTCACCAGATTTTTTTTTATTAATTGGTTAATTTATTTATTTACATTTCAAATGTTGTCCTCCTTCCTAGTCTCCCCTCTGCAAAGCCCCCATCCCAACCTCCTCTCCTGTTTGCCTCTAAGAGAGTGTTCCCCCACCCACTCACTCCCATCTCACCCCTCTAGCGTCCCCCCTACACAGGGGCAACAAGCCTCCACAGGAGGCCCCTCCTATTGATGCTGTATAGGGCAATCCTTTGCTACATATGTAACTGAAGCCATGGACCCATCCATGTATACTCTTTGGTTGGTGGTTTACTCCCTAAGAGCTCTAGGGTGTCCAGTGAGTTGATATTGTTGTTCTTCCTATGTGGTTGCAATCCCCTTCAGCTCCTTCAGTCCTTCCCCTAACTCTTCTATTGGAGTCCCAGGGCTCAGTCCAAATGTTGGCTGTGAGTATCTGCATCTGTCTTAGTCATATGTTGATGGAGCCTCTCAGAGGACAGCCATACTAGGCTCCTGTCTGAGAGCACTTCTTGGATCAGCAATAGTGTCAGGGTTTGATATCTGCAGATTGGATGGATCCAAGATGGAACGGTCTTTGGATGGCCTTTCCTTCAGTCTATGCTCATTTTTTGTCCATGTGTTTCCTTTAGACAGGAACAATTCTGGGTTAAAAATTTTAAGATGGGTGGATCCAAGATGGAACGGTCTTTGGATGGCCTTTCCTTCAGTCTATGCTCATTTTTTGTCCATGTGTTTCCTTTAGACAGGAACAATTCTGGGTTAAAAATTTTAAGATGGGTGGATGCTGCCGTCCCTCAACTGGGAGCTAAACCTATCTACTGGAGGTGATATTTTCAGGTTCTATCTCCCCATTGTTGGGTATGTCAGCTAATGTTGGGTCCTGGGAACCTGTTGAGGCTTATTTTGTGTCTGATTATATGGTCCATTTTGGAGAAGGTACCATGTGGTGCCGAGAAAAAGGTATATTCTTTTGTTTTAGGGTGAAATATTCTGTAGATATCTGTCAAATCCATTTGGTTCATAATTTCTGTTAGTTTCACTATGTCTCTGTTTAGTTTCTGTTTCCATGATCAGTCCATTGGTGACTGTGGAGTGCTGAAGTCTCCCACTATTATAGTGTGAGGTTCAATGTGTGTCTTGAGCTTTAATAATGTTAATAACATTTAATAACATTTCTTTTACAAATATGGGTTGCATTTGGAGTATAGAGATCATCTTGGTGGATTTTTTCCTTTGATGAGTATGATGTGTCCTTTCCCATCTCTTTTAATAACTTTTTGTTGAAAGTCTATTTTATTGGGTATTAGAATGGCTTGTTTCTTGGGTCCATTTGCTTGGAAAAGTTTTTTTCAGCCTTTTACTCTGAGGTAGTGTCTGTCTTTGTTACTGAGGTGTGTTTTCTGTATGCAACAAAATGCTGGGTCCTATTTATGTATCCAATCTGTTAGCCTATGTCTTTCTATTGGGGGATTGAGTCCATTGATGCTGAGAGATATTAAAAACCAATAATTGTTACTTCCTGTTATTTTCGTTGTTAGAGGTGGAATTACATTTGTGTGGTTCTCTTCTTTTGGGTTTACTGTGAGAAGAGTAATGCCTTGGTTTTTCTTGGATGTAGTTTCCCTCCTTGTATTGGAATTTTCCTTCTATTATCCTCTGTAGGGCTGGTTTAATGGAAAATATTGTATAAATTTGGTTTTTCCATGGAATATCTTAGTTTCTCCATCTAATGTAATTGAAAGTTCTGCTGGGTTTAGTAGCCTGGGCTGGCATTTGCGTTCTCTTAGGGTCTATATGAGATCCACCCAAGATCTTTTTGACTTTTAGAGTCTCTGTTGAGAAGTCTAGTATAATTCTGATAGGTCTGCCTTTATATGTTACTTGACCTTTTTCCTTTACCACTTTAAATATTCTTCCCTTGTTCTGTACATGTGCTGTTTTGATTATTATGTGACAGGAGGAATTTCTTTTCTGGTCCAATCTATTTGGCATTCTGTAGGCTTCTTGTGCATTTATTGGCATCTCTTTCCTTAGGTTAGGCAAGTTTTGGTTTTTGGTTTTTTTGTTGTTGTTGTTGTTGTTTTTATTATTTTGTTGAAGATGTTAACTGGCCCTTTGAACTGGGAAATCTTCACTCTCTTCTATATTATTCTTAGGTTTGGTTTTTTTCACTGTGTCCTGAATTTCCTGGATGTTTTAGGTTAGGAGCTTTTTGCACTTTGTATTTTCTTTAACTGTTATATCATTATATTCTATGGTATCTTCTACGCCTGACATTCTCTCTTCTACATCTTGTATTCTATTGCTCCTGATCTCTTTCCTAGGTTTTCCATCTCCAGGGTTGTCTCCCTTTGTGATTTCTTTATTGTTTCTATTTCCAGTTTTAGATCCTGGATGGTTTTGTTCAATTCTTTCACCTGTTTGATTGTGTTCTCCTGTATTCCTTTAAGGAGTTATTTATGTCCTCCTTAAGGTCCTCTATCATCATCATGAGATAGGATTTTAGATCAGAATCTTGCTTTTCAGGTATGTTAGGGTATCCAGGGCTTGCTGTGGTGAGAGAACTGGGTTCTGATGGTGTCAAGTAGCATTGGTTTCTGATCCTTAAGTTCTTTTGATTGCCTCTAGTCATCTGGTTATCTCTGGTGCTATCTGGCCTTGCTGTCTCTAATTAGAGTCTGTTCCTCCTGTAAGCCTGGTTATGTTGGGCCTCCTTGAGTCAGGCTATCTCTGAGTATGGGAGGGATCTGGAACACCTGATCTGTGAGCCTGCTTGTGGTTGATATCCTGGGAGTCAAGCTGACAGTGGGTATGGACAGGGTAGTAGGTGCTGGAGCAAATAATCTGTTCTCAGTCAAATTTGCAGACCAGAAGGAAGATATGTCTCGAGCAATGCAGGAGGTCCTTTGTCCTCTGGGCCCTGGGGGGGGAGGGGTCCCAGTTAGACTAGGTATTGGGATGGGGGTTGGGGGTGGAACTCACCTGTGAGCCTGGTGGTGTCAGAACTCCTGGGGCTCAAGCTATCTCCGGATGTGGGCAGAGTGGGGTGGGGGGCTGGAGCACACAGTCTGCTCCCAGGCACAGTTGTGAATGTCCCTCACCATATTTTTGCAGACCCACTTAGAGCTAGCTGATACTCACCCATGCCATGGGACTTAAGAAAGCCCAGAAAGCCTCTTTAAAATGTGAAGTCCTGGCCTAGATTGAAATGGGGAGCTAGAATCCCAGACTCAACTCCTCATCTTCAAATAGGATCATATGAGTGTCTGACTTGGGGCCAAGAACACAATGGAGGTAGGTTTGGATGCTTTGAACAGTGCAGGCCATAGGATGTGTGTGCTCTATTTTTCAGGTTCCAACTGGGTTTTGACGGCTGCACACTGCCTCCACCATCCACTTGATCCAGAAGAGCCAACCCTAAACAACTCATACTTGCTCAGCCCTTCTGACTTCAAAATTATCATGGGTAAGTCTGGGCCAAGGCTTCTAAAGCCAGCTGTAGTTCTCTGAACAGAGTCCCATTGCCACAATTTCAAGACTCTCCTTTATAAAATAAAGACCACCTGCTGGCTCAATTCAGTTTAATGTTCTGCCAGCGTTCAATTAAGAACTAATGCTACACATAGCAGCAGCCTGTGAACTTTATAAGGAGAGCAGAGGCTGTTGCAAGAGGGAAGCAAGGATGTTTGAGTCATGGGAATTTGTAGGGAAATGTAGCAGTGAATTAAACTGCTTTGAATCCCAGCTGGTCTTGCACATGCTGCATCCACCCAAGAGCTCTCTAGATTTGTGAATGAGAGACCCGCATGCCAGCTAATTTTGATATGCCTTGACTAGCTCAGTGACTGGGCATTTCTAATCCTCCCTGTGGTTAGCATACATTCTCCCCTCCAACTTTCCTGAGTCAACTTGCTAAATCAACATTTCATCTCTGTTACCTCAGACCCAATCAGGGGAGTGGCTCCTTGGCCCTTTTCGCAAATTCTTACATGACTGGTAGCTTTCTTCCCTGCAGCTCTTAAATTGATCCCTCTCCCTCCGAGTCATGGAAATTCTCCTCCTCTCCTCCCTCTGTTCCTTGTCCTCACAATCTTAAAGTCCCACCTCTTTCATCCTGCCCAGCCATTGGGCATTGGCAACTTTACTTTCCAATCGGAGCCAACTGAGGGCAGGCATCTTAGCGTCTGAACAGATTCCCATGTGCTTCTGGCTGCTGAATTAAGACAAAGCATTAGAACCAATCCCCAACAGGAAAATACCTTTTGAATGTACATCAAGATCTTTAGTAATTAAAACTTTGTTTTTGGAATTAAAAAATATTCTCCTTCTGTGACCTAACTTGCATTACAAATTAGTTTTGCATTACAAATTTGTCTCAGAGGACCAGAAAGATGTCTCAGCAGATAAGAGCATCTGCCCTTGCAGGGTACCACAGCTCTTTTTCCATGTCAGCAGCTCACAAGCCCAGTAATCCCAGCTTCAGAACCCCTGATACCCTCTTCTGACCTCCACAGATACCCATGTCCATGTGAATATCACACACACACACACACACACACACACACACACACTCTAAAATAAAAAAAATCTTTATTTTTAAAAAAATCTTTAGCATCAAGAATAAATAGTTCAGAAGTATTTTCAATACTTTTATTTATTTATTATTCTATTTTAAAATTAGCTTACAAAGTAATAGATATAGATATAGATATAATTTTGGTTGGTTCTTGCCCTTCACCCTGCTCACCTCTATCTCTTTGACCTCTTCCCAGTCATGCCTTTTAATGTCCAATATTCTACTTTGCTCTATTGTCTCCCCTACCCCAACCCCCTTAGAGACTTTTTCTGGTCACACGGATCCCATTCTAGTTTCCTGGTCTTTGCTCATATATTCTTCTATCTACACATGCATATGTAATAGTCCAAGGCTAGGATATACAAATGAGTGAGAATGAACAGTAGTATCTTGACTGGGTTATCACACAGGGAAAGCCTTTAATCTAAGTACCCGAGAAGCTTCATTAAGCAGTCAACGTACAACCCACACAATAAAGGGTGATTACTATCAACTAGACACTCTGGTTGTTAATAATGTCAGAGGTGAAATCATGAGCATATGAGGGGTATAGAAGGTAGGACAGGATGGCTGACAGGGCAGCAGAAAGAAGGACTTAAGACTGGACCAGCTACTAGATGGGGCTGGGGCTGATAGGGAGCAAGCATCCACTGCACTCCTGCCTCATGCACCTGCCGTGGTCCAGGAAAGCACTGGAGACGCCGCTCAGATGAAGACGAACAGCATCTGCATGTAAAGCACCTCATGCTTCACCCACTGTATGACCCTGGCACATTTGAAAACGACCTTGGTCTGGTGGAACTGTCAGAGAGCCCGAGGCTGAACGACTTTGTGATGCCTGTCTGTCTGCCTGAGCAGCCTTCCACTGAAGGTACCTGTCTTAGTCAGGGTTACTATTGCTGTGGTGAAACACCATGACCAAAAGCAACCTGGGGAGGAAAGGGTTTATTTGGCTTGCACTTCCATATCACTGGTCTTCACTGAAGGAAGTCAAGATAGGAACTCTAGCAGGGCAGGAACCTGGAGGCAGGAGCTGATACAGAGGCCATGAAGGAGTGCTGCTTACTGACTTGCTCCTCATGACTTGATCAGTCTGTTTTCTTATAGTCCCCAGGACCAAGGCAAGGATGACACCACCCACAATGGGCTGAGCCCATGGCCATCAATCACTAATTAAGAAAATGCCCTACAGGTTTGCCTATAGCACAGTCTTGTAGAGGATATTTCTCAACTGAGATTTCCTCCCCTCTGGTAACTCTAGCTTATACTGGGTTGGCATAAAAACTAGACAACTTTTGCGAAAGGGACAATCAGTTTAATTTAAAGGTACAGCCTCTGGAGAGTTATCCGCACTCCAGTGTAAGGCCACATGCCCAAGAGTGACATAGACTAAACAGATGGGATTTGTAGGGTTTAAGGAGGGAAGGAAGGAAGGAAGAGGAAAGAAAAGGAAAAGAAATAAAATAAAAAAGTCACAAAGTTGAGTGGGCAGGAAAGGAGTTGGATAGATCTGGGAGAAGTTAGGGGAGAAAGAGATGAATATGATCAAAATACATTGTAAAAAATATAAAAAAGAACTAATAAAATGAAAAAAGGAAAGAGAGATAAAGCAAAAGCTAGAAAGAGAGAATGAAGAAAGGGAGGGTGGGAGGAGAAAAGAAGGGAGAAAGGCTGAGGCACTACATGTCTTAGAAACAGATGTGGAAATACAGTTGAGGGTCTCAGAACTTAAGTGTAGTACTACTTTCTGTATCCAAGGCTCCTTATTAAATAAGAATGCAATGACTTTCTCTACCCTTAGCCCGGATCCACATTGTCCCCACATCTGAGATTTCATAAACGTACAGGATGTCATGGCTAGTTTTAGGGATCACCAAGTCCAGTCTCTTCATTTCACAGATGTGGAGTCTGGGGCTTAAAGGAAGGCGAGGGGAGGAAATGTAGCCTGACTTGTTGCTCTCTATGCTGGGCTCCTTGCTTATTCATAGTTGCTGACCAGGTACTTCCTAACACTACTGTAGACATGAGGAACAGGATGTGTGAAATTACAGCTCTCACACAGCCTCAGCACCTTGCCAGCTGCCAGGAGAGTGAGGTAGATGAACAAAGAAACCAGGTAACCCATCACAGAAGCAGTGCCCTCATCGCCTCTGCAGCTCTCCCACCCTCTTCCTCCTTGCCTCCCGCCTTTCTCCAAGGTAGCAGATTCAGCCCTTTCTCCTCCAGCAGAGGCATATGAAGTTGGCAGGACAATCTTCAGCACACTCACCTCAGCCTCTCTCCTCACACTGTCTCCAACAGGAACCATGGTCATTGTCAGCGGATGGGGAAAGCAGTTCTTACAGAGGTTTCCAGAGAACCTGATGGAGGTGGGGTCTAATTTATATCCTACAAGCAACCATTCCTTGGCTATGCTTTGGGCCTCCTGCTGTACACTGCCTGCTCTGGGATTTGGGGACTTGGACAAAGGAAATTGTAGAAGAATGGGGCCAGACTCAACTCCAAAATTTAATGGGACTCAAAGTGCCAGAAAGTTTGATATGTTTAACTGGTCACAGGCTCCACTATAAATACCACTCTATGTGTCTGGCAGCTTGTAAAAAACTCAGAATACAGAAATTCTCCTAGAACATAGCAAGTGTGGGTACCCAAGCAGGCTCATGATTCATCTGTATGCCATGAAGACTGCATACCAAATTAGCAAGGACAGGCCAGGATCCAAGAAGCCCAGTCCTTGCAAAAGTGAATTTGATCACTGCACTTGAAAGCCACCCCCTATGATTTCAGAAATGAATCCTGAATTTGACCTAAGGAGCCATGGCTCCAAGTCTGGGGCCCGAGCAATTTCTTTAGTTCCTGAAAGAGTCATTTTGCACTTCTAAGTAAAGGGAATTAGAAACTTACTAAATTTCCTCTAATAACTGCCTGGCTCTCACATTCCTAGGTTCTACTATGGGCCTGAGTTTTAAATCCTTCACAATATTTAAATCCTTGAACATATGTTATTTTCATCACAGTTAAAATTTTGAAGGTGTGGCAATCATCCATTGTTTCATCCATGAACTTCTAAGTGGTTACTTGCTGTCTCCTGTGAACTAGCTACAAGATTTGCTGGGGAAAATAGGAGGCAAAAGGAGTGATCTAGCTCCTGCGCTCCTTATGTTTACAGCACATGGCTGAGACAGGAAGTAGCTATGGTACAGTGAAGGTGATGAAGAAGTGCAAGGTGCTCTAGGATATACAAGGGAGATCTGACATCATCTTGAAGATTCAAGATGGCTTCCCAAAGGATGACACCCGGGTTATGAATAGTAGTTAGTCAGGGACTCCAGCACATGCTAACAGCATGTCCTCATGACATGGCTTCCTGTCTCCACTTTCCCAGGAAGGCCAGCCCAAGGAGAATCTTCATGGACTATATGGTTGCTTGTAACAAGAACCAACAGAGGGCGTGTGCTCAGGGCACATGTTCCATTCAGTTCTTGTAGTGAGGGAAAACAATAAATGAGAGTTAGCTACAGAGCCAGTGTAAGAGGGCTCTCAAAGTACCTAGCATTTGGGTTATGGACAGATGAAACAGCTGTAAATGACACTGGTTACTCTTGCAGAGGACCCAGGTTCAATTCCCAATACCCACCTGTTGGCTCACAGCTGTCTGTAAATCCAGTTCTAGAGAATCTAATGTCCTCTTCTGGCCCCCACAGGTACCCATTAGGCATGTGGCAAACAAACATGTGCATAGGCAAAGTCACATATGTGTTAAAAAAATAACATTCTTAATCTTCAAAACTACCTGGTATACAGTACTTAACTATCTATCACTATCTATCTATCTATCTATCTATCTATCTATCTATCTATCTATCTATCTATCTATCTATCACTATCTATACACTGTCAAGGCACTCGATCATACATTTCCTTTGAGAAAATTCTTGTGCTTTGTTTGTCAAAAAAAAAAAAAACCTGTGAGTTCCATCTTTAAGATAAGATATGGAAGTCTCAGCGGTCTTTTCTTAAAGTCACATGCACCAGGTTCCAGAGCAGAGATGGAGGGAGCATATACAAACTGAAATGATTTTTCTATATGTTGTCATGCTTGAAGTTGCTATATGCTAGGCACGTATTGTCTCCATATTACAGACAAAATAAGTGAATCTCAATCAGCGAAGCGGCTTGAGCAGAGTCTGTACCTACAGCAAGCCTGTAGCTGAGGCTCTAGCAGATGGGTCTCCAGTTCTCCAGTCAGCCTTTACCTGTACCACAGGGCAGTTCCGCTCAGAGCTGTCAGGATAGCAAGGGCTCCTCAGCCAGGTGTGAGAACCAACCACAGCTTCGTGTTCCAGATTGAAATCCCAATTGTAAACTATGACACCTGCCAGGAGGCCTATACCCCACTAAGGAAGAAAGTGACCAAGGACATGATTTGTGCAGGAGAAAAGGAAGGTAAGACCAGAACCCAACAGCCATACAGCACTGTGAACCTGGGGTGGACACAGACAGCGGGGATGGGAGTGGGAGAACAGGGGTAGAGGGAGACGGGAGAGAAAAAGTGGGGGAATACAGAACTTTTGGCATCCTTTCCTGAACCAGCACTTTCTGGAATCATCTTGCCTGACCTACAGAGCGTGGGTTTGGATCCAATGGTCTGCTGCACCCTCCAGTGGCCAATTGTATGCACTACAAGTCAGACACAGGTTTGCTCTGAGAAAGGGGCTTTGTATTTATTTTATCTGTATCTCCCTTTCATCTAGGGGGGAAAGATGCCTGTGCTGGTGACTCTGGAGGCCCTATGGTGACCAAAGATGCAGAGAGAGACCAATGGTACCTGGTGGGCGTGGTGTCCTGGGGTGAAGATTGCGGGAAGAAAGATCGCTATGGAGTTTATTCTTACATCTATCCCAACAAGGATTGGATCCAGAGGGTCACTGGGGTGAGGAACTGAGTTTGAATCCCAGCCCAACACATGCTGTATAGTCAATCACCAACAGAAGATCAGTGAATGCAAGCAACCTTTCCTCCCCTGGTCCTCAGTCTTCACTGCCTATTCCTGGGTGATACTGGGATTCATTGAGCTCCCTTTCCTTGGTCTTTATAGAGACAGAGTAGCAGAGCCGGTCAGAGCAGAAGGCTGGATCCAGGCTCCATCACTTAAGATTTTTGTAATGTTGGACAGCTGACTGCCTCTTTGAGCCTGTTCTTCAACCATGAGAAGCAAGTGCCAGACCTTATCTACCTCACAAAAGCATGTTGAGGAGAAAGTTAATATATACACAGTACTCAGCCTAGTGTTTGACCTAAACTATGTGTTCTAAAAAATGTAACTTAGCAAAAGACATCTGTGCCCATGAGGCAGATAGTGGTCCCTTATAAACTCTTGGTAGGGTCTTAGGGATGATTAATGCTACCCCTTCTACCCACCCTCAGCCATTGCTTTAATCTGTCCCCTAAAGTCTAAGCTTCTTCACCAAATACCATCCTCCCAAGCCCAGCTCCAATCCCCCATAAAAAATGTAAAAGAAAGAAAATTCTTAGCCCTATGACATGACCCCAGTCACATACCCAGCAATGTCATTTGGCACTCGAGCTAAGTACCAAATGGTAAGAGAGGAGAGAAGCAGGGACTGGGAGGAAATGGTGGGTCATGAAGTCACATCTGCCCCCGCCTCTCACGGGACCCTCACTACAAGTCTTTTCTTCTTGTTTTGAAGGTGCTTGTAAGCACTGACATTCAAGAATCCAAAGGAGTCATGTGTCCTATGATAAGTTAGATTCAAAGTAATCCAAAAGGAAAATGTTCCTTAGGTTCAAAAGACAAAATTCTGCTGTCCCTGAAATTCCCACAGTGATCCACTGTATTCAAGTCCCAAAGGACATAACTAAGGCCAAGTGCCACCAAGGATCTTCCCTTGTTCTAAGTAGAATGGCTTTCCTGAGCCCCACCCCCTCTCACCCTCTAGGCATGCGCTGCACAAGGCAGTGTCCTGTGGCCCCCGTCCCCCCCCCACACACACACACCCCTGCCCCCGTCCTACTCTCCACATCCTAGCTGAGCTTAGGCTGCTGTTTCTCTGATTCCTGATCCTTTGTCTCACACACCTGAGAACGCTTGTCCTTGAAGAAGCTTCTAGAAACCTCATCCAAGACAACATTTTCAAACAAACAGAAGCCCAGTCCTGATTTTATATGTATGAGAACTGTTCTTCATAGAAGACTTTGACCCTTGACCTGAATTGCTGCTGCTAGAGTCCAAAAGAATCTCTGGTAAATGAGGAAGACTGTGGGGAATGAGGACTTGTGGGCATTAAGCCCAAGACCCATACTCAGGGACAACAATTCACCCCTCTTCCTGTCTGAGCAAGAAAGCAGTCACTCTACTTCTTTGTGCTTGACTCTTTATTATGCAAAGAGATGGCCCGGGGCTCAAGAATCAGATACTTCTCAAGCAAGCTGCTACTCTGTTTTAGTTCCTGAAGAAGAATTTTGATGCAGTTTTGAAACTGCTTCAAGGCAATGAGCCTGCCCATCGCCTGCACCTCCTGAACTGCTGTCCAGGTCGCAGTGACTGCTGCTGCAGTCTGCTGCAGTGAGGAGTGAATGAGTCATGGATTCCAGATGCTCCTGGTAGAACTGTGACACACATGTGACTTTGATATGGGGATGACCCCTGACAAGTCTATTTTAGAGAGGCATGGAGATAGAAGAAAGCCCAAAGTTGTATGTAATTAAAGGAGGGGAACACCAAGAACCAGCCTAGAGGGCGATGACCTTCAGAAAGTGAGCATTTCCTCAAGGGAGGCCAAGGAAACTCTTCCAGAAGAAGAACGGGAGTCCGAATTCACTCAGATACCACCAGTCCCTCCCATGGTAATGATATTTCCAGGAAGCAAGCATTCAAGCATGAGAATCAACATCTAAACAGGCCTCTCCCCAAAATTCTTCCTCAGGAACTAAAATAGAGTATTTATCCTTATCAGAACACTCAGCTCTTTAAATGCCTCAAGATTCCTGTGCAGACACCAACTTCTGGCTGGGCCCAGTTTATCCTATTTATCCTCCAAATTATGACTTCATCTTTATATTGAGAAAATAACTAAATGTCCCATGAAACTTCAACCTTGTCCTACAAGTACCTGTTACATGATGTGGTGGTTTGAATAAGAATGGTTCTCATCTATTTCAATGCTTGGTCAGCAGAGAGTATTGCTATTTGAAAGGATTAGGAGATGTCACCCTGTTGGAGTAGGCGTGGCCTTGTGGAGGAAATATGTCACTGGAAGTGGGCTTTGAGGTTTTAAGAAGTATAAGTCAGGCTCAGGGGCTCTCTTCCTGCTGCCTGTGGATCAAGATGTAGGAGTCTTTGCTACTTCCCCAGCACCATGTCTGCCTGCATGCCACTACGCTCCCACCATAATAAAAATGGACAAAACCCCTGACTGTAAGCCAGCCCCATTTAAATGCTTTTCTTTTTGTAAGAGTTGTGTGGTCACAGTGTTTCTTCACAACAATAGAACATTAAGACAGAAGTCTAGTTGCTGTTATGGTCCAAGAAACCTAATCACCTTTAGGTTTACCTAGAGACTCAGAAGGATGATATAGCCATGGGGTCGACCTTGCCTAAATTCACAACCTAACGCTAACCTCACTACCTTCAAATCCTGCCAGTTCCTTAACAACTCTAAAATATGCTGCCCATAAAAAGACCTGTCTTCCAGGCCACTGAAATCTACCTCCTGAGCAATTAATTTGTATAATGAAAGCTGTGATTTCATCCTGTGAGCACTGGTATTAGTAGTGATGATCATGCCTGGGATTCATTAGTCAAAGAAGTTATTCTTATGGGAAACCACACATTCATTCCAATAAACACCTGCATTGAGTCAAGGAGCTCTGCTTGGCTTGTGTACTTTTTCATGCACTGATGGGTCTGGTAAGTTGTTTACATGTTTCAAAAATTTGTTCTATTCGATTAGGATCGGTGTACCATGAAAAGAGAAAAACTGGTGGGAAGGTTGGCTTGTAAATTCAAAACCATGTCCCTGGTTCTATTGATTCATTCTCTCTAAAAAAAAAAAAACAAAACCAAAAACAAAACAAAATAAAACCATCATTGTCCCTACAAATTATCAGGATATCATAAAGCTGATGTCTCAGCCCCGAAATTAAAAATTATATTTCTCAAATACCACCCACATCCAGATTAGAAAGGGTTTTTTTATTTTGTTTTTTAGTTTTTATGCTCAATGTCTGTCTATCCTGGCAGAGTCAACATTCTGGAATATGTACCTTCTTTTTGCTATAAGTTAATCTATTCTACAAAGGCATGACTTAAAAAGCAAGCAAGCAAACAAACAAACAAAAAAAAAACCTATCCTCTCTAAGATGTTTCTCAAACAAGAGGTAAGCAAGATGTTGAGAGAGCAAATCAGGGTTGCTCCCAGGAGAGGCACAGCGACTCTCAGTCTAGAATGGGTCTTCAAACGGAGGCACAAGCTCTGAAGGAGCAGAACTTGACTTCGGTCCACTCATCAAACTGAAAAGGAAAAGACGCTCGCCTTCTCTTGTTTCAGATTGTTAAATCCGTGAGTCAGCAGAAAAGAAAAACTATTGAGAAATTATAAGATTAGTCCAAATGTATGAGTTCTTTTGAAAATAATCATAGATGTTTTTTTTTTAGTATATACTGAGTTCATTGATACTGAAGCTCTTACATGCACATTCTCTAGTTGAACTCCAACAATAATCCATGATGAAATTACTCCTCTGATTCCCCATTTTACAGAGAGCCAACTGAAGCATTACAAACTGATTGTGACTGGATCTAGAAGCAGAAACTTGCACAGCTACAAACAAACCAAGGCCCCAGATCTTGGTGTATCATATAATCCTCCAGTAAACAAGGCCCCTTTGAAGTTGATTCTAGAACTTGGGCATGAAATACACAAGACAAGCCTGGGATGCCTTACAGTGCCAGAAAGTAAGGAAACATTCAAAAATGTCCTCAATGGTGGGGACAGCTCCAAATGGCAAAGACCCAACTAAAGAACTCCAGTGGACAAAGCTGGAACAATTTGAGCCATAAAAAAGAGCTAATTTGAATAATAATCCAAAATATAAAACAAGTAACCACAAGCACATAGTTTATGAATAAATTGTTTAATGAGCACATAAACTGTGAGAGTAAATGAGTCTTCTGGGAAGAAACTTGTCTATCCCTTAAGGGTGAGCAGTATATAATAGTTTTCTTCCAGAAAGCATATGTAGCTCACAGGAAGAGCGCTTACCTAACATAAACAAGATAACAGGTCCGATCCCCCGCCATATACATGGAAGAAAAAGAACAGTATGGGAAGAGAACATAGTCCCTCCACAGTGCAGACAGCAATGGACCCTACCTCAGTCAGGAAGTGAAGGTTGACATCAACAGTACGCACTCATAGTGAGACTGAACTGCACTCGGCATCTCTCTGTTCTTCTCCACAAACTCTGTAACTCATATCAGACAAATGGCAACTGAAGAGTATTCTGCAAAGTGTCTGACCAATGCACCCCCAAACTGTTCAAGTCTTTAAAAAGGGAGATAGGATATTATTTTTGAAATGTAACAGCCAACAGAAGCTTAGAATGGGTTGCATTGTGCCCCCACACAAGATATTGACCCTCTAAACTCCAGTTCTTCTAAATGTGAATTATTTCAAAATAGCATCATTACCAACGTGATTAATTAGGAAAAGGTCATCCTAGAGACAGAACAACTGTTATTCTCACAGAAGAAGAAGACAGAAACACACCGAGGAAAACACCATGTGAGTAGGTACAGAATCCTGCAGGGACCATTCAGGTGGCCCAGGATTGCCACCAAGACCCCAGAAAATAGGAACAAGTAAGGATAGTAGCACCTTGATTTTAGGCCTCTGACTTTATCACAATACCTTAAAGGCCTGTCACTTTAAAACACTTAGTCTGAGGCACTCATATAGGAGATCTCACAAACAATTTCATCTTGTATGGGATCCTAGAATGTGGGGGAAGCAAACACTAAGAAGATTCAAGCAAAGTATGGATTTGATTGTGAGCATCTATCTGTGCTGGTTCATTTATTATAGCAAAACCACTGCTCTAAAGGATAGACAGCATGTCAGAAACAAATGCTACTAGTATGGGAGACACATAACTCTCTGTGCCATCATCACAAATTTTATAAATGAAAAACAATTCTAAAACAGAGTTTTTAAAAATTATGTGACCTGTCAGCTAGAAGGTAGAGGAAACAGGACTTAAAAAGCAGTTTCTGATGAACTCTGGGGCTTAGTCCTTGAGTAGGCACACCAACTTTTGAGAAATGAGGCAAGACACAGGGGTCAAAGGGGGAGCTTAAGGACACATAGACTCCCAGGTCCTACTCCTGTCTGGTGTAAGGTCTGAGCATTGGTGCCTCTTAGAAGACACTTAGAATCACTGTTCTGAGTTATCCGGATCATATGACATACCCCTCCCAGAAGAATATGAGAGCCACTGTTTCCCAGGCTTCAACCTTTGACTCTATTTACTTAACTGATAGGAAACAGAGATAGCGAAAGGTCCCCTGGTGTTCTAACCTGTGATCCAGAATGTTCCTGTGACTCAGTAGCAATGCCATTGCCAGGGTACTCCTGCTGTAGTGTTTCCTAGACAGAACTCCTTTACAGTAAGAAACTAAGACAAGGAAAGCACTCTAGAAACTGGGGAGCAGCATATTGAGGCACAAGGAGGTGAAAGGACCCTGGATATCTGAAGGAAGCTGAGTGACATGGTGTCCCTTGGTATCTAGGGGGAAACTGTCCCTGAAGAGACAGATAAGTCAGAAGAAAGAACACCACATTATCTTGGGAGACTGGGGACTGTAGGGATATGAACGGCCCTAGAAGCTTTGGGTTTGGGGGAAGGAAAGACTTGAGATTTCTGAACCAAAGAGATGTATGATCAGTTCATTATTTAAATGAAGTGTAGTGTAAAGAATTAACTCAGATTCAAGATGGCCTCAGAACTTTAGGTAAGAAACCTATTGTTCCCCTTGAACTCAAATCCATGGGAAGGAAAGTTTTGGGCATCTGGAATGCTGAGAACCTAGGGCCAGGCCTAAAGAAGATGTCTTTAGCTAATCTCATCCTCTGTGAATACTTCAGAGAGAATAGCAAAAGAAGAACAGAACAGGGAGCAAAACCCAAAAGGAGTGAGGCTTTTCCAGATCTCTGGTCTTTCTCTGCCTGCTGGCATAATGCTAGAAAGGAAGCGTAGGCTACTCTGAGCCTGAGACAAGGAGACAAACAGGGCCTTTGTAGTGCTCTCTTGCATCTGGTATGCATTGGTCTTTTTTTCCCAAAGAGATCAAGAAAATGTCATTTGGATGCAAAAACACAGACTCAATTCCCAGCAATGAGCTTCTGATCACAGGGAAGAAGAGCCAGGACCGTTTCAACATCAAGGCAGATCACAAAGGCTCTGAGGGAGTTCCCCCAGAGAAATGGTGGACAAAGCATGTTACGACAATGAGAAGGTGTCTCTAGGCCAAGTGGTGCTCTGGGAATGCATGATGAGTGACAAACAGGTCAGAACAGGCAGGAATGCCCTTCCCCCACTGCTTCTGCTAGTCTGGTGCCAGCCCCTACGAAATAAGAGGTCTCTGTAGCATGAGTATGGATAGAGTCCCCTGCTCATATGCTCACCCTTGGGGTGGCTGGTGTAAGGCCCGAACACTGGGGGTTTCTGAGGATGTCCATGTGGTTCTAATGAACATCGTTTGAGAGCCACTGTTCTAGACTATTCTGCCAGAATGTAACCTCTGAAGAATGTGGAGGCCTGTTTGTCCCAGATTTATGACTTGGATTGCGGTTACTCAATTAGTAAAAACACAGCGAAAGAAGAGGTAGCAGGGTACTTTGTGCAGAGAATTTTTAGGAAGTAGGGCTTAGTGCCTCGGTCAGCAGGGCTGTGCCCTCAAAAGGTTGTGGTGGTCCATTCACCCCCTTTCCGTGTTTCCTGATTTAAGATATTTGTGCTTACTCTAACACACATGTTCTACCGTTGTCAGCCACTGCCTCGTGAGAACTAGGTCAAAGGAAGCGCCATGCCCTTGAGCTTCTAGAACCTTAAGCAAAATGGGCCTTTCTTTTCTAAGCATCCTGCTTCAGATACTTTGTTACAGTAATGTGAAGAAGTAACTGACGCAGAAGTTATGTTCTTCTGTTCTATAGTGATAATCAAATGCCAATCAGAGCAAGCCCCGGAGTCCTCAGGTTCCATATAGACTAAGCCCTGGTTCAAGATCTCAGAAGCTGCTGACCCAGTTAGACAATGAGGACTTTTACCTTCCCTTGGATTATTTAACATGTGACATTATCTTTCCCAACTCCTACAGCCATGTGGCTTATTTAATCCATGTCCATTAAATGTCATACGTGCTTAAGGCCTGACAATAAGACACATAACAACTGAATTTGTTCATTTAAACAACTCCACACCATGTCTGTCTTGGTGTGACCTTATGTGCTCAATTCCTAATTGGCAGTCTAGGCCTCCCACTAAGTCATTTTTATTTCAGTACATTTTTAACTTATGAAATACTTCAAACACACTGGAAAAAAAATAGACACAAGTCCATGTCCCCCTCAGAAGTGATGAAATAGTGCTCTGTGTGAGGAATACCAATGGTTCCAAGCCAAGCTGTGAGATGGTGCCACGAGGAGAGGTGGCCTTTACCAGGGCAGAGAGCTCTGGTGCTGACTGTGAAGACCTGGAGCCCAGTCCTAGCTCTGGGTCTGGGTTCAGACATTCTATCATGACTGCTTTCTGCACCTCCATTTCCACAGTCTCCCCCATGAGTTCCTCCATCTTTTCCACCTCTGTCTGGAGAGCCCCCACTTTCCAGTCCTCAGGACTCTTCCCTGTCTGTGTGCTGTCAGTGTGTCTCTAGATATTTAGCACCATCTATACACAGATGACTCCAAGTTTTCTCTAGCTTGCTCTCCCTTCTGATCTGCTACTGATACCTTGCCATTTCTTTTTTTCTTTTTTCCAACATAATATTTTTACTGATCATTTGGGAATTTCATTTAATACAGCCTAACCTCAGTCCTCCTAGGTCTGCTCCCCACCTTGTAACCACCCTTCCCTCTCAAAAAGAAAAAGAAAAAAGAGTCCAATCTGTGTTGCCCATAGACTCATCAGAACATGGTCAAACTCCCAATGGCCAGGCCCTTAATGAAATCTGAGTCCGTCCCCACCCCCACCAGAAACCATCAACTATGGACAGTGTCACCTCAGTATCCTCATCACACTTTTAAAAAGTTCTTTTCAATGGCTTCCTGTCTAGCCTGCTACTTTTATGGAGGTAGGGAAGAGGGAGGAGGGGTCCACAGAGAAGCTTTCTTTGTCTCTCTTTCTCATGTTTGAGTCTATAACATTGAATACCTCTGCAGAAGAAGTCCCCTTGCCCTCTACAGCCAGCAGGTACGTGGATCATGGATCTCCACATGATTTCTGGTGACAGCACTAACCTCAGGCATAAACATGTGCTACATGCCTTAACATGGTCTCTGATGTTATTAGTACATACTATGGACATCAGTACGGCCCCCTACCACAGCATGGGCCATGGACACCATCCTAGCCCTTGAAGCAGCACAGGCCACAGACATTAACATGGCCTCTGGGGACCAATACATTGCCTGGTGGCAGCCAGGTCCATGAACATCAACATGGACTCCTGTGGGAGCTCAAACCATGAACATGCACATGCCCTTCAGTGGTAACATGCATGGACCATGGGCATCAGCATGGCCTCTAGTGGGAGCACTGTCCATGGGCATCCACACACAGCTGCTAGCTGCAAGATTGACCAAGGACATCAACATGGCCTCGGGTGGCAACACAGGCCATTCACATCAACATGACTTCAGGCTCAGGCAATGGACATCCACCTGTCCACAGTCACACGGACACGGGTCACAGACATCAACACGGCCCCTGCCTGCAGCAGGACCCGCTGGTTCTGCTGCCCCACTTCCTCGAAAGATGGTGATAGCCTCATCCCTCTGGAACTGTAAGCACCAAATAAACCCTTTCTTCTATGAGTTTCCTTGCTCATGATGTTTAATCACAATAGGAAAGTAACACACACACACACACACACACACACCGATTATTAAACTCCAGAGGCTTCCTGTCTATCACGTCAGCAGTGACCCAGGGCTGTGATCTGTGATTTATACACTCGGAGCTCTGTTCCTGGTTCTTTGAGGTTGCTCCTGTTTCAAGGCCTTGGTACAAGCCATTGCTCTCCATCCCTCCATCTTTTTTCTTTTGAATATTTCTGTTACTGAGACCCTCCCTAGCTCTCCAACCTAAATTTGTAACTCCATCCTCTTCTCCTTCTATTCTTGATACTTAATTATGCTAATTATTTGTTAAAAAGTAAACTATTTAATATGCCATACATCATATATTGTTTATTATCTAGTTAATCTACTATCACTAACAGGGGCTATTCAGTCTGGTAATACACTTTTATATACTTCATGCATAGAACAATCAATGTCTAGCTCATTAAAATGCACTCAATAGGTATGTGTTGAGCAAATGAATCCTGCATTTAACAAATATTTTATCACATCTCAGAATATTTCTACATACATGGAGGGGGGGGAAGCAAAGAAAAGACTTACCAGGCAGGAGATAAAACTGCCACTTTCCTAAACCAGTATACTTTCTAACTGCTTTCTAAATACTTACCTTTATTCCTTGAGATAATGGCAGCTCTCGACTCTAATCAAACAATTTTCTTTTTTTAGGAAAGACCATCCCAAAAATCCACAGCTGGTCAAATTTCAGAGAACAAAAACCATAGGGTGCCCAGCCCCAGCTGATATATATGCAACACAATCCCTCACCTAAGGTTCAGAGACCATTGCAGAAGAGGCCACACAAAGATTGTAAGATACAGAGGACCAGGATGTCTGTGTGAGGTAGCATCTTCTGTGTAGGACAGGGAAACTGCAACCACGAAATCTCAGCAATATGGTCACCAAAACAAGGCCTGCACAATGACAACACTGGTAAGCATGGCCACTGTGGTGGTTTGAATAGGAAAGGCTCCCATAGACTCATGTGTTTAAATTCTTGGCCATAGGAAGTGGCACTATAAGTGGGTGTGGCCTTGTTGGAGGAAGTGTGTCAATGTGGGGGCGGGCTTTGAGGGTTCATATGCTCAAGCTATGTCCAGTCTCTTTTCTGCTGCCTGTGGATCAAGATGTCGAACTTTCAGCTCCTTCTCCAGCACCATGTCTACCTGCACATCACCATGTTTCCAGTCATGATGATAATGGACTAAGCCTCTGAAACTGTAAGCCAGTCGCAATTCAATGTTTTTCTTTATAAGATTTGCCGTGGTCATGGTGTCTCTTCACAACAACAAAACCCTAAGACAAATAACCTAGATGTAGGAAATCTCACAAAGTCCTTCCCCTATGTGAAGAGGTATAGGCAGTCAATGGCTGCTGAGAGAGTCAGAATCAGTCTAGGGATGAGCTCCCTGATAGGTTATCCATTCATAAGCAGTCGCTCCTAAATAAATGTGCATATGAGCCACATTAAATGGAATCATCAAGCTATCTTTATATATACATACATGTGTGGCTGTAATTGAAGAAGGGAGAGAAATTTTGAATGGGAGTGGAGAAGACATGGCAGGAGTTGGGGACAGGAGAGGGTGAGGTGGAAATGACATAAACACAGCATTCGAGTATAAAATTCTGACTTGTTTTTAATGACCTAAATAAAAAAGAAATGAGAAGACAGAACACAATCTGAAACTTCATCATTACCACCCAAGACTTTGCATAAGACCAAGTCTTGCAAGGGAGGTGTCTTTCAAAATATGCATCTTCAAAAAAAAACAGGAACATTGGGTTGATGAAAGTTTGTTCAAAATAGTAAGGCTAAGAATCTATCCGAGAAGAAGGACAAAATCCAAACTGACAAAAGCATAAGGAAATCCTGGGATAACAGTTCTATAGCCTATTGGAAAGATCAGGGTCAAGATGCCCCTGGAAACGGCCAAGGACAGAGATGGCTCAACAAGTGTAGGATCAGTTACTGTCTGCCTCAGCAACTTTATGCAGGAGAAAACCCAAGTCAGCTGAGGCCAGCAGCCTAGGAAACAGTGAGCCAGAACTAGCAACGGCATCTAACTTCTAGACTGGTGAGATTTCTGCACCACAGAAACATGTCCACCTGCTTCTCAGGAAAAAAAAAATCAGCTTTTATCTCCTCCCTGCATGTGCTAGGATGCAAACCAGAAATGACTCCAAAGGAAATGCCTTAGTTGGGAGTCCTACAGAGAGACAGCATGAGACTTGGAAAAGAATTAAATTCCTCCTGGGGTATTCTAGCCAGTAGGAATGGGGCCTAAAAACCACTGGTGTTTTCTGTTTGAGATTTTTAAAATAGTAATCTTTGAAGAATGAAGTATGGTCACCATGCTTCTGGAAAAGCGAAGTCATTGCTGTGAAATAAATAGAAAGACAAGGAAAGAAACCACTGTGGACGAGTGAAAACAAGTCAGTTCGAAACCTCGGCTGGGAGATGAATCCCCGACACCCTCTTTTTCCATAAGCATTGACCAACAGCATTTATCTGAAGTCGCAGGGCAGAAAGAGTGTCGGGGATCAAAGGAGAAGAGCTTAATTGAAGGGAGAAAGGGCATGAGTGTTTAGTAAGCCATGTGCTGTGTGACAGGCATGGCCCAGAGCAATACTGAACGATACAACATTATCCCCATTTTGATGGAGGGAGGGATGAGACTCAAAGTGCTCAGGTACTGGCGGGTAAGAGGCAGGATTAGCCCTCAAGTGATCCCCAGCCCCATGTTTCCTGACCTTCTATGAACCCTTGGAGCACTGTGCTGGTCAGGCTCTTAATCTGTCTATGCTCTGTCTTCGTCTATAAGATACAAGTCCTATATACTTAATTTATTTTACAGGTGCCTTAATTTTCCTTCTGTTAAGTTTCTTGGTTCTCAAGACTTAGGGGAGTTATCCAGAAGGCTAGTGGCCTGTCCCTCAGTGGGTTTTGGGATGTAATCAAACTATTACTTCTTGCTGACCCTGCATTAAGGATCCCAGCCTCTAGAGCTGCATGTGGTACCTGTAGGTCTCTTCTTAGTGTAAACACCAAAATCTGTGTGCAGACACTCCAGCGGGAGAAGGGCCATGTTTTTGGAATGTCTCCTGAGGAGTTTATTTATAACACTTTGAGTACATCCAACAAGTTCATCATGTTGTGTGTGGCATGTGGAACCACCCTGGAGAATTTTGCAGAGATAAACAAGCAAGTCTGGAATTCCTTATCTGTCACAAGTACAGAGTCAATGGGGGAGACAGGTAAGGGCTGAATAATAAAATCAGAAGCATCTCCTATGGTGGGAAGAGTCCTAGGAAAGTTCCAGACTAAAGCTGTAGGTAAGGGTTGGACTCTGTTGTTTAGTGGTTTTTTGTCCTAACGCCAACATTTTCTCTAGGAGTTGAGGGCTGTGAAACTCAGGAAATAAATAAAACTTACAAGCTTGGGAAGTAGACAAAACTTTCAAATTTTAGGAAAGTTTTGAAATTGCCAAGATGCACAAGGCTCCTTGCCAAGTTAGTAAGCAGTAGTAAGCTGGGGAGAAGGCAATTGCCAAAGGGCCTCCAGGTGGTGCTAAGGTCACATCATTTGTGAATCCTCATCCTCATAGGGTATCAGGCTTCTCAGAGCTGGAACTTCCCCTCACACTTCCATAAGGAATCCCCAACAAACTCGGTGCTTCACTGAGCTAGCCTTGGGTGGCCTTGTTTCTTCCGTCTGCCCTCAGAGCCATCTCTAGGCTGAATAGATGTTTGTGTGTCTCTCCAGGAAAAGATAGTCTCCTCACTCTGCATCTCTTCACATGTTTGGAAACAAGACACTTCTACAGTCTGATGACATTTGATCGTCTGGTTAATAAAGTGATCGAGTCTCTAATGGGTCTTCCAACTCTCATATCCATGGCTTTGCAAACGTTTACTTCCCTAAATGCAGGAGACATGCATGTCCGTATGCTCACAGGTAAGCACTGGGGAAACAGGAATGTTAAACAGGCAGGGCTGTCTCTCCAAAGGGAGAAATGGAGAACCTGTTTTCCACTGAGAAGGCTGGGAGCAGACTTGGTTAATAGCCTGGTGACCTTTGCTCTGTCTATATGAGAGACCACACTGGCTCTCCCCCGCCCCTTTCCCTTAGCTTGAGTTTGTTTTCTCAGTTAATGTATAGATCTGTCTTTTTAGAAGGTGTTCCATGTAATGGAAGAGTAATGTTGAACCAAGCCACCTCCTTGTCCTTCAAATCACTCTGTTAGCCATGATGCCTACAGAGACCCCCACACCTAAATAGCCTTTCAGAATCATAAAGAGAGTCCATGAGAGCCAAAGCAGAGGAGGGAACAAGCATTCCCATCAGAAACACTGAGTTTATCCTCACTTAAACGAAATGGAGAGGAAGTGATATAATCAGAAACTACCGTAGAGCGAATGGAGAAATAGATGAAACCATAAGAAGAAGCATCCCCACTGTCCCAGGTAAAGGCTGGTCCCATGGCAACATCCCACCACCCTGTAGAAAGTCTGGTCCTATGGTAGCATCCCACCACCCTGTAGAGATTCTGGTTCCATGGCAGCATCACTATTGCCCTGTGCAAATGCTAGTTCTAATGAGGCGAAGAACAAGAGGAGTATTTGAAGCCATTTTAGCAAAATAGTATAGCCATTCTAGGCAGCTCAAAGTGTGTGCTCCCCTACAGGAACATTACAAAATCACCACAGGATGACTAAAATAACCTTATAGTCATGCTGGAGATCAGTCAAACACGTGCAAACATATAAAGCTCTAAAAAATATATTTTTTTCTCATCTCAGTTCACCCCTCTCCCAGAGGAAGTGGAATGAACCATATGCACAGAACCTAGACTTTATAAGCAGGGTTCTAATCAGTCTGGGAGCTCCCTAAAGGGTTGGCCTCTGTCTTGCTAGGGTGTTAGTAGGAGTTCCACTCTGAAAGACTGAAGAGAGACTATGGACCCACTGATCGTAAGACAAGATGGAACCATAGAACAGAACAGCCCAGACTCAGAGATGCTGCAAAGTGAAAGGATTCAGCTGCAGCTGTGCATGGGAAGGACTCAAAAGGCCACAAGCTCAGGCCAGGGAGCTCAGAGAAGGCTCCGGGAGACCGCAGCTTTCATGTCTTACATGCACAGAGAGTGGAAAACTTCTGTGGCCCAAAGTTAGCCGGCAAAGACTGGTAGAGCTATTTTTCTAGATGCTAATTTCATTACTTTATTTATTATTTATTTATTTAGTGTGTGGATATGCATGAAGGCACATGCACATATCACTGTACATATACAGAGGTCTATTCTAGTTTTCTGTCTATGGATGCAGTAAACACCATGACCAAAAGCAACTTAGAGGTTTATTTGGCTTACACATTCCAGGTCACAAATCATCACTGAGGGAATTCAGGAGAAGAACTCAAGCAGGAACCTCGGAAGTAAGAACTGAAGTAGAGGCCATGGAAGAACATTCCTTCCTGGCTTGTACCCCACGGCTCTCTCTGTGTGCTTTCTTATGTAATTCAGAACCACCTGGCACCAGACTGGGCCTTCTCATATTAATTATTAATCAAGAAAATGCCCCGTAGACTCATCTACAGGCCAATCTGATAGAAGCATTTTCTCGGTTGAGGTTCCATCTTCCAAGATAACCCTAATTTGTATCAAGTTAGAAAAAAAAAATGCCAGCCCAGGTCAAAGGTCAACTTGCAAGAGTCAACTCTCTCTCTCTACCACATAAGTCTTGGTGACCAAACTCAGGTGGCAGGCACCTTTACCCACTGAGTCATCTTGCCAGCACAAGATGCTCCATTTTTAGCAAAGGGAATAACCAAAATGATTAAGGGAAGGATTCAAGCATGTATCTGTACATCACTATTCACAGAAATGTTATTTATGACACACATGAGAAGCAAGGCATTGTCCTTCAGAGAATATACAAAAATGTGATGTGTGCAGGGCTTGCGTCTTCTCTGCTCTCCGGTTTCCTTCACTGGCCTATGCTAGCCTCCCAGATCATCTCTTCTCCTTCTATTGAGGACCAAATGTTTGATGAATATGAAACTTTTACCTCCACATCTCTACAGCCCAACTCTCGCCCAGTTCACCAGCAGGCATCATACATACAACGCATCCTTTTAAGCCTTGAGTCTATAACTCCCCACCAAAGAGTTCAGCACTCATGGTTAGCCTGCTCTCGGCTCAGTCTCGAGGACTCATGGTTCTTGATTCACCTCATCATTTCTGGTTTCTTCTTTCTTTCCTCTCTGTAGGGTTCCAACTTCTGCCTGATTTCTGTGTGTGGGTGCTCTGCAGGGTCCCCTCTTGCGTTTCCTTCTCTTTCCCCCTTCTCTCATTTCTCCACATCTCCTGGATCATCTCACCTCTTCTGAGACTTTCATTGGCTGAAGGAAAGCTGTGTCTTGAGGCCTGTACACCCTCACCCTGATGCTTCTCTTGCTTGTCATCTCCATTTGACAGTTTCACATACACTTTCAGAGTCAACATATTCAAATGGCTTGCCAGTTCATTTTCTGGAAGTCTGTGAAGTCTATCATTCTGACTACTCTAAGTTGTACCATTTGGCAGTGGTAAGTACACTGACATTCCTGTGTAATCCCTGTCACTATCTATCCCTAGAACTTTTTAATGATCCCAAACTGAAACTCTGTCTCCATCAAATGCTCCTTGCTGAATCCCATTCTCAGAGATGTCACATAGCATTCCACAGGGGATATGCCTGGTGCCCTTGTCAGAGTCTCTTAGTCAAAAAGCACAGAGCAGCTGATCTAAGGATATTCTAACAGAATAGACTAGTTCACACACACACTCACACACACAGTCTCTCTCTCTCTCACACACACACATACTCACACACACAGTCACACACACACACTCACACACACACTCACAGTGCTGGGCATTGAATAAAGGAACTCTTAAAATCACACTGGGAGGCTACCACTGGAATAAATAAACTTTTTTCAAGTTTTTTTAATCCCTTTAAATGTCACTGACATACCAATCACTTTCTGTCTATCCACATGTTCCTCTGTTGAGAGACAAAGATATAGACCTCCTTAGTACCATTAACACCATATTCCTTACTGGACAAATTACCCCTGGAAACAGAAGGCAGAGTGCTAGTTGGACCCAATTCATAAAGAGACATGACATGATCAGGACTTGAAAAAATCAGAACTGGAATTTCTACCCCCCAAGAAAGTTCAAGAATGAGCACAGACCTCTGTTAGAATAACTCTTCAGCACCTATTGTCCCAGGACACCACAGCCTAGTGAGAACTAACTCTCCACAGAGTTATGCTCAGCCAGAGAGCTCAGAGCTAGTGGAAAGGCTTGGCCATCTTTGTTTCAAGTGATGCTGAGGTACATGCCCACTGGCTTTACAAGTGGCTCTGTGGTTTAATATAAAATGTCTGTCAACAACAAATGTTTCGACTGCGTGGCTCACAGCCGGTGGTACTATTTGGGAATGTCCCAGAAAAAATAGGAGTTGGGATCAAACTAGAGAAAGCTGGTTACTGATGATGGTCCTTAAGGTGTGCTGGCACTGTCTTGTCTCACTGTTTCCTGTCTACCTTTAAGCGGGGCATCTCTCCCTTGCTACATGGTCCATAGCTGTACTGTTCTTCCCAATTGCATAGGGCTGCGTGACTGTGGGCTGGATCCCCTTAAACTAGAAGGTAAAACAAATAGTTTTTCCATTACAGTTTTCTCTGAGGTGTCTTGCTCATGGTGTCCAGAATGTTACTAATGGTGTGGAACTGAGACCATAGATGTGTCCACACCTGACCATGTGGTGTGGAATTAAGCCTTTGGAATTTTTGCTTGAAGAAGCAAATCAGAAAAGGCTTCCAGTTCTGCCGAGTGGAGCCTAATGGGTGATTCTAGCCAGTGCCCAGAAGAGCCAAATGCAGCTAGGAAGCTGGCAGTAAAGGCCTCATAAGGTATCTGATGGGAGGAGGAGGAGGGTCCTGTTGAAAGTCTGACTGGAGGCCATTTGTGTGGCTTTTGGGCAAGGGGGCAAAAAAAAAAAGATATGGTTTGCATTTCTAATGTTAGAATTAAATAAAATACAATTTCCATGATGAGATGGACATGAACTTTTAGGAGTTCAGGAGTTCTTTCCTCTCCAATTTGCTTCTGGCTGTGGTGTTTATCAGATGCTGCTTGAATATGAACTGTTCCCATAGGCTCACATGGGAAACACCTAATATCTACCTGGTGAAGCCAATGGGAAAGTTCTGGAAACGTTCAGGAGTGGAGCCTGCTGAAATGAGTAGGTCACTGGGATGGGAGGCATAGGCTCTTGGAAGGGTGTGGTCCTTCCTTGTCACATTCTGTTTGTGTCCATCAAAAGGACGCTCCTTCTGCCATGTGTTTCTGTCACCACGACATTCTGTCCAAGCACATAGAGATAAGCACCACAGAGTGACAGCCTCAAAGCTACAAAGTAAAACAAATCTTTCTACCCTGACATTGCCCTCTGAGATATTTTGGTCACAGTTACAGGAGGCAACTGATCCAGAGATTGAGCAAACAGACATCAACTTAGGCTACTAATTTAATAGCAGTCCCTTCTATTGTCTTTCCCCCTACTCTCCTATACTGGTTAAGCGTCTTATCAGTTTGATATAAGCTAGAGTTATCTGGGAATAGGAACCTTGATTGAGAAAATTCCTCCATCCAATCGCTGTAGACAGGCCCGTGAGGCATTCTCTTGATTAATGATTTTGTGAGAGGGCTTAGCTCACTGGGGGCTTGTCACCCCCTGGGCATGTGGTTCTGGGTTGAATAAGACAGTAGACTGAGCAAGCCAATAAGCAGCATTCCTCTGGGGGCAGCTTCAACTCCTGCCTCCAGGTTCTTGTCCTGCTTGAGTTCCTGCCCTGACTTCCCTTGGCAACCCTCTGGAATTGTAAGATGAAATAAACTCTTTCCTCTCCAATTTGCTTCTGGCTGTGGTGTTTATCAGATGCTGTTTATAAAAATCAAACTAAGGCTGGAGAGATGGTTCAGTGGTTAAGAGCACTGACTGCTCTTCCAGAGGTCCTGAGTTCAATTTTCAGCAACCACTCAGTGGCTCACAACCATTTTCTGGTGTATCTGAAGCCAGTGACAGTGCACTCATATACATAAAATAAAGAAACAAGTCTTGAGGAATGGGGGGGGGGAGGAGAGGAGGAGGAGAGTACAGGAAAGTAGTCAGAAATGGAGTGTGAGGTGCAGATGCAGGTTGTGACATAAAATGGCATGCCAAGGGAGGCCTGACTAAGGGTGACACTCACAGAAGACTTGAGAGAGGTCAGAGAATGAGCCAGGAGCCTTTCTGGAGAACATTCATGGTAGAGGGAATGGGGATCAGGCCCTAGGGAAGAGGATTTCCAGCATGTATGAAGAACAGCGCAGAAGCCAGGTTAGCCTTGGAAGGAACGGTACTAAGAGGGTGATAAGACCATTAGGGCTATGCTGTTTCTGCCTTTCACTGAGTGGGGAGGGATATAGAGGGATGGCGGAGCCTCACTCGGATTAAAAGGATGCCCTAGCTGCAGTGCTGAGAAAGACCGAGGTTAGGGGAAGGAAGCAGCCTTCTCTATGCCCTTCCTTGTGAACTGCTGACTGCAAAACACAAATCCTTTGGAGAAGGCTCAAAACGGAGCAGGCTTCTTTACCAGGCAGAGCTCGCCAAAGATGGTATGAGATGCCTTGATCAATGATGGTCTCTCTGTCATCCAGGGTGCTTGGAAACAGGCTGGGTAGGCTGGCACTGGGACATGTGAAGAAACCGGTTTCATGTGGACGAGTACAGGGTGGGACCAGGAAATAACTAGAGATGTTTTAACCCCCAAGAAAGGGCACCTGAGGTAGAGACAAAATGAGCAGTTGAAAGTGCCAGGGGCAGCCAGACCAGAGATGTAACAGAAGCCACAGCTTCCAGAGCCTAGGGAGCTCAACATTGCTTGTCTGAATCCATGTGACCATCTTAAACAAACCAACCCCATCCTCTAAGAGCTTTGGTTTAAATATTTTATTTGGGGTTTATAGGTACAAGATCTAGGAAATTAGGTGGTGCTATGAAAGGGGGGACTCTATATATCCTCAGGAACAAACAGTATACAGAAGCAAAGATGTGGCTAGAGATAGCCTAGCTATTGATTTACTTAGTCATTCAACAAAATCTTACTGAGCTCTTGTTCCGTGCTCAATAGAGGTGAAATACAATACAGGGAGTCTGTGCTGACTGGAATTTACATTCTAATGGGGAGTACATCCAAAACTAAGAGATTACAGCAGGTCAGATGGGTAGATATTCTAGCAAGGCAAGAAAGACTCAGTAATGGAGACCAGAGAGCAGGGTAATGCCATTGTAGCAACAGATGTCCATGGTGAGAAAGGATAGAGAGCATTGTATTCACAGGGCACAGGATGAGAGATTCAGCAACTGAGGATGGAAACTGAGCCCTAGAGTTCTGGGGAAGCTGGGGAGCGTTCATCAGAGGAGATTGCCAGGCATCGTTTATAAACAAATGAAGCTGCCCCTTTCTTAGCGGCATTATACCAGGCAGCATAGGTTTGTTCTAACTCGGATGTTTAGGTCACTGCTATTGCTTTAAAAGCTCCCTAGGGTTCCTAGAATACAGATAAGGCTGAGAAGCCCTGAAGTAAGCAGATGACTCTGACAGTCTGAGCCTGGCTCAAGGTGCCTGCTGTACTGACCCAGACCAGAGCTTACTAGAGAGTGGTGCCCAGGGTGTGTGGCCCACTAAAGAAATTAATACTGTGAAGGAAGAAGTCACAGCAGGTTACTACTGTCATAGTGAGGGTCATAGTGATACTTACCTTCTGCTGATTTTCTTGGTTCAGAGCAGTAGCTAGACAGAGTCTCAGTAAGAGAGAAGACAGAGCACTGAGAGGGGACACTAATGGCCCGATGGACATCAAGGACCATGTGGAGAATCTCAAAGGTACACTAATGACACCCTGTATATCTTTATGTATGCCACCTTTATGTAAGTGGCTTTCCTATCTCCCATACTAAAGAGAGTGTGACTTTCTATGGATGAGGCTGGAGGACAGGAAGTTGGTTACTAACACGGACAGTGAGCAAAGGCCTCTAGGGCTCAGGGTGGGGAGCATCCCATTTCCCCTTCTTACCTCTCCCACCAGCCTTACTCTCTATTATCAGGACATCTCTGATCCTGTGACTGCAAACTGTAATGTACCACATTTTGAAAAGACATGAGCTTCTGGGAACTCTCTACCAACAATGTATTGTATCTTTAATGCATCCTCTATCACTGTGGTCCAGGTAAAAAGCCTCTTTGACAAGAAAGCAAATGTGGAAAACCAGTCTTCTACCCTTTCAGCAAAATCATAGGAGACCAGGTTCCTGTTCCCCTGTTCTCAACATCAGCAACCTGACAGTCTGAACCCTGAAAGCTCTCCACTATAACGGGGAGTCATTCTATGTGGTTTTTCCCCTTCCAAACCTCTCTAAGTTGAGCCACTTCACAAGCACTACGTGTGAGGTCTCACCCTGTGGCTCAGCCTCAGTTGTCCTCTGTCAGGCAGGCAGACCTTGGGATCACCTGAAGGACAAGTGCTGCCAGAAGCTTCAAGTCCGGGGAACACACGCACTGTGCAGTGGGGCCACCAGCCCGGTGCATGCCTGAGGCAGGCTCATATTGAAGGCAAAGAGGTTCTTTAAAGCTACAGCTAGATGCTATGGTTAATAATGAGAACAGGGTGAGAATACCAAGAGAGCAAAGTCAAGTTCCTTGGATTAAAGATCTTTAGAGATAATCTAGTCTTATAATTTCCAAGTTTGTTTTCCTTTTTAAGCATATATATATATATATATATATATATGCATATAGTGTATGTAAGCTTGTATATACACATTCATATGAATGTATATATGTAAACATATATATTGTGTGTATATATATTGTATATATGTATATACAAAAGCCGTACAGGAAACGCCATGGAAAGTAGTTCTCTCCTGATTGCAGCAAGGGGGAAGGCAAAAGTTGGGGGTGGGGGACGGATATTCGGTTAGGAGAAAGCAACTCACTCATTGACTACTTCCCAAATCAAATATCCCTGAGGTACCTAGAAGGACTTCAGAACCCTGGATTTCTTTTGAGAAAACAACCGTCTAGCCCAGACCCTTAATTTTATAGATAGAAAAAAAATGGATAAATTATTCAGGTTTCCCACTGAATCAATAACTGCATCGCATTAGAACGTGACCCGTTCTCAAGCCAGGTCTCACCTTATCCCTTCCCACCAACTGACTCCCCACCCCAATATTAGACAGAACTACGGAAGGAGAATTGGAGGTAGATGATGAGTAACAGGACAGTGGCCCAAAATAAGCACCAGGGAATCGAGCAGAAGTTGCACCCTGAGCCTGCTTCGGCCTGCGGCTTGGTGGGGCTGGGAGCACGGGAGAAAGTGTAGGTGGTCGCCTCCTCCTCCAGCAGCTTCTCACTGGGTTTCCAGTGCACGATGCCTTCCTGGCAGGCTTCGCAGAACTCTCCACGGTGTCGCCGGTTATCCTGCCGGCTGGCCACATGGATGCGGTAGTGGCCACCGCGCTCGCCGTAGCACTGCTCGCGTAGACTGGTGATGAGGTTGTCCACCAGGCTTTCGATGTTCTCCTCCAGCATGCTGGACTCATCCAGTCGCGCTGTGCCGCACTCGTAGCAAAGCTGCTTGAACACACGCATGCGCACCGAACCAGCGCGCTGAGCCTTGTCCAGGTACATGTGGAAGAGAATGACTACATGGGGAGACTGCCAGGTGTGCCAGCACCAGGAACAGTGGAACCTGCCAGTGGTGGAAAGAGAAAGAAGAGAGGGTCATGTGGAGGGAGGAAACAGGCCAGGAAAGGGTGAGGAGATGTGGAGGCTGGCAGAAACAGAGCCCGGAGGTAGGGCGGTGTGCTGACAGTCCCCAGGGTCCATTAGTTTCCCCAGGACGCCATCCTCCTTGCTCTATGTGAGTGCCCAAGGGACAAGAGCAGTCTCCCAGACTTGCCACCGGGCATCTAGTCATGGTCTGCTCCCTAGTTGCTTTCCAGAGTCCGAATCTCCCTTCAGCCTGGTTCCTTCAAACCTTGTCCCTCATCCCAACTCTGATAAATTCATTCTTCATCTATAAAACTCTCTGGGTGCGTTAAGTGAGCCCTCCGCCCACACCATGTGCAAGTCCAATAGCAAATCTGAGTTTTGTAGGCTGAGATACACAAGCCCGTCTGTCAACACTGAACAGGTTAGCGCAGGCCCAGAGCTACTGCATTCCCACGTCCTGGAAGTGGAGGCAGTGTGAGTCCAACTTGACCCCCCTTCACCCAAGGGCCAGAATCTCCCACTGACTGAGGCCAGCAGGGGATCACAAGTCAGTGGCCAAGTCTGAGTTAGCCACAAACCCCTCCCACCCTACCCCATGAGAACCTCCGGGAAGCAGCACCCTCCTAACGTCTGATCCAGGAACCCCACGTTTTCATTTTAGCCTTTAGGTTTATTCAGATCTTTAACAGCTATTTCCTTCATTCAAGCCACACTTGGATTTGCTGTCAGAACTGGAGGGGCCACATAAATCACCTATCTTTCATTTTAGTTCAAGACACAGCAAAAGAGCCCTTGTTATACATACAACTAGTGAGAGTAAGAATCATCATCTAGCAGTGCTGGCTGAGATGACTTGAGAATGAGCCAAGCTCAGCAGGGAGGCCTTCACTTCTGACCCAGACACCGGCACTACCTTTCTGCTCTCACTCAAGTCCCCAAAGTAAAGTCTTAACGTAGACCCGTCGACTGGACCCACGGGCTAGAATGTAGCTATTCTCGGGTATCTTTGTACCTACAAATCACCTGGAAGCCTTCTAAAATTTGGGTACTTAGCTGAATCTGGAAGGGGCCCAATATTCAGCAGCTATGACAAATTCTAGATGATTGTCACTGTCATTCATCCCTGGAGCACAAGATGAAGCTCTAGGCTAACCCTTCATTCGGCAAGTGGGGAAAGCACAGCCCAAAGCGGGGAGTGGATTGCTCAAGCATCATGGAGCCAACACACAGTTAGTTCCTAACATGATCCGTGTGTTCACTGCCTTAAACCAAATGGAGCTGAATTAACCAGATGTAAACGAAACTTCCTCAATACAAGAGCACGGATGCCTTGACCCTGCTGAACCTAAGCCTCTCTTCTCTCAGTTCACAGCTACTTTTGAAGGCATTATTAAAATCTAAAAATGTGTAAACTGTCAAAGTCAGAAACTAATAAGAATAATCTACCTCTTTATTTGCCAAGTGGAGAAGCCACAAGAAGAAAAGTTCTCCTGCAATCAGCAGAAAACCTAGACTTAAACTGAGTCTTCCATCCCCCTTTGAGGGACTACCTGTCTTCTAGTTTACACAGTTCTAACAGCAAGCATG